>SIJG01000033.1:575760-1162443 GCA_023374025.1 Heterodera schachtii | reverse complement strand
TTTTCCAACTACATATCTTTTCTAACAAATTGCATTTTGGGAAAAAATGATAACATATTTATGAGTATTTCTCAAAAAAGTAAAGTATTTTTTAAAAAGTATTCAAAACTAAGATGATATGTACACTTATATTTCGGGATTTTAAACATATAAAAATCACATCACTGGTATGAACAATTTGGTGGAAATAAATTATCTTATGGCAAAATATTTAATATCTCTTTAAAAAATTCTGTAATCCTAGCGAGATATGTTTTGGTCAAATAATCATAATTAAAAAAAATAGTATCTTAGTAAAAACTTTTTTTAATATATGTATATATTTCAGCTTATCTCAGAGATGCGATCTCAAAATTTTGAAAATCCTCATTTCAGCCGTAAAAAAAATCCTCATTTGCCACTATAATACCTCAAAAAAATCCTCATTTGGCATGAAAAATCCTCATTTTTTAAAACATCATAAAATGCGAACAAAATCAGTTAAATGTTATATTTTTCATTTGAAACAATCAAATTCATCAATTTCTTGTCATTTGTAAGCATTTTATGGAAGTCATAGCACGAAAATCGAAGTTGCACTTCATTTGGGCCATTGATTTTACAGTGTCCACTTGTAATGAATTTCGTTTATCTGTCCACTGAGACCCACAAAAAAATTGCTTTTTTTTTTGTGGCGCGGTTTTCCAAAAAACTTTTTGGAAACATTGGGGGAGGGGGTCCGGCAGTGCCGATAGGCGCTGCCGGAAATTTTTTGAGATTTTGAGTGCGATTTGTTTACAAATTTTGTCAAAAAAAAATGATTTTGACTGAGGAATTTCGAAAAAATGTTTAAAATCACGGCGCCAATCAGCGCCGCCGTACCCAATCCTTTTTTTTCTTAAAAAATGGCCCAAAAATCGCAAAATTGGTAATTTTTGGTAAAAATCTATAACTAATCGTATTAAAAAATCCAAAAAAAATAATAAAAATTCGACACAATCTCTTAAATTTTTTTATTTTAAATTGCTCTTTTTGTGGCACGCTTTTTCCAAAAAACTTTTTGTGGACATTGAGGGAAAGGGGTCCGGGCAGTGCCGATAGGCACTGCCGAAAAAATTTTGGGATTTTGAGTGCGATTTGTTAACAGATTTTGTCAAAAAATGATTTTGACCCACTCTAGCGAATCCCTGTTTATTTTTTTGTATAAAATTATCTAAAGGAAATTAATTAAAATTTATTGCAAAATGAGCATTTTTCGAAAAGATGTTTTGAGGAAAAATCCTCAGATATCGCATCTCCGGCCTATTTCATCTATATTTGATTTCTAAAAAATTTCTCTGTTTTTTTAATTTCCAAAACAAAATTTATGAACAAAAATTGACCAAAATTATAATAATTTTGATCGGTTGTGAAAAAGAAAATAGTATGTGTTTAAGAAGAGCTGCGATCGAATTTTCTAAAAAATTGTTATTTTTTGTTATTTATTAATAAAATTAAATTATTTGGCTGAAAGTGTTGAGTGAGCATATAAATTATAAGGAAAACATTTTTTAATCTATTTGGCTGTTACACATATTGTTTCGTAAAATCAGCCAAAATTTAAATATTTTTAATATAGCTGCTTTAATTAATATTGTTTAAATGCATTTTGTCAAATTATAATACCGCTCGTCTGCCGAATATATTTTCGTTGATCTTTTTCCTCATAAATAAAAAGTTTTTTTTAAAATTTTATAGTTTTACTAGATTTTTTTTAATGCATCAACATAAAAATAGTTCTAATTAAGAAAACTTATAATATTATTATTACAAATCTTATTTAAGTAGTTATTTTTTATTTTAATATTTTTGTGTTATTTTATTTAAAAAAAATCAATCATTTATTATCTTTTTGTATTTTTTAAAATAAAGTTTTTTGATCGCGAAGGTCGCTACGATTTATTTAATGGACTATAATAGTTACGGATTTTTTTATTTAAAAATATTCACATTTTAAATTTAATGAGCGTTCATTTTTCTATAATTTTTTACCAAAGTTTCTTAATTAAAATCGGTACTTTGGTACTGTTACTATTTTTTAGTTCATTCATTTTAATTAAAGAGAAAAATGAAATTTTTAAGTAAAATCGAATCTTAATTTAAACTTCGTTAAAAATGGAACAATTTGCATTTTTCTGTTAATTAATGAACCTTTTATGTGTACTGCAAAACTAATACATTATTATAAAAGACCATTTTGGAAATAGTCACGCACTCTCTATATTTTTTTCCATATAAAACTCTTCGGTACGGTTTTGATTTATTTAATTTAGTTTTGTAATAATTTCTAACTGATTTCTGCTCGAGTTGCTTTAGTATACACTTTATAATAAATTTAATTCTTTAAGATGGACAGTCCATTTTTGTTTTTAAACATCACGCTGTTTTAATAGGCATAAATAAATATATTATTAAATTGATGACTTGTTTGGTCTAGAATTTATTAATATTTATTTTTAAAAATTTTTAATTCACATGTCCGCTAATGAAATTTTGAAAAAGGACATGAAGAAAGATAAATGACAACAACAAATTATTTAAATGGTAAAATAACGCGAAAACAATCGTCATAATAAATAAATAAAGAATAAATCACTAGTTATCCTGCGTATTTAGATTATGTTTTGCTGAATTTAAACAATTATAATTTTAGGTATTTAGAAAAAATAAATTCTTCGTGTCATATTCATTAATAATTTTATTTATTTTATCTCGTTCATCTGTGATCTTTTCGTTTAATATTAGGCGTAATCATTTGAAAAAAATTTTTATTTTCATTATTTAATTTATTTTTATTACCATTCTATTAAATACTTTTATATTGTGTAATTTTTAGTGTATAAATTTTAATTTTTTTTACAGTTTATTTCATATATTTTTTTGTTAACATAATTTAGAGCAATTGAAGTTGAAATGATCAACCTGAATTAATAATTTATTTCTTGTCTCTTCTCTGATTCCATAAATCAGTTGTGGCAGGCGGTAATGAAGCGCATTTAATTTTTTCATATCAGAAATTTTTATTTTTCTAAAATTTTTTGTTTATTTTAAATTTGTTTATATTTTTAAATGCTTCACAGTGACATTATAACTTATTTTCTTTTTTCTTTGCAAATAATCAATAAATATATTTTTTGTAATTTTATTAAACCAAATGAATTTTTTTAGTTTATATTTAAGTAGATTTAATTAGTGCTTTATGTATAATGCTCGCACGTCGCGGATTCGGAGCTCATTTTCCTTCTGTAGCGGTTGATGTGATCATTTGCTGATGGCTCTGACGTAAATGTGCCTCGATTTTTTAAATATTATTTCATAATCAGCAATGAAGATTTTTCAATTTAATTAATGTTTTTCATTCATCCTTTTAAATTTTATGTTGAATTGAAAAATAAAAATTGACTTTTTATTATAAAATTTTTATTAAAACGGAGGGATCTATCTTCTTTTATCTTATTTTATTGAAGCTATTGCAAACCAAAAGTTGTAGAAATAATAATAATAATATATCTCAGCAAATTAAAGTTTATTTTTTAATGTATTTAGAATTTTTAATATTTTATTTTGTTAATAATAGGCGATAGTTCATATCCAAATTGTGGCTGTTTAAAATTTCTTATTGCAAGTTAATTAATTCATTTTTAATTTCTAATAATTTTTTATATTTATATTTTCACGAGTCTAGCTTTTTCAATGTATTAACTAATTTATTTTAAATTGAAATTGTTAGATTTTTTATTATGAATTTATTATAATTTATTAACAACAAGATTAATTATCAATTAGAATACATAATTTAATCAATTTCAGTTTTATTTCATGTGATAATTTACTTTATTAAATTGATCGGTTTAAATTTTTACTTCGCATCAAATTTTTTGAAAATTTTTGTATTTTATTAAAAAATTTATTTATAAATCATTTAAGTTTTTATGTGTGAAGGCATTAGGTATATTTTATGTGAATTTACGAAGTTCCAGAACACTTGCCGATTTGGCGCACTCAAAAATTATTAGTATGTTATTTTGACCAGTTCTTTTTTTAAAGTTTTCTCTTGGAATTAAAATAATGTGTTTTTATTGGTTTTATAGATTATTTTAATTTTATTTTACTTATATTAATAATAATTTTTATTTGTTTATTGAGCTGTTATGTTGTTAACTCATTTTGTTTAATTTGCGTGTCATAATTGTCCTAAGAATTTATAAATAATAATTATTATATCAAAATAAAATATTTTTTAATAATTTAATTTCATCTTATTGACTTAAATGAAAATTGTCATGCCGTTTCTTTTGGGACGGATTAAATTTCTTCATAATGGTTTAATACCAATTTATTTAATAATTTAATTTCTAAATTTTTATTCATTTTTTTGTTTAAGTAAGACAGAAGAACAAAATTTTATTTTATTCAATTTATCATTAGTTTATTTGGGTCAGAAAAACATAAATTAGTTTAACGAAAAATTGCACATTTCCTATTTTTAGCATTTTTTAAAATTTTAATGCTTTTATGGTCATATTTTTAAGAATACCAATAAATACACAGGAAATTCGGTTGTAAAAAGCTTAAATAAAACGAATATTTATCGAATAAAAAGTTTAGATAAATTTGATAAATTTAAATTTTCCCTTTTTTCAATGTTTTTAGACAAAGCGATAGTAAAGTGATGCGGGGAACTTTTTTGAATTAAATTTTAAAAATTATTCTGTGAATAATACTTATGGCCCTTGTTTCACATTTAAAAAAAGAATAAAACTTATTGCGAAATAATAGAAAAAATGAACTCATGTTTTCAGAAAGAAATATTTTAATTTATATTTGAACAGCTTTTGTTAATGAATTATTTATCAGCAGTGCTTTTTACCTTAAAAGTGGGGTTGTTTCTTCGCGTTGCGGCTTTTGGGGATAAATATTTTTCATTATTTTATTCCCTTTTTTGAATATTATTTATCTCGCTAAAACGCAATTCCCTTTCTCCGGTATTCAGTTTAGCTTATTTATTTTTTTTAGCTTTTCATATTTATTTTTGTTGTTGATAATAAACGAAAATAATAAATAGTCAATTTAATTATTTTTGATTTTGAAAGTTTAAATTAGAATTAATTCTTATTCTTTCTCCATTTTTCGTCCTAGAGGTGGTTTTTCCCAAAGTGTTTTTTCGCGAGAAATTATTCACCAAATAATATTAATCATATTTGTTTTTGATATTTTTCAATTTTAAAATCAATTTTATAAAATTTACTAATCTTTTTTACAATTTTTCAATTTCGCTATTGGTAAAAACCAAATATATGAATAATAAATATTTTAGGATTGAAGTTTGATTTAATTTTTGCCCATAAATTATAATAGAATTTATAATTTTGACATTTTTTGTAATTAACTTTTATTTAATTGATTATTTTTATTTGATTTAGTATATTATCTTATTATTTCTAGTATCAATTTTTTAAAAATATTAAAAAAATATTTTGAAATTAAAGAACGCATTTTTCTCAAGTTTTATTTTTTAAGTTATTTTTGTTTTTTCTTTATTTTTAATATATTATTAATTTTATTAATAATATTTCCAAGTATTTATTTATATTAGTTTTTTAGTCTAATATTTGAAAATTAATAACTCATTTCAGCTTAGGTTAATTAAGTAAAATAAAGCTGTATAAATAGGGAAAAATAAGAACAATTTTATTGATTTTTTTTGTAATTTCTTTCATCAAAATGAAAAAATTTGTTCTATAAATTCTTTTTTCAGAGAATAATTCAGAAAAGTATTTAGAAAATTAAATTACTTAAAATATCCGCATTTTATTATAAACTAAAAAAATTAAGATTTTCATTATTTTTAAGAATGAATTCTTTTTTTGTTTTTAAACTACATGTTTTTCACTATTCGTATAATAATAACGTTGAGCTTGACCTTTTTATTATTAATTATTATGGTTATTATTCAGTAGAAAAAGAAAATTTAATTTATAAATTTGTTTCTTATTTTTGTTCGTTTTATTTATGTTTAGTTTGTTTTTTCAATGCCCTCGTACCCGTCGTCTATAAATTCACTAATTTGAAGTTAGGTGGACTGAGTTTGAATATAATTATCATTCTTTCTTTTTTTTTGAATTAATGGAATTTTTATTTTCTTTCATTTAATATTTTCAATAATCTCTCCATCCATCGTTTAGAGTAAAATTTAAATTTGATTGCTTTTGAATTTGTAAAATTTTAAAATGATGTTGATATATTATTTATTTTAAAAATGTAACTGTTGTTGAATAAATGAAAAAACTATCACATTTCTTTTGATACGAAAAATTCTTGAAAATTTTAATGATTCAATTATTTTTAAACCAATATTAGTTGAAATTATATAATTTAATATTAGTTTTGATTTTAAATTAAGAAAACTAGCAAATCTCTTGCATTTGGCATAAATCTCTTATCATTCTCTCCAACAATACCTTGTTGTTTTATATGCGTTGAATTTCAAATTATTTTTATTTTTCATGTTAGATAAAATTATTGTTTTTCTTTATCCAAAAAGACCAAAATTTTGCGTTTTATAATTGTACTGCTGGGCATTTTTGTATAAATTTTTGAATTTCATAAAAAACAAAAATTTGTTAAACTAATAGTTAATGTGGTTATTTTTAAATTTTATTAATTTTTGTTTGCTTTTTTGTTTATTTTATTTGTTGTCTGTTTATTTAATCCCCTTGCTTGGACTCCATATTTTTAAAAACAGGGAATATCTCTTAATCAATTTTTAAACATCATTATATTTAACCTTGAACTATAAGTTTATTATTTTTAATTATATGCATTATTATTTACTTGATTTTCCGGCTGAAAATCACCAAAATTTATTTTTATTTATAGTTTTACTTTTTTTGCATTTTAATAAAGATTAATATTCATGTACATTCTGCACGCACAGACACTGCCCAGGGCCAGTTTTTGGCCGTTGTTAAGCTGTATGTGTATTAATTGGTTCCTTATCTTTTAATAATCTTTTATTTTTGAGATTAATCATTAAAATTTTTTATGTTTTTTGTTTTATTTAATTAATTTTTTATATGTGGATATTTTTAATTTTTTACTTTTATTAGTTTTTATTTAAAAATTCGTGCTTTAATTATTTTTATGTTTTTGCAGTCTGTTATATGAAATAATTTGCTCAATTAGTTGAATTTATTTTTTAAAATAATGCTTACAAATTAATTCTTTATTAATCTTTTCGGCTACCTATTTAATTTTAATAATTTAATTGATAAAATACTTTATTAAAATTTTTTAAACGAATAATAAGCTTTCCAATTAAAATCTGCTTCACATTTGCAATTCTTTCAACAATTACCTCCGTCTTTTGTTTTATTTATTAATTTTTCTATAATTATTAAATAATTCTTAATTTTCTTCGTTTTTGGTTTTCATTAAAAATATCATTTAAATTTATTTAAAATAATTAAAAATTTTAATTATTTTTATTCAAATTGAAAAATAAATAAATTATAAATCAGTAAATTAAAAAATCTTTTGAAATAATTCATTACATGTTCTGGCACACTGTTTCATTTATTTTTGAGAAATTCGCCGTAAAAATTGTTTCCATTAGGATAGAATTATATAACTGGTCTTGTTAAATACTCATTTCATAAAAAACGTCACATTTATTCCATTTTTTCTTGCATATTTCAATTTGGCTGGCCAAAATCACACATTCTTATTTTAAATATTATTGGTTCACTGTTTGAATGAAATCGGTTTTGAAATTAGCTTATGTTTAAATTAGATATAAATTATTTAGTGAATAAAAATTTTTTGATTTACACATATTTTTTTTTCCGTTTTCTATTCTAATAAGCAATTTTTTTAGAAATGAATATTTCTTAAAAAATTTAAATATTTTTATTTAAATAGCATATTATTAATATTTATCGATACATGCTCCAAATTCCAACAATTCGGCCAATAAAGCAACCTCTCCCATTTTTTAAGTTTTGGTCCGCATTAGTAATTCGTTTTTATAAAAATTCATGCTAGATTAAGCGAATAATATTTTTTATGTTTTTATATTTTTACACAATGTTTTATTTTCATTATTTATTTTTATATATTATTAATCATTAAAGCATCAAACTTTTCGTTTTATATATTTATTTTTTTTATTATTAATTTTAATATGAATAATGACTCATTAATTATCTCATGCTTTTTACGGGTAATAGCCGAATTCATCATAATTGCAAATCCATATATGAAATGTTTTAAATTTATTAAATTCGCTCAATATAATAAAATCAACATGAAGCAATAATTTAAAAATTGCATTTTAAAATTTGTTGTGTTTCTCTGTTTTTATGAAATCTACACATTTATTAAAACTAATATATTTTGTATTAAAATTTATGCTTTTCCTTATTAGATAAAACATTAAATGTATTTATTTTTTGTGAAAGATTATTTTATGAGAAAATTAAATGGGATCATAAAATAATTATTTATTTTTATACCTCATTTTATGAGTTTTTTTCAAATAATATAATTTTTTATACAATATATATGATATTTTTTAAATTAATGATATTTTTAAAGTACATTAAATGGGCCAGCAGATTCATAATTGCAGCTTTTTACATCAAATTTTTTATGAAGAAAATTGTTCATTAAAAAACTTCGTGCTTAAAAAAGTTGCATTTGATATTAAAATTTTCAAAATATATAAAATTTAATTCAATATTATTTTTTTCTATAATTTATATTCTCCATTTTTTCTTATCGCCAATATTTTTATGTCGTAGTCTGTTATATTAAATGATTAGCTCAGGGCTCCAAGATGTTAGGCTTTAGCTTCAATTGTGGTTTTTTGATAGGTCAATGAGGTTTTTTTTGAAATGAGGCTTTGAGGTTTTTTGTGGTTTTTGTTAAATTTTTCATGAAAACCATAAAACAACCAATTATTTTCAAAAAATCCACAAAATTAAGATTTTTAGTGAAATCAGCTAAAAATATAGACAAAATTCTTATTTTCTCCATCGGCGGCGGCTATCGGCACCGCCGAACTCTAAAACTCCTTTACTTAAAAAATGCTCTAAAAAGCGCAGCAAAAAAATCAACTTTGATTTTTCATGCTTAGAATTTCTCAAAATGCTTATTTTACGAAAAATACTTAAATTGATTATGGACAATCAGAAATATAACATTTGAACATTTTAAGCGTGTTTTGAACAAAGTTTGTAAAAATGCGGCTTTTTGGCGCAATATAAGGCTTTTGAAAATTTGATCTGGGAGCCTGGATTAGCTAATAGTTTAATTTATTTTTTAAATGATGTTTACAAATTTAAGAATTTATTTGATTAAATATGAATAATTTTTTAAACTCAAATAATCAGTTTTTCAATTAAAATCTGTTTCACTTAAGCAATTTTAGTTTTTTTCTAATAAATTATTTTGTTTATTTTACTATTTTTTATTTTGGCTTTTTCAAGTGTTCCAAAGGCACACATATGGATTATTCGGTTGTATCCTTTCCACAATACTTTAAGTTAAATTCTTTTTGCGTTTATTACAATTTTTTTTCTTTTTTGTTAATGAATCCAAAATTAAAACTTATATTTTATTAGCAGTTTATTTTGAGAGTAAAATGAATTAAAATTATATTAATTAATTTTTTAAAAATTGATTTGGCTTTAAAAATTTTTCATTATACCTTATTATCAGGGCTGCAAAAAATATGCACGAATGTTGGCTTTTCTTATCACTTAAATATATTTTTTTAAATTTATTAGACCAATATCTTTATTGTTTAAATTATGCAATTTTTATATTTAATTTTATTTTGCCATTTAATTTTGCACTTTCAAACTTAAAAATAGGACTGGGAATTATATGGATATAAAATCGCGAAATATGGCCATAAAATATAGACAAAAAATAGCGAAATATGGACATAAAATGGCAAAAATATGGATATAAATTTTTCCAAATTGAGCCCAAAATTTCTTTAAATTTATTAAATATAAGTAAACCTTCAAAAATGGTTAAATATGGTATTAAAAATTATTTTAGAAGAAAAAAACACGATAAAGCTAAAACTTGTTCATTTTAAGCGAAAAAACACCCCGAAAAGCGAAATTTTCACTTTTTGCTTATTTTTGACATAAATTTATTAATTTTTAAGAAAATTTAAATTATTCAATAATCTCTAAAAGATTTGGCGAAAAAATGATTTTTTTTGAAAAATTTTTCGTTTTTTGGCTCAAAAAGGCCTATTTATCTGTTGAAGGCCGTTCTATTAGAGGTTTTTTGAAAAAATGCCAAAATATGCACATAAAATATGGATAAAAATTCTAAAATATGGACATAAATCGCGAAATATAGAAAAACATGGAAAATATGATTATAAAAATCTATCCTAGAAGCTTCTAATTAAGCTAAAATGCGTTTCAAACCTTCCACAAATCCAGGAAAAAAATATGGATTTCCATATAATTCCCCACCCTACTTATAAATGACTGACATGAAAAGCAATCGTTCAAGTCCTTCTCGGAGCGATCCACTCTTCTTCTTGATCCATGTGTTGGTGCATTCATTGAGATCTATTCGGTTTTTGATTAAAAATAAGTAATTGAAATGCGAGAAGGTTAAATTGTCTTATTTTAAAATTTTTATTTTTAGAAGTGGGTCAAGAGGACGTCCTCTTAATAATAAATTGATAGAAAATAAATGTTTTCATTACAAATTAATGATCGTTTTTAGTTTCACATAATTTCTATTAATCAATATGTTTTGGCGAAAAGGCTTGGATTGGCTAATTGATCGTTAGTAAAATATCATTTAATATTCAGTTTTCGTTAAAATTTTAAATTCAGTCTCCATGTGTCAGTGAAGGAAATTTTGTTCTGCATGTCCTGTTTCCTTTCATGCAATCGAGTACCAGATGCACCCACTGATTTTGTTGTTAACATTCCTTTACGCGGAATATTTGCATTCAAATAAATAATTAATTATGTTATTTTTCACTTTTTTCTTTCGTTTTTTGAACTCCTCCAAAACATTTTGTCTCTTTCCAAGTGTTCTCTGGTTCTCATGTGTCATCGCTATACGGAAATCCTTTCCAGAATACCTTTAATTTATTAATTAAATTTTTATTTCACAAAACACCAAAATAAAAAATAATTTTAATTTTTTCAAATAATATTTTCCATGAATTGGTTCTTGCAGTTGTTTTTCCGATGATCATGACCCGATCAACCTCATATTGCAACTCATTTTTTGGTTTACTTATTCACATGTAATAAAAACTATGTTTATTTAAATACTTTTAAATTTATATAACATTAATTCGATAAGTTTAAATGTTTTATTCAATTTAAGACGATCTATACAAATATTTTTATGTAGAAGATATAAAATTTTTTAATTTAATTTCAATTTAATTTGAAATACATCACACTTAATGCTATATTGCAATTCTTGCTTATTTAACTTTTTTATACTTTCCGCAAATATAATTTTTCCTTTTCTTTATTTTTTATATTTTCAAATTTTTTAAAATTTATTACAACATTTTTGTTTAATTTTATTAATTAATGCAAAATTAAAACTTGTATATTTTATTTAAATTTAAACCAGTAAAAATTTTCGGCATTTCTCATCACTTAAAAGATTTTCTTAATTTATAACCGAATATTTCTTATTGTTCTTAATTATGCTTTTAAATTTATAAACAATATTTCTTATTGTTCTAATTATGACAAAATTTTAATGATTTTTTTTAATTTATATTAATGTTATCATTAATCTCTTTATTTCTTTATTTTCTCAACTATTATAAAATATTATAATTTAAAAATTCATTCTCAATAATATTTTAAAAAATAAACCAAAGTTAATTAATTATGTATTCAAATAAAGAAGGAAATATGTTAATTTAAGTTTGCATTTTATTCAACTGTCATTAAATTTATATAAAGTTTCTTACCAAAATTTGTTCTGATTTCTTAAATATACTCTTAAAAAACATTGTCAAGTTTTTTGATCCAGAATGCACAAAAAAAAATTAGGATTTGCTTATTTCCTTTCCAAAGTTGTTAAAATCGACAATGGGAGGTGAAAAATATATTTGCGATCGCGCTCCTGAATTAATGCGACTGTTAAATATTCAGCTAAAAAAGATAGTGTGATTAATGCCCTATGTTATATTATTCATTCTCAATTTTAATTAGTTTGTGTGCATTTGGTATGTCTTAATTCTGATTGAACAAATATTAAATATTTTTAAATAATGATTTATCTTTCATCAAAAATATTTTTTATGAGTGTTGATACGCTAATGATTTATTTTTTCAGTTTTTATAAATTGCTATTTTGTTGTTCATAAACTGATGATAATTTTAGGAATTCAAATTTTTAGATTTATTTTTTTATTGATATTTTATATATGTTTTTCATTTTTAATATTTACAATTTAATAATATTTATTTTTTTTTTATTCGTTTATTTAGTATTTTTATTTATTTTTATTACCATTTTTCTAACATTGGATGTTTTAGTTTTTTTAATAAATTATTTTAATTTATTTAACTATTTTTATTTTCATTTTTTGAAATCCTCCAATAAGTACTATAAATGTATACTGAAACAAACGTATTTTTCTAAATATATTTTAAGATTATAAATTTTTAAAAGTGATAATTTTTATTTGTTTCAGTAAATTTTTTAAAACAATTTATAACTATTTTTGATTTTATCAAAAAAATTTCTTTTTATTACATTAATTTATTTAATTATGTGCATATAATTTCGACTTTGCTTTATTTAATATGATTTTTTTTTATTTATTTCTTTCTTGCTTGATTGAAATTAATCTCGAATCATTTTCCATTAAATCGTTTTTAATTATTTATTCAATAAATTATAAATTTTTTTATTTCAAAACAAATAAAACTTTGGGATTAAAATAATTTTTTATTTAATTTTTTTATAGTTCTGCCCATTTATTAATGCTTTGAGAACCACAAATCTCTTCTTTATGTTTTTGTGGTAGCAATATTTGTAAATTTTCTGCAAAAAAATTAGTTATTTTATAATATAATTAGCAGTTATTTTAAATACCAGTCATGATTGCTTTAAGTAAATTTATGAATTTTTAATTATGTTTTTACATCATTAAATTTTATGGTTAAAACGTTTGTATTAAAGAATGAATTGGTTTTTTGGCGCAGATTCTTTATGAATATTGCATGATTGGTTTTTCATTAATTAGTTTCATGGATTTGCTAGCAATGCAATTTTCTTTTAAATTTTAAATTCTTTTATAATAAAAAATTTGTTGATGAATCGGTCGAATTAAATTTTCCATTTTTCAAAATGGCTAAAGGTAATGCGGAAAATTTTTTTGAAATTAACTTTTAAAATTATGCAACATTGTGAAAAAGTATGTATGGCCACCTGTTAATGTGAAATGAATTAATATTTGTGTAATCTATTCGGAAATAAATAGTAAAAATGATTTTTTTGATGAATGCAAAAAAGGAAAATTATTGCTGAAAATGGCATTGGGAGGAGAAAGGAAGGAAAAGGAATGAATGACCACATCATTAGAGGTGTGCCAGTGAAACTGTGCTATGTGTTCGCGTCGTTTTCTATTGATTCACAAAGAAATGTTTGAAAAAATAAGAGAGTAATGGGGCAAGGCAAAGAAATAGAGAAATTAAATCAAAATCGAAGAAGCAAAAAAAGCATAAAATAAACACAATTCTTACAACAAATAAATGAAAATTTCCTAAATTTATCAGATTTGTACTAATTTCGATGTGTCGGCCCAATTTTTTTATTTATTCGCTAAATTTTCAGTTAAATTTTATTTAATTTATTTTTGTGGAAATCAGTTACAAATGAACCCAAAAAACTTACCCAAAATCTCGAAATATGATCAAGAACATAATTAAAGTTGCCTAAAATATTTTATAATATAGCATAACATTTTTCAGGGAAATTGAACAAAAAGATAGTTTAATCACTAGTTCAGGATGTATTTCATATTTTTTTGTAAGAATTGCAAAAAATAATTTTCACATTGAAATTTCAATTTTTAAAGCGATTTTTTCTTTTTAAGCACATTTTCAAAAAACATAGAATTGGTGTCTTTGGAAGTTCAATTTGTAGTTTATTTTTCGTGTAAATATTTTGATACGAAAAGTCCGAGGTACTTTTCCGTTTGGGGGCCCCAACATTTATTTAAATTAAAAACGTCACCAAAACTCGCGCGCCATGCGAATCCATTCGATTATATTTTGGCCCAAATTGTTGCTTTTATGACTCCCAAATAGCTGAAGCGCTGTTTTTGAATATTCATCGCGCTTTTTGTTGACGTTTTTTAATTTAAATAAATCTTGGGGCCCCCAAACGGAAAAGAACCAAGTCCGAATAGGTAGTTATTCCGAGCGACGAATGTGTCGCTAGAATGATCGATTTTCGGAATAAAAAAAAAGTTTTTCGTGCCTTTCTCATCAAAAAAACTGCAGAAAAAAAGGCCTGGCCCCTCAAAACACGCACAAATGCAGAATTGCCAACTAAATTTTCAAAAAAATTTCTTTTAAAGAAATTTATTCAATAAGCAAAAAATAAGAGTGAAAGTTTTAATGTTTATATTTTCGATGATTATCATCATCTTCAGCTTTTTTTTTACCAGAAATTAACATTTTAATAAAATTTTGAGCATGAGAAATCATAGTTGAATTTATATGGCCCAATAATTCAATTTCGACGAAATAATAAACCTTTTTTGGGTGTTTTCTCCAAAAACGCACAAAATATATCAGGAATTGCAAAAACCACCACACAAAGCACCAAAACCTCATTTTGAAAATTTAGCCAAACCTGCTCTTAAAAACAAAAATGAGCCGAAAGCCACAAAGTTGAGAAGAATGCAGATTGGAAAAAAGGGAAATAGTGAACAATAAGATGGAAAAATGAGAAATAGTCAATAATAAGACCAACCCCATTTTCAAAAACTTATGGATTCGTTAAATGGGTGCGACCGATATTCCTGATTTATCAGATTTTAATAAAGATTAGATGGTACAAATCTGACAAAATAAAAGTGTTCAGAAGTTTGTACCAAATTATCCAAAAACCTAACCAAAATCGCAATATTTTTTTTCAGAAACATAAAAATTTCATCAACTTTAAATTTTCGCATGGGTCCGGCTCCATCATCAAATGGTTATCGTTTTCACCATTTTTCGCCATTGGGTCATGAATTTTGTTTTTGTAATGCCAAAATATTGGGCCAAATTCATTCTCCAGCGCTCGAGCAGACATTTTTTTGTCTGCAATATCAATTTGTCATTTGCTTTATATCTGCCATTTAGCAATAATATAATTTCGAATATTGGCAATCCGTTTTCATAAATTCGTCCATTTTTCTTATTTTCTTTTTGGGCCAATTTAATTTTATCTTATTTTTTTAAATTAAGAAGTTTTGGTATTTTTTGTCTTTGTTAATATTCATAATTTATTTTTTGTTTCAAAATATTATTTTAATGAATTTTTCTTTATTCTTTGTATTGGCATTAGAAATAATTTTTGAAATTTATTCATTAACTTAAACTGATTATAGCCGGAGAACGTAATGCCAAGTACTTGAGATCGGGCGGATCGAATTTTTCCATCCCTTCCTTTTAATTTTTCATCACTTTGTCATATTTAGTTGTAATATTATTGTTTTACATTTTAAATCCCTGAATTTATTTAGGTTAGGATTTTGTCATTTGGTTTCTGTTTTTTATCAATTTGAACTTTAACTTTATAAATCATTAATTTATATTTCAATTTTTGGTAAGGGTTGGCTAGGTGGAGCGGCGGTGCGCCGATTTGCATCTCCGGATAAAAAAAAATAGAATGTGATTCTTTAACACTTTTTTGTCAAAAATTCTCAAAGCTATTAATTACTGAAAGCAAAATTTTATGTCCCCTTATGAGTTTATCACAATTACGAATTCAATTAATGTTGGCACCGGCAAATTATTTTGGCTTACAACTTTTCGCACTTATCATGAAAAATGGGTTTTCCATTAAAATTTTTATTTTTTGATATCAATTGCTCATTAATTCAAATTAATAATTTATAAAATTTATATTTAACAATAATGGATAGATATAAAAAATTTCAAGATTAATTTATCAATTCGATGTGTCAGGCCCAATTTAATAATCATATTCATTTTCTAATCTATTTTATATTTTAAGTGTGAAATTTGGAATACATTTATTTGTATTCTTATAGCTTTATTTATTTATTTTTATGAGATTTTAAGTGAATTAAATATAGGTAAATATCGGTCATAGGTCCCAAACTCAAAATTGCTCAAAACGGTCAGAACAGAAAAGTGCCAGAATTGGAGTGCCAAAAGTCAGCTGGGACTCAATTGACCGAAAAAAGCACTCAAAAGACATTTTAAATAATTTTTCTAGTGTAATTTGCAGCGCTGATCAGACCTTTATTTTGCAAAATTCCGAACCTAATTCGAACAAAATTTAAATTTAAGTTTTCGCAAAAGGGAGCATGCGAAGACGGAGCAAGTAGTGGGGCGAGACGGAGGCAGAAGAAGACGTCTGACGAGCGCCACAGGCGGTTGACGGGGACCGGTAAATTGGACACTAGAAAATTGGACACCGGAAAAATGGACACCAGAAAATTGGACACCAAGCGGAAAACTGGACACCGCCGGAATTTTGGACACCAAAGGAAAATTGGACACCGGAAAACTGGACACCAAATTCCTAAAATAAATCCTGGAATTAGGTTGAAAAATAAATTTGTGTAGGGTAAATGGATAATAATTAAGGCACTTAGAGTAGATCAGGCATTCAACAAGTAAGATGATAGATCAATGTGCAAAAAAAAAGCACGAAAAAGGGCGATGATTGGTCAATGTGCTAAAATTGCACAAAATGGGAATCCTATCTAAAAGAAAACCTTTTTCTTTGTGAATGTTATGGTCTTTTGCTGATGTTACAATAATAAAAACATTATTTATTTACGTTTTATTACGCTTCAAAAAAAACGTACGTACGTGCAGACTAAAATAAAATCTTTTAGCCAAATCAATTTTTTTGCCTAGTGTCCAATTTTCCGGTGTCCAAATTTCCATTTGTGTCCAATTTTCTAATGTCTAATTTTCGGTGTCCAATTTTCTGGTGTCCAATTTTCCGGTGTCCAATTTACCGGGAGCCCGGTTGACTGGGTTGACTGAGGGGGGCCCGAAGGGCCCCCGCCAATCAGTCAACCGCCTGCTGCTGATCACGCGCGGACTTCTTCCGTAGCCCGTAGTCTCGCCCCACCTACTGGCCTCCGTAGTCGAGTGTGCGGCGGTTTTTTAGCGCAATAAGCTAAATTCAATCTTTTTATTTGACCTTCTTTTTAAATTTTAAATTTTGTTCGAATTAGGGTTCGGGGTTCGGAATTTTGCAAAATAAATGTCATATTCGTGATCAGCGCCGCAAATTACACTAGAAAAAATGTTTTTTGAGTGCTTTTTCGGTCAATTGAGTCCCAGCTGACTTTTGGCACTCCAATTCTGGCACTTTTCTGGCTTAAAAAGGGCAAGCGCGCCCCTAATTATATTTTTCCAATCCATTTCGAACCTTTTTACATCGATTCTGACCGTTTTTGAGCAATTTTGAGTTTGGGACCTATGACCGATATTTTCCAAAATATATTTTAAAAGAAAATTTAAATCTTTTTCAAAAAGAAAAATATTTGTTAATGGAATTGGATGATTCTAATTTTTTGCTGGTAAATTGATGTTTTTATGCCTATTTTTAATTACTTTATTTATTCAGCCAAAGACTTAATATTGATTGTTTGCCTTTGATTAAAAAGGTAATTTAAAAATAGTATTTGGTATACTTAATCACTTTAACTATTTGTTTTTATCAAATAATTGTAATTCATTAAAGCTTATTAAATTAATTTTTAAATGTTACCTATCAAACTATTAATACCAATTATATATTAATACTTTTTCAGTAATACATTTCTTGGTCACTTTGTTTTACTTTAGCACTAATTAATTTATTCATATCACTTCCATGGGTTGTGCGTCAATGGTGATAACATTTTCACAGTCTAAATAGATGCCACAAATCACAGATTCATTTTAAAACTTTATATAATCGTATTGTGTCTGTTCTATTATTTTCCCAATTGCGACTGTTCTTTGAAATCTATAGAAATAATGAACATTTTTTTTTAAATTTATTTATATTTTTAGAGATTATTTTAATATTTTTAATTGTTTTTAAACCTAGAAAACAAATATTTTATAACTTTATTATTTAATTTCTCATTTTTTCGTAGCATATTTTAATAAATATTTGACTTCAGCTTTAGTTTATTTTTTTCTTTTCTCGTTTCAAAACTCCCTTAATTTTCATTCCAAGCTTTTCAAATAACTTATTATCAAAAATAACATTTAATAAGTTTATTTTTTTATCTGTTAATCATTAGGGCCATCCTGACCCAAAGGCCAGGGCAATTGAAGCGCGACTGACGGATAGAAGAACTTTTATCTTAATATCTTTTTTTATTATTTTGCTTTAAGTATGATTAACTGTAAAAAATTAAGAAGCTTTCTTTGTGTTTATTAGATCATTGTGAGATGTTGATGATCGGTTCAAAAATTTATATGGTGATTTAAGATTTTTCATGTCAAGTGTTTTTTATTTCGTGATCCTTCAATTTTTTAATGATTGAAATACAAGTCAGTAGAAAATAGCAAGAATTAAATAAGTATATGTTAATTTTTGTCAAATCATGCAGTAACTAGATGTTAATCATACAGTTCAAGCATTATTTATCTTTTTTATAATTTTTTATTTTTTAGTATATCTTGTATTATTTTAAAAATTTCTAACAGAGCAGTATTAAGCTTGATCAAAGAATATTTTTAACTAAAAAATTAAATTGATGAAACTGCGGAAATATTACCCTTGTCAAAAATCTTTTATTTGCTAAATACTATGAATTGGTAATTTTTGGTACAAAATTTCAAAAAAAAAAGAGGGAAAAACGCCCTTAGATTATTCCCCCCCCCCCCTTCAACAAAATTGTTAACATAACATCAAAAATTTTCGTAATTTAAAAAAAACAATTTTGTTTGAAAGAAATGCTATAAAGGCACAGGTTAAAAATAGGTGCAGAATTTTTTGCCAAAAAATATTTATTGACAAAAAATATTTATTGACAAAAAATTTTATTTTAAAACTTGTCCTTATTCAAAAAACTCTTAATTGTTTACAATTGAAATATAATTTAAATAATTTTTTATTTTTTGCAATCGAAATTTAATTTTTTTAAATTTTTGTTTATTGATACCGTCACTTTTTTGGCATTTTTTTGACACTTAGTTAATTATTTTGGGATTTTTTGCCACTAAAAACTCCTCGCTCTAGTAGGACCAATGCTGTGTTTTTTAATTTATTTTGATAAATTATAAATGAGTTTTTTGAATTTATGAATTTAACAAAATCATAAATTATTATTACTATTCAGCCATATGACTTGCTATTTCGGGAATATTTTATTAATAAATAGGACTGGGAATTTTATGTAAATACATGTTTTTTCCTGGATTCTCCATAGCCTAATTAGTAGGAAAAACATTTAACAATTCTTTTTGTGTTTGCGAACAAAAGTCTGGGCTTTTATTTACATATTCTGGGCTTTTTCTACATATTACATATGCACATTTTTTTAATACATATTTTTGACTTTTTCATACATATTTCGCTTTATTAATTAAGTATATTTATTAAATTTATTATAATTATATTTATTAACTTTTCTTTATCATCATTTTTATTATTACGATATTTCTTGATCAGCATTAAGTCTGTTTCTTTTATTGAATTTTTTCTATATTTCCAAATATTTAACTAAAATTTAATCTTTAATCACTAGTTTTCAATTATGATTGATTTTTATCGAATAAAATTTCATATTAATTTTAAATAAAAACTTGGTTTTTAGATTCAGTTTCTTTTAATTTGTATTTCATTCTGCTTGATTTTCCTCTGTTAGACTCTTGCAGATTATTGCCCTTAACAATTTTTGCTCTAACTCGACAAGACCCTTTCTTTCTGCTTTAATTGTTGATTTATCCGCAAGGTATTTTTTGGCAATTCTGAAAGCTTTTGTTTAAATAAAACCAAAATATTTGCTTGCATAGCATTGCATCTATTTGCATTGAATGTTCTTCGTACATTAATTAAATTTGTTTGAATTTTTAATTTATTTTTGTTGTGGTTTTATTTATAGTTAAACAATATTACTTAAATTTGTTATTCTTGGTTATTTTTTAAATTATTTTTGATCAATTAATGTTTTCAACTGTTTTTGAATCATTTATTGATATAACAAAGGTGTTAACAAATAATTTATGTTTGTTTTTTTTTTGCTATATTTAAATAAATGTTATCGAAACAAGCGCGTGTAGCGCCAAAGGACTTGAATGCTGAGTGAACGTTGACAAATTGCTTTGCTTTTATTAATTATTATATAAATTTTCTTTATTGTAAATGTTAGTTTAGCATTTTTTAATTAGAGCCTTCATAATAATTTTCAAGCAACGTCTCGCTGTTGTCGTGACCGGAAAATCGGTCATTGGAAAATGCGTCAGTAGAAAATGCGTCAGTGATACAAATATTTTAAAATAAAGTTCAATGGCATTAGTGTTGTAATATAGAAGTAAACTTCTATAAAAAACGTTCTCAATTTTGAACCCCGGGCCGAACTCGAACTAAGAGTCGAAAAGTCCAAATTTTCGAAATTAGGTTTTTTCTTAAAAATCAGTTTAAATATATGGAAACAAACTAAAAGCCATCAATCCTGCAATAAGAAATCATTTTTGTCGTTTTTTAACCAAAAATGCTAATTCAAAATTTGGACTAACAATAAAATTTTCACTGACGCATTTTCCGGGCGCCGCTGTTGTTCGTTGACGTGTCGATGATCGACAAGCTTTTTTTAATGACCTATACTACTTTTATATTATAAATTTCGGTTAAAAAATTCTAAAGTTTAATTTTTGCCTGATTTTGTTTTTTTATAAATAATATTGTATTTAATTGTTTATGTCTTAAATGTATTTTAAGGCAAGTCGCTGAAGTTACCGTTTATTAAATGAAATTTCGCAATTTTTTTAAGTTTAAAGAATTTCTTATTTCAACTATTAAATTCTTTTAAATTGTAAATCTTCTATGATTTTAGACATGGAGAAACAAAAAATTCAATTTGATAGGGTGTACAGTAGAAGAATTTGTATTTTAGTTTTCATAATCGCTATTGTTATTAACTAAATTTTACCAGATTCTTTTGTAAAGTTTTCATTTATTGATTCGGTAAATTTCCCAGATTATCAGTGAAGTACAAGCGGGCATATCGAGACGGACAAATCAAGATGTTGAAAGTAGGGTTGAACGTACCTGTACTGGTACTAAAAAAACTGGTACAGCTGAGTACCTAGTAGCGGTTTTGACCGGTACCTGTACTAATACTGGTTTTTTACCGGTTTTCCCAGCCAAAAAGTACCGGTTTTTCAACCCGAAAATTACCGGTACCGGTTTTTTTACAATTACCGATTACCGTGCAACTCTAGTTGAAAGTGAAATTATATTTGTTCAAACATTCTATTTACTATGCTTCAAAATCAAATATAAAGTTTATTATAAAAATTTAATTTGACGACATTTTGTTTTAAGATTAATTGTTCATCTTTTATTTAAAGTATCAAATTAAAATTTTATTAACATTTTATTTCAATTATAAGAAGAATGAGCATATTTTATTTTATATATTATTGCTTACGCCATTTCGACTTTGGTCTTTTAAAATTTGGTTTTTTGATTGATTATATTTACTAAAGATTTTTTATGTTTATTATTAAAATAAATTAATTGATTTTCTCCAATACTAATTAAAAATTATAAGTTTTGATACTTGTATTTAAAAATAAGTATTTGTTTTTAAGCATTATCTATTTTTTAAATTTATTTTAATATATAGAATAAAATTGTTGAATTATTTTTGTCTTAAATTTTGTTTATTATTGTTTTATAAATAAAAAAGTAATTTATTTGACATGATTTGTCGCTATAGTACTTTGTTGCTAAATATTATCGTACTCCAATCGTATCATTCCTGACCCCTCCAACAAACATTCTTGCTTTGATTCAAAACAAATTATTTTAATTTGTTTTTTTTATTAAATTCAAAATTTTTAAAATTATTTTGGTGATTTCAAGAAAAGAATTTTCATTTAAATTAGTAGAACGAAAAACTGAGTAGTATTATTCTTTATTTAAAGCATTTCTTTTAATCAATATAAAGTTTTATTATGTTCTTTTATTATGTGTGGTACCACTCTATATACTAAATTTTCATCGCTAGTTCATTTCTTTTTCAAAAATTAATTTTTTGGTATTTGGAAAATTGAGCTAATTCATTAAGCATAAAATATTTTTAATTTTACCTTTTAGACCTTAGCCGTTTTCTTTTACTATTTTATTGATAGAAAATTATTTTTTACTTTTTATATATTTATTCTTTTTTCAGTTATTTATAAAAAAATTAATTTATTTATTTATGATCAAGCCTGAGCGTCTATCCAAAAGAGGCAGAGATCTTACGATTATTCTTTTCTTCGTGATTGCTTGATTTTCTTCTCATTGTTTTATTGCTCCCAAGTCCTCCTCCTATGCTTTCATAGGAAATTTTTTAATTTGATTATTATTTAATTTTAAATTCTTCCATTTTGTTCATTTTTAGACATTGTGTACACTTACAGTTTTTGCCATAGGCAATATTTTTTCAATCCTCATTCTGCGACCTCATTCTTAATTTTTATCTTAAAAACAGTTATTTTTCTTTTGTTTTATTTATATTAATACTTTTTGTCCATTTGATGTGTGTATTCTATATCAAAGTCAGTAAAAATAAAATTTTTCATATTATTTTTAATTTGCATCTTTCAGCTAAATTTTCCACTTCGTTTTTTCCTTTACAATACTTAAAAATTTAATGATAATTTAAAACTATGTTTAATATAACTTACGAATTTATTTTTATTTTTTTTCTGGTCACTTTGCGGAGATTCGGTTGATCTTCAAATTAAATGGTTAACAATTAGAGTATAATATTAAATATCATAGAAAGTTCAACCTTTAGAACCTAAATTATTCCTGGCGTTTTAATTTTCATTATTCATATTCTATTTAATTTTTACTCTTTTAGATTTAAAATTATTCAAATATTATATATTTTAGTATATTGTTTTGTTACAAATTAAGAATATTTTTTCCCTTTAAATTAGTAGAAATTTTTTAATTTATTCATGTGTATAATTATTGATTTTAATAGTATTATTAATGAAAACTAATTATTTGAGAACTTTTTTATCTTGCATACAGGCAGCTTTTTTTGCTCAGGAATTGTTCTTTCATTTTGAAAAAAATATAATTCTTTTATTCCTTTATTAATTATTTTTGTTTTGTGTCTTTATTGCTATTAATTATTTTTTCATGAAGTGTTATAAAAATATAAAATGTTTAATTTGATATATTAATTTGCATTTTAACTTGCCTTCCGCAATATAAAATTTGACACGTTTTCGCCAAGTCTGATACACTCTAACTCTATATTAGATTTTGTCAACTATTCAATTGGTTTATTCAATTCCCATTTTATTAATTGTTCTGATCAATTACAATTTGGTTTTAAATTATTTGAGTAAAAATTTATTTACTTGGCCACATTTATGTCGAAGGTTCTCTTTCTAATATTTAATTTACATTCAAATTACAGTATTCTGATTTTCAATTTTCGTCTTTTAAATGTAATATAATAATATGATGATTTTCTTTGATAAAACTCGTCATACTCTATTTTAGTTTGGGCTATTAAATTTAAAATTTATTTAAATATACATTTTTAGTAGATTGTTTGTTACAAATAAAGAAATATTGTTTTAACTTTTAATTAAAAAAATTTTAAGTTATTCATGTAATATTTATTGATTTTTATATTGTATTAATTATGAAAATTAATTATTTTTTAAAACTTTTTTGTCTTGTATCTAGTCAGTTGTCATTATTTGACGCTAATTCTTTCATTTAAAAAAAATAAAAATAATAATATTTAATTGGCGTTTTAACTTGCCTTTCCACGTAAAATTTTTCCGATTTTCGGTGCTTCAATACACTTCGAAAGGTATATTAGATTTTGTGAACTATTCAATGGTGTACACAATTCCGATTTTATTTATTTTCTGATAAATTACAATATGGTTTTAAATTCTTGAGTAAAATTATTCACTTGGCCTAATATTTAAAAATATTTAATTATTTATTTTATGATATTTTGTTTTGTTACAAATTTAAAAGAGATTTGTATTATGTAATATAATTAAATCATGATTTAAGAAAGAAATTTCTATGATGTTTACAGCTTGCATTATTTTTTCCCTTATATCGCTAAATATATATCTTGAATTTGTTATTCTATTAACGATACATAAATACTTTTTCTATTTTATTCTTTTTTAAATAATTCTTTTTATCTATTGCATAGCAGGTAATAAAATAACAGCCATATAATTAATTATTAATGCCCGTAAAATTATATTTGTCTTTATTATCAAAAAAAAAAATTATTAAGAGACTTTTTTTGAATTATATTTATGAATGATTATTATTATTACAATAAGAAAATATCATAAATTGTTCTTTACATAATTGACATATTTGATAGACATTGCATTTGATTTTTATTCTATAATGAGTTAGTATAAATTTGACTTTGATATTGATTTTTCAACACATTGTGGTTTTTAAATCATGGACTACCAGTGGTTTAGGTTTCGAACGTTTTTTTTTCGCATTCTTTTATTTTTAAGCCATTTCAAAAGTACATTTTTATAACGGTTTTAAAATTCATGCCAATTTTTAATTTTATTTTGTTCCTTGATTTTTGACTACTCGTTTTTTTATTTGGTTAATTTTTATATAAATTATACTAGCTTTTTTCACCCAACGTCTTCACATTTCTTAGATAAATTTTGTTTATTGTTTTTTCCTCTGTATTTATTTTAATATTTAAATTGGGTTTTTTGAACAGTCAAAGGGACAACTAAAGGGTTTTTGTATCATTGTGTTTTAATTTTGTGTTAATATTGCTAAATCATTTTTATTGAATTAATAAAATATTTTTTAATTTAACTCATGACTCATGATAACTTTGCCGTGAATTGGGATTGTAGTTTTTTTGGGTAATATTTTAATTTCAACTTTCGTATATATATATTGTATAATATTATTATTATATTAATGGAAAAAAGTTAATGTTAACGCAAAAATTAACTAATATTTAACTAAAATATTAAAACCTATTTAATATATTTATTTTCAATTTGCAAATTACTTTTTTATGTTTATTTGTATGGCTTTTTTAAATCCTGCATTTTTATTAGTTTATATTTACCTCTTTTAAGTTATGACATGTATAATCTTTATAAAATGTCGTTTTTTTTCATATTTCATTTCTTAACCTATTTTATGGTGGTTTTTTATTAAGTTCATCTTTTTTCTTTCACATTTATCCAAAATAAATCAAATTAGCGATGGACTTAGCGCACATAGGTTAATATGTAAAATAGTTCAAAAAATAGTGTGTTTTCAATTAAAGTTAAACTAACTGATATAAATTAAAAAATATATATATTTTCTATTTAATTTCATATATTCTTTATTAATTTCATAATTTGCTTATGATTAAAAAGTTAAATGGAATAATATCTTTAAAATTTTTATATGTATTCTTTTCAAATTTCGTCTAAAATAACATAATTTAGTTAAAAGAATTTTATATTTTAGAACATAAAAATTTAATTTGGCTTTTGAAATATTGATTTTTTTGTTTTGTTTTCGTTATTATTAGATTGTTTTTAGAATAACAAAATTTTATTGTATAATAGGTTGCATTTTTAAAATCAAAATAATGAAAGTTAATTCATCAGAGATCCCCCTCCTTCTCTTCTAAACATTAATGAGCTCAATTGATTCATTTCATATTAAAAAAACAATAAGCTGTAATTACATCTCCTTTAAATAAAAAATTCATAATCACTGACAATGATATCTGGTACATAAAAAAAATTCTCTCAAAATTGCAAAAATCTATCATTTTTTGGACAAATCTGTTAACAGTCCATCCAAATTTTCAAAATTTTCCGGCGTTGCCGCCCCCACCCCTTGTTTTCGAAAATGTTTTTGAAAAGCGTACCGCTAACATTGTAATTTTTTGAGTCTCGATTTTCAAAAATGAAATATGCGTTTTATAAATTATATACAAAAATCTACGATAAAAAAGAATAAAATAAAATAAAAGCAAAAAAACATAACAGTCAGCACAATAAAAGGTGAATTTTTTAGTCTTTTAAATTCATCTAATTGTTGGAAAAATTTCGCCTTTTCGCCTTTCGCCTTTTCGCTTTTTTTAGGCATTTCGCTTTCGCCTTTTCGCTTTCGCTTTTTATTTTGGTTTTGCTTTTTTCGCTTTTCGCCTTTCGCTTTTTATTTTTCCCTTTGCAACAACACCCTGGTACATAATTAATTCATTTTAAAGTGAAAATTCGTTTGTTTGTCTTAATAAAAAAATCGCGAAATAGGCACCTAAAAAGGCAGAAAAAAATCGCAAAATAGGCATTAAATAGGCACAAAAATCCTCGAATAGGCACTAAAATAGGCAAATAAAATTTTTTTTATCAGCGCTTTTAGGATGAAATCGCATAAAAACTTAACTAAAACACTTAATTTTACTTATATTTAATGTTTAAAGTTTTTTCGAATAAAGACAATTTTTAAACCAAAATTTTACCAAGAAAGATATAATTAAATTTTGGGGATCAATATTATGAAATCTTTTTTAATTCTTAGGGGTGTATTTTCTCAATTTTTTCAGGTCGATCTTAGGGGTGTATTTTCATTTTATTGCATTTTTGTTAAGTTTTTTCCGAAATCCTGAAAAAGGCGCTAAAAATGGCGAAATAGGCACAATAATAGGCATTTAGGCATTAAGCACAAAAAGTCCAAAATAGGCATTATAAAGTCATCGTAGACACCCCAAACCAAGCGGAAATGCGTTTTTCGTGCTTATCTATGCGTATTAAGTGCGCAAAATTTTAGGCATTTGCCTAAATTTCATTATAGTTTGTTTAATAAATTTTTAATTTTAATTTATTTAAATCTAGTTTAAGATAGTATAATGCTTTCTTAAAATTTAAGCTAAGAAAAAATAGTTATTTCCATTTAATAATATATATTAAAATAAAATCAGAAAACTCGGCCTTCGCAGTTTTGTGCTTAATCATTATGCTTTCTTGAAAGAAATTCTTTTTTGGTGTTTTTTTTTGTTTTCGTCAATTAATTTTCCGTTAATTTTCATAAAGCCAATATATTAAGTATTATTTGTATATTTTCTAACTCAATTGAGCTTGAGACATTCTTTCTTCGTTTTAATACATAGTTTTTAATTAGGTTTTTCTTTATTATTAAAATTTTTACAAAAATTATTTATTTAAAACTGCTTCAAATTTCGACATGCTTTAATTAATGCTTTATAAAAAATCGTAAACTGGTGTCTCGGCGGCAAATGCTGTTTAACAAGTGGAAGTCGGCCCCTCATAATGTTTTTCCCTGTCCGTGCATAGCTGATATAAATGAATAAATAATGTATACTTATTTGTTTCATGCATTGCCGCCATGATTTTTTTAAAAAATTTCCTCTTTTATCTAACCAACATTAAGATTATGCACAGATCGTACATTTTTGTTTTTTTGATTTGATTCTTAATTATTTTGCATTTGATTATTTCCATTATATTCTCGAGACCACATATCGTCTGGAGAGTGTTTTTCACAATGTTGTTAATTAAATGACATCGTATGTTGTTTTTTTCCATTGCTTTATTATTATATTATAAGTGCCATTGAGTTAATTTCACTTTTTTTGCCTTTTTCAAATTATTCTGGCTCTTTCCCGCAATCAGCTTTACATTTTCCAGTAAATTTTGTTTATTGTTTTATGATTCATCAATTTTATAGGTGAGCTACATCTTTTTTGAATAAATCCTAAAAATTAAAATTTTTTTTTGGTTAATTTTAATGCACATTCAAGTCATATATATTTTGCTATTCTTAATTATTATGTTATATTTTTATAAAAATTGTTAATTAATTTGAGAATTACTTTTTTACATTTTATTTTTGCATACATTTTTGCTGTTTGTTTTTGGTTAGTTAAATTTCCCTTTTATTTCTTCTTCTTTTTTAGTTCAAATATTTAAGTCAATTTTCTTATTATTTTTATCAATTACAATTAATAAATCTTAAAAATAACGAAGTAAATAAAAAATTACTCATTAAATTATTTTAAATACATATTGAAACAAATCTAGAATTTATTTCTTTATTTATTTGCATATTATAATCTATTTAAAGTGTTCAATAAATGTCTACATTTGTTTTGATTTTTATTCGCTTTTTAAAGAGTATTATGTTATATTGTAATATTTAATTTTCATAATTAAAAATATTATTTAACTTTTTTTGTTAAAATTTCAAGAGACTCATTTTCTTGACATTGTAATCCGGGTTACAAATTTGGGCGATCAGTTTTCTCGTTTATTTTTTTCAATGAATTTAGTAATATCAAATAATCGGTCTGACTTTTTTTATCATTTTTCTTCGATATTTTTGAGTAAAATATAAAAATTTATTGTACACTTGTTCATGTTTTATGCCGTTTTCCTGTAGAATGTCCCGGATTTCGCTATAGTTATTACTTCACCTGTTTATTAATGTATGCATTTATTACTGTTTTGTATTTTATATTAATTATTTATTTCTTTATTTAAATTTTTAAAAGTTTACGCATGGTCATGCAATATGTAAATAAATTATATTCTTACTTTCTTTTTAGAAACAATTAATAACTCATAAAAAATCATATTATTTTCACCTCAATTCACTAGTTCATTTGAAACTTTATTGTTTTAATTTCTTTTTAAAGCTTATGATAATTAATGATTATAATTGTTATAAATTTCTTTTCCGTTCAATTAATTTCTTTTATATGATTAGTAGTGATTAAGTGAGGCTTTTCATAAAATTAAAATTTTCAATTCAGACTTGACGATATAAAGATTTATGATTTTTTTTTGTTTTTAATTTTAATTTCTATCATTTGATGAGAATAATAGATTGTATTTTTGAATTATTAAATTTTTATTCCATATATGCTATTATTTTAAATTTATTTAATGCCACTTCTGTTTCCATAATTCAAAAGTTATAAGCGATTATCCGTTTCGTTTTTTATTAAAATAATTTTAGCCTTTGTTAAATATTTGGAAAATCTCGGTCGCAGCTCTACTTTATTTACTCATTTTATAACCGATCTTCTTACAATTCCAAAGATTATTAATTTTATTTAATCTTTTTCATAATCTTTTAAAATTATTTTTCATCTCGGATAATAAAATTTTTTTCAAATAACATATTTTTTTAGTATTTTTGTGTTTATTTGAGTTCTTCAAACTCAACACTTGCATCTATGTTAAAATTTATTTTATTTCAAAATTGCTAGAAAAAAATTTCTTTGATTTTTATGTTTATTATTTAAATAAATCAGGGTTAATTATTTTATCAGCAAAATTATTAAGTTACAAAAACCTAATAATGCTGTTTCTTTCTTAATTCTTTCTATATTTGATTCGATCTATTAAATTTCTTATTAAATTGAAAACTTTTTGGGACCATTGTGAATACGCATGCCGATGTTTATTTAATGATTTAAATTTTAAATATTTATAAATAATAATAATCTTTTATTTGTTGCTCTAATTTTAGTCGGTTTGAGTATCTTTTAACATTTGTTCAAAATATAGGTATATTTGTAAGTTGTTTAGTTAGTTTTTAATTATAAACTAATTGCAACACAAAACGAATACATATAAAGTGGTAGATTTTCATATAATTTTTATTTGAAATTAAATTTAATTAAAAAGTTTTAATTACATTTTATTTTTATCAGCTCTTATCGGTGTTTACAATTTCCGGTTCGTTTTCTTTTATATAATAATTTAACAACTTTATAATATTATATTTTAATAAATAATGCTTATTCAAATAAATGATAAAGCATTATATTGTCAGCATAATATTTATCGATCGGATTAAACCAACAGAAATCACCTAAGATTGATTTTCTTCTATGCAAAATTGCATTCGTTGACGGCCTCCCTTTTGATTCCTTTCTTAAAAGTTGTCCATTACAAATTCGTAGTCATAGTTATTTTTCATTGGTTATTTGAATAATAATTGGTCACCATATAGCGATATTTTTTATTCTATAAATCATTTTTTATTTGTGACGTTAACTAGTTTTTTTGAACATATTTAATTGTAATCAAAATTTCGTTTTTCAAACCTCCAATAGCTCTATTAATTTTTGTTTTATAATGCATATGAATCTGAATATAATTGTAATTTATAAAAATTTAATCGCTCTGCATTTTTAATAGTCTTCTTCGTTAATTGTTTTTATAAAACATTTGATTACTCATTAATCTTGTTGTATTCATTTTAAAAAAGATGATAATTTTTTTATCACAATTTTTCGTGGCATACGTCATTAATAATTGACCTCATTTCTTGATTAAAATTTGTTGGCTTTTGGTACATTTAATTTAAATATCATTATTAACTTTTTGTTTTTATCATAATTACATGGGTGCCCAGTGGATTATGCTCTTGGATCCGTTCGAATTTTTGCGTTGGATCAGTTCCCCTCCAAAAAATATAAAAGATAGGCTCAAAATCGGAAAATTTTTATATTTTTTGCTTAAATTTGTTAACATGATACGCCAAATTTCTAATTTTTCCTCCGGCGGCGCCTATCGGCACCGCCGTGCCCCAAAACTCCTATTTTTCATAAAAAAATGACCCAAAATCGCAAAATTTGATAATTTTTTAGTGAAAATCTCTTAGTAAATTGTATTCAAATTTTCAAAAATTTTCCCGCTCTTCACAAAAATTTTTTGGAAAAAGCGCGATGCCAAAAAGTTTTTATTGATTTTTTTTTAATTTGGAATAGAATTTTAAAAATAATGATTTTTGTTTTATGATTTGACTATTAAAAAAGTTGTTGAAAAAATTTCGCGTTTTTTGGTATTTCGCGTTTCGAATTTTATTTAGAGATATTATATTGGATTTTGTTATATTACTGTAAAATGTTTGTGGCTACAATTTCTGAGTATCAATTGCTTGACAAATATATGTTATTTTGTCAATTAATGTAAGTCTCTACAAAAAATTTTGTTATAAAACTAATTGAGAATGATAAATTTGCATTTTTTTAATAAACATACCTAATTGTTAGATTTTGTTTTTTATTCATCTATAAATATTAAAATTTAATGTGATATTCAACATATAAATCGCGTCGTTTATACTCTTTATAGTAACAACTTCAAATATAAATTCTTTGTATTTTTTGTACTTTACAAATATAAAAAATTTAATTAAAAAAATATTTAAAAGTATTATTTGATTTGAATTTTAACATAATTTATATTATTCAATATTTAAATTAAATCTTTTCATGTAATATTTTGCGGTTTATTCATTTTATTTCATGATAAATAAAGAATTATTTATATATTACATTTTTTAAAAAGTTTTTTAATTTATTTTACTATTTTCAAAAAATTAATCTTTTATTTTGGTTTTTTAGAAGATTTATTTCTTTTCTTTATGCGTTCTATTCATCTTTCTGATTTTAATTCTCTAATTATGGATTTCGGATCTTGATATTTCAATTGGTCAGCCCTTTGATAGATATGTTTTAGAAATTTTAGGTGTGATTCTAATAAGATTAAATTAAAAATTAATATTATTTAATTTCATAAATTCTTCATTTTGTTGTTTTTTTGGTTGTTAATTGATTTAAATTCTATTTAATTTTGTTTCGAAATAAACCTATCATTTTTATGGTTTTTATTGATATTAAATTATAATTATTCGTTAATTTTTTGCGCGCTTTCATACTTATAAAGGACTGTAAAGGAAGCAATTGTTTTTTTCATTTTTACATAATTAAAAAATTATTTATATAAATATAAATAGAAGGGGCCTATACATTATTTAGTATTATTTTGGTACTTTTTATCATTTTCATCGTTTGCTTTAATTTCTAATTCATTCATGTAATTATTTTTGGTTTTTAAACGATCTAATTTGGAATCAATTACTATTATTTCTTGCCCACTACGAGACGTAATAGCATTACATCCGTGCAGTATTTTTGTTATAATTTATATTTCATTGTATTATTGTTTTATGCATTTAATGTAAAGAAAATTATACGTATAAAAATTGAGTATGCTGACTCAATCTCAATGGTACCTTTATATTTTTATTGGGTTGAATTAATTCTATATTAAAATATTTTATTTATATCTTGTCATCCACATTCATTTCTTTCACATCCTCCGGATTTATTAGTTAAGATTTTTTGAGCACCTTTTGTCAAACCATTGATTTTTATTAGATAAATTTGACTATTTTATTATTATTTTCTTCAATGAAATTTTAAACGAATGTGAAATGGGGGGTTTAACTCGCACTATTTTTAATAATCTTAACTTTTATAACAAATAGATTCTCTTTTACATTATTTTTGTATTTGGAAATTATAATTAAATTTTTTAGTAGAAAAAACATTATCATAATAGTTCCAAATGCTCATTTCCAAGGCAGTCCTTGGCATCCAAGGGCATTTTTTATTTTCAAGAAAGAGAGCCCAATTTCAAGGACTTTCTCCTTGCCATTCAAGGACGGATACGAGCCATGTTCAAAAACATTACAAAAAACAAATTTAAAAAATTCATTTAAGAACTTTTTAAATTTTATAGGCTAATATAAAATAGAGTTATCAATAGATTTTTACTAAGAAAGTTTAATAGGATTTTTAAGAAAATCATATTGGGAAGATTGAAGGTTATCATTAGGGCGAGGATTTTTAAGGGCGAAAAAGTCCAAAAAAGGCCGTAAATAAGGGCGAAAAAATCGAGAAATAAGGGCGAAAATAAGTGAAAAAGTTCCAAATTTATTAGGGGTATATAATTTTTTAATTGCTCTTATTACATAAAAATAATTTCATACTAAGGCAAACAATTTTATTCACTGTTTGCAGTTACAAATAAGATATATTTTAGAAAATTTTTCATTTCTTATGGGTGTATATTTTTTAATTTTTTTAGGTCGATTCTTAGATGTATACATATTTTCTGAAAATTTTTTGGTCGATTCTCAGGAAAATATTTTTTGAAATTTTTAGGTCGATTCTTTTGGGTGCATTTTTGTTAATAAATGTTAAAAAAACGCCAAAATAAGGGCAATAGCTTATTTAAAGGCGAACATCTAAAATATGAGTTTTTAAGGGCGAACACGCAAAATAAGGATTTCTAAGGCCGAATAAGGACGATAAAACGTAAAAATTTTTTGAACAAAAAATGTCTTTTTCGTGAATTTCTCGTCGAGTTAAAGCAGCATAAAAATAAGTAAAAAACTTTGAAATCCCATCCCTAGTTATCATATTATTTTATGCTCGTTTGAATTTCTTTTCATGTATAGCCAATAAACGTCATTTTAAGATGCAAAATAGAAAAATGAAATGGATTGGGAGGGATTGTGAAGGACACCCATTGAATGGGGCAATGCCCAATGGTGTGCTGAGGGCAAAGCGAATAGTGCCACGGAACAGCGTCGTTTTATCTTCATTTTAATAATGCAGTTAGATGAGATAAAGATTAGAGATAAAAAGATGAGGTAGAAAGAGGAAGAGAGAATGAAAGAGAACGAGAAAGAGAAAGAACAGTAATAAAGAGAAAAGAGAGAGAGAGAGAGGGCGGTAGAGAGGGAGACAGAGAAGCGGCAGCAAAACGCTAATTATAGCTGGTTGTATATTATATTATTCATGTATTTTTTTAAGTTTTTACACATATTTTCAATTTGAATAAAGTTATTCAAAAATTGGTTTTAGAAAAGCCAAAAATTATTGATTTAAAAAAACATTTATAAATTTTTTCGTAAGTTGTTTATTTTTTTTGCGCTATATTTTTTATATTCTTAATGATAAAGCATTTTGGATCGATTACTTTTGATATAAATTATGGTTAATTAGTAAGTTCAAAATTGATCAAATGATAAGTGCATTCAAGTTTTATCTAACTTAATATTAATGAAAGCATAATTATTTTATTTTTGGCTTATTTTTTTATTGAAGAATGAGTGATTTCATTTAAACTTATATTAAAAAAATCTATAAATTAAATGATTTATTCAGTCATTTATAATAATGAAATATTTATTAATATCATTTAATACAATATTTTATATTTGATTTATCTACAGAAAATTTTATTCTTTTTTTAGTAAGCTGGCTGCATTAGTATTTCGATAAATTATTTTGTCAACATTGCGATTATTCAAATTATTTTTTTATTTTATTATATATAAATTTATAATTTTTTAGTTTTTTATGTTTTTTTATTATAATTAAGGTGAAAATCTTTCTTCCCTCGGGCTAGTCGTTTTTGGCACTGTTAAAAAACTTTATTCAATATTAATTCGGCTGAAATTTAATATAAGGATATTTAAAAAAAAGTTGTTATGATTTCATCAAATGTATTAAGGAGTGGATTTTATATACCCTTATTTTAGTAATTAGTTTATAATTTATATTTTTATTTAATATTTTAAAATTTTGTGTTTAATAATTTTACTAGGTTTAGCAATTGTTCTAATTTATTTTTAAAATTATTTAAACAAATGCATTTTTCTTCTTGGTATTTTTTATTTATAATTTTTGCTTTATTTACAGGAATTCCACTTGAAATATTTTTAAGATTTTACCTAGATTAAAATTTATATATTATTCAAAGAAGCATATGAGCTTTGTTTTTTATTTTATCTGGTTTCTAATTAATGAATTTCTTTATTAATCTCATGCCAACATGCTGAACTTTCAAAAATATTTTAATTTAGGTTCATCTGAATTTTTTGCAAAAGAAGTAATGATTTAAAAACATTTTTAATTTTCGTAATATTAAATTTCTTATTTATTTATAGAAAAATGTGCTTTTATTATTCAGTTTCTTGAATATCAAAATGTTTATATGCAATACATATATAAACAAATTTATAAGTATTTTTTCTGATTAAAATTATGTAAGTGGGGGGTAGCTCAAGTGTCGGGGGGGGGGGACTCCGATCGAGTAGTGATCAACTAATTTTTTAACGAAAAACTCAATTTTATTTTTAAATTATCGTAAATTTTCCTTTTTTTCACTTTAATCATCTGATTTCGTTAGCGCCAGCAAGAGTGAGTCCAAGCTGGCCTTTAAACTAGGGGCTTCCATTTGTTCTTATTTAAAGAATTTCTAATTTTGAGGTAGCGACGAAAATTGTCTTGATTTCTTAAATATATTTATAATTTTGAAATTTTATGGCATAATGTCAATATTTTTCAAAAAATTTTAAGATCTACCGCAAAATTTTCTTGATTTTTTGATCCCGAATTTACTGAAATTTTCCTTATTTCTAAGATTTTCCTATTTTCAGGCATCACCTAAACTTTTTAATTTTTTCTGATTAATGTTTTATTTCGCTGGTTTTTGAGAAAAAATTTTAAAATGGCCATTTTTATGTAAAAAATTGTACCAAAAACTCCCAATTTTCAATTTTTTTTTCCGGCGGCATCTATCGGCACCGCCGGTTCGCAAAAGCTTATTTGTTTTTAAAAATCTGGCTCAAAATCTCGCAAAAAATGATCATTTTTGGTGAAATCTATGGCCAAATGAACTCAAATTTTTTAAAAATTCTCCCGGCAGCGCTTATCTGCACCGCCAGCCCTAATTTGATAGCATTTTGATGAAATAAATTGTAAAAATTTACTGATTAGAAAAATGTTGCTAAATGTTATTATTTTTGACCCTAAAATCTTATTTTTCGGCCTTGGTGTACATATTTTAAAAAATTACCGATCGGCACCATGGATTGGGGGGCCGGCGGTTAGGCGCCGCCGCAAAATTTTTCGTAATTTAAAATGAATTTTATTAAGAAAATTCATTTAAAATCTCAAAATTTTCAATTTTCCCGCCTTCGTGGATGAATTAACCTTACTTCAAATTATAACTTTTTTTTTCTTTAAAATCTCGAGAAATTATTTTAAGTATATTTTTAAATTTTACATCATTATTATAACTTGTCATTTCTTTTAAATATATATTATTCATTGTTTTATCTTATATTTTAATATATAGTAAATCTTTATTAAATAAGACCTAATAATAGATATTTTTAGAAAAATTTTGGAAACTCTTATTTTAATTTTAATGTTTTTTGAATTAATGTGAGGAAAAACTCGATGTCCAGTAGAGTCCATCTGTTTTTAGTTTTATGGGTTTGTCTTATGTACAATTTAGTTTTTAGTTTTTATTTAATTTTTTATATCACTATCATATATGATTTTGTAAATAAATTAATTTTTAAATAATTTAAAAAAATTTTTATTTTTATTCAACAGTGAGAAATTCATTTGAAAATAATAATAAAAACAAGGAAACTTAATTTTAAGTTATTTTAACTTTCTTCACTCGTGGTAGACCGCGTATTCAATTACAAGATGTTTTTTAGATTTCAATTTCATTTAATATAATTTTTAAAAAACTAAAAATTAATTTTGACATAGTTCAAGTACATTTTTATAATTTTTATTAAATTTTTTATTATTTTTCAACACAAAAAATTTTAAAATAATTTTTAGTTTGTTATTTATTTAAAAATATAATTATTTTTACGACTATTATTATCAATTGGGTTATTTAATATTTATTTATTTTTTACATTAATTTATTTTTAATGCATTTTTTAATATTTTTTTGAATAAACTTATGTTTTTATTATATTTATTTTAAATATGCTGCAATTCTATTATTTATTTCTTTGCTCATGATCACCATTTTTTGTTCTTCGTTTGCTTCGTTCACTTGGGCATGAATAATATAAAAAAATAAATAATTATGAATTAATACAAAAGTTATTTATGGAATTTTATTATGTTAATTTATTTATTACAATGTTTCTTTTCCTTGAAAAGAGAATAAAATTATATAGTTAATAAAAACTATTAAATAAAATTATTGCGTAAATCAGCATTTTGCATCACACTTTTATTTTATCCAAGTCAGAAATTATTTTCTAAACAAAATTTTGTTTATTTTATTTTCATGGCCAAGAATTAAAAAAAAACTAATATTTTAAATGGTATTTATCAATAGTTTTTTATTATTAATAAAATTTCTTTTTTTCAATGCTTCTGCAGTGTAAATATAACTTTTTCTAGTAAAACTTTTTTTATTTCAACTGCTAAATAAATAATTTTATTTATTTATTTTAAATTTTCCAAATTAATAATTTTAGATATATATTACAGCTTTCATTAATGCCTCATAATCGACGTGTTTGCATCTAGTTCTTTTTCTTTCGCTTGAAACGGTTTGATTAAAGAAAAATTCTAATCTAATAATTATATTTCTTTCCTCTTTTTAAATATTTTGTTGTATTAAAAATTTTTTTTTTATTATAAGGTTTTACTTAAACAAGTAGCATTATTTGCTTATAAACCATATTAATAATATTTAATTTGCATTTTTTCGATAGAATTGTTCTCTCAAGTTTTAATTAACATTTCTATTCCTAATCGCCAATTTAAATTACAGAATAAAATTTCCAAATGGAGCCGAACTATAATGGTTTAATTTTTTTAAATATTAGAACCTTTCTTTGATTAACTTCAATAATATTTTCTATTTATTTTTTTTATTTTTTTAAATTTTCTTCTATATATATACTATTTATGTAATGCCAAAATAGGTAATTATCTACCAAAATGTATATATTTAAACACAAAAATCTGTCCTCCAATTTATTTTTTTAGCTATTACACCAGGGTCCGGATCGATAATTTTTAAAATCAAAATATCAAGTACAAAAAATCAAAGTTCGTAGTAAAAAAATAGCAGAACAATTTGTAAAATTGCTTCAAATTTTAATCTGTTATTTAACGATTTATTCGATCAAAATATTTCAAATATTTTTATTGAAACTAAAAAACTATACGCCAAAAAATAAAAGTTAATAAAAAAAACAAATAAATTACATTAAAAATATTATTGATAAATTCAATCTATAATTATTTTTTTTGTTAATCATGAAAATAAAATAACAATAAATCTTTTAAAATTTAATAATTCCTTTTTTATTTTGTTCGTCAGAATGTATTCTTTCATTCCATGCCATCGTTTCATTTTTTATTTGCTTGATCAATTTTTTTAGTATTTTTTCCCGACCATGCCAAAATTGAAAATTGGCTACTTTTTTCTCGAATTTTTTATGGTCAAAAACTAAACCTGGTATAACAAAAACGAAGGTTTTCTGTACAATTTAGACCAGTAGAATCCGAATATGGCCTTAAAACTGCACTATCTTTTAACCCTGCGCTTGTACGGCTCCAACTCCATGCATGAAGTTGGAGCTGTACAGATTTGTTAGAATCCAGAGACCAAATCTAAGGCCATATTTGGACTCAGCGTAGTCAATTTACCCAGTTTAATTAAATTCGGATTTTCCAAAACCACTTTTAAAACATTTTGTTACTTGATGGTTTTGAAAAATGCCGTTTTTGGAGGCTAGTTTTAAACTCGGCCCCCCAATAATTCATTTTTTAAGTATTAAAATGTTTCTCTCTTGCCTTATAAATAGCAAACTCATTATCAATAATAATGGCAGATATTTTGAATCATAATTTTGATTTTTTAAATTTATATTCGAAAAAAAATTCTTTAACAAAAATTGTGCGGAAACATATGTTACACCATAAGTATATATAATTATTTTTGATAATAACGATTCTCTTCTATGCTTGAATGAAACTTCTTTTAAATAAATTTTCGATTAATTAAATTGTTTAATTTTCATTTTAATTATACGGTAATATTTTTATTTTATTTTTATTTCAATTTGTAAATATAATAAATATTTATGAATTTCTTTGATAAAAACTCAAGTTCAGTACAGCACCGCCTTTAGAACCTAAATTATTCCTGGCGTTTTAATTTTCATTATTCATATTCTATTTTAATTTTTACTCTTTTAGATTTAAAAATTATTCAAATATTATATATTTTTAGTATATTGTTTTGTTACAAATTAAGAAATATTTTTTCCCTTTAAATTAGTAGAAATTTTTTTAATTTATTCATGTGTATAATTATTGATTTTTAATATGTATTATTAATGAAAACTAATTATTTGAGAACTTTTTTATCTTGCATACAGGCAGCTTTTTTTGCTCAGGAATTGTTCTTTCATTTTGAAAAAATATATAATTCTTTTATTCCTTTATTAATTATTTTTGTGTCTTTATTGCTATTAATTTATTTTTTCATGAAGTGTTTATAAAAATATAAAATGTTTAATTGATATATTAATTTGCATTTTAACTTGCCTTCCGCAATATAAAATTTGACACGTTTTCGCCAAGTCTGATACACTCTAACTCTATATTAGATTTTGTCAACTATTCAATTGGTTTATTCAATTCCCATTTTATTAATTGTTCTGATCAATTACAATTTGGTTTTAAATTATTTGAGTAAAAATTTATTTACTTGGCCACATTTATGTCGAAGGTTCTCTTTCTAATATTTAATTTACATTCAAATTACAGTATTCCTGATTTTCAATTTTCGTCTTTTAAATGTGTAATATAATAATATGATGATTTTCTTTGATAAAAACTCGTCATACTCTATTTTAGTTTGTTGGCTATTAAATTTAAAATTTATTTAAATATACATTTTTAGTAGATTGTTTGTTACAAATAAAGAAATATTGTTTTAACTTTTAATTAAAAAATTTTAAGTTTATTCATGTATATATTTATTGATTTTTATATTGTATTAATTAATGAAAATTTTAATTATTTTAAAACTTTTTTGTCTTGTATCTAGTCAGTTGTCATTATTTGACGCTAATTCTTTCATTTAAAAAAAATAAAAATAATAATATTTAATTGGCGTTTTAACTTGCCTTTCCACGTAAAATTTTTTCCGATTTTCGGTGCTTCAATACACTTCGAAAGGTATATTAGATTTTGTGAACTATTCAATTGGTGTACACAATTCCGATTTTATTTATTTTCTGATAAATTACAATATGGTTTTAAATTCTTTGAGTAAAATTTATTCACTTGGCCTAATATTTAAAAATTATTTAATTATATTTATTTTATGATATTTTGGTTTTGTTACAAATTTAAAGAGATTTGTATTATGTAATATAATTAAATCATGATTTAAGAAAGAAATTTCTATGATGTTTACAGCTTGCATTATTTTTTCCTTTATCTCGCTAAATATATATCTTGAATTTGTTATTCTATTAACGATACATAAATACTTTTTTCTATTTTATTCTTTTTTAAATAATTCTTTTTTATCTATTGCATAGCAGGTAATAAAATAACAGCCATATAATTAATTATTAATACCGTAAAATTATATTTGTCTTTATTATCAAAAAAAAAATTATTAAGAGACTTTTTTTGAATTATATTTATGAATGATTATTATTATTACAAATAAGAAAATATCATAAATTGTTCTTTACGTAATTGACATAATTTGATAGACATTGCATTTGATTTTTATTCTATAATGAGTTATTATAAATTTGACTTTGATATTGATTTTTTCAACACATTGTGGTTTTTTAAATCATGACTACCAGTGGTTTAGGTTTCGAACGTTTTTTTTCGCATTCTTTTATTTTTAAGCCATTTCAAAAGTACATTTTTAATAACGGTTTTAAAATTCATGCCAATTTTTAATTTTATTTTGTTCCTTGATTTTTGACTACTCGTTTTTTTTATTTGGTTAATTTTTATATAAATTATACTAGCTTTTTCACCCAACGTCTTCACATTTTCTTAGATAAATTTTGTTTATTGTTTTTTCCTCTGTATTTATTTTAATATTTAAATTGGGTTTTTTGAACAGTCAAAGACAAATAAAGGTTTTTCGTATCATTGTGTTTTCAATTTTGTGTTAATATTGCTAAATCATTATTTTATTGAATTAATAAAATATTTTTTTAATTTAACTCATGACTCATGATAACTTTGCCGTGAATTGGGATTGTAGTTTTTTTGGGTAATATTTTTAATTTCAACTTTCGTATATATATATTGTATAATATTATTATTATATTAATGGAAAAAAGTTAATGTTAACGCAAAAATTAAACTAAATATTTAACTAAAATATTAAAACCTATTTAATATATTTATTTTCAATTTGCAAATTACTTTTTTATGTTTATTTGTATGGCTTTTTTAAATCCTGCATTTTTATTAGTTTATATTTACCTCTTTTAAGTTATGACATGTATAATCTTTATAAAAATGTCGTTTTTTTTCATATTTCATTTCTTAACCCTATTTTATGGTGTTTTTATTAAGTTCATCTTTTTCTTTCACATTTATCCAAAATAAATCAAAATTAGCGATTGGACTTAGCGCACATAGGTTAATATGTAAAATAGTTCAAAAAATAGTTTGTTTTTCAATTAAAGTTAAACTAACTGATATAAATTTAAAAAATATAATATTTTCTATTTAATTTCATATATTCTTTTATTAATTTCATAATTTGCTTATGATTATTAAAAGTTAAATGGAATAATATCTTTAAAATTTTTATATGTATTCTTTTCAAATTTCGTCTAAAATAACATAATTTAGTTAAAAGAATTTTATATTTTAGAACATAAAAATTTAATTTGGCTTTTGAAATATTGATTTTTTTGTTTTGTTTTCGTTATTATTAGATTGTTTTTAGAATAACAAAATTTTATTGTATAATTAGGTTGCATTTTTAAAATTCAAAATAATGAAAGTTAATTCATCAGAGATCCCCCTCCTTCTCTTCTAAACATTAATGAGCTCAATTGATTCATTTCATTATTAAAAAACAATAAGCTGTAATTACATCTCCTTTAAATAAAAAATTCATAATCACTGACAATGGATATCTGGTACATAAAAAAAATTCTCTCAAAATTGCAAAAATCTATCATTTTTTGGACAAATCTGTTAACAGATCCATCCAAATTTTCAAAATTTTTCCCGGCGTTGCCGCCCCCACCCCTTGTTTTCGAAAATGTTTTTGAAAAGCGTACCGCTAACATTGTAAATTTTTTGAGTCTCGATTTTCAAAAAATAAATATGCGTTTTATAAATTTATATACAAAAATCTACGATAAAAAAGAAATAAAATAAAAATAAAAGCAAATAAACATAACAGTTCAGCACAATAAAAGGTGAATTTTTTAGTCTTTTAAATTCATCTAATTGTTGGAAAAAATTTCGCCTTTTCGCCTTTCGCCTTTTCGCTTTTTTTAGGCATTTCGCTTTCGCCTTTTCGCTTTCGCTTTTTATTTTGGTTTTGCTTTTTTCGCTTTTCGCCTTTCGCTTTTTATTTTTCCCTTTGCAACCAACACCCCTGGTACATAATTAATTCATTTTAAAGTGAAAATTCGTTTGTTTGTCTTAATAAAAAAATCGCGAAATAGGCACCTAAAAAGGCAGAAAAAAATCGCAAAATAGGCATTAAATAGGCACAAAAATCCTCGAATAGGCACTAAAATAGGCAAATAAAATTTTTTTTATCAGCGCTTTTTAGGATGAAATCGCATAAAAACTTAACTAAAACACTTAATTTTACTTATATTTTAATTGTTTAAAGTTTTTTCGAATAAAGACAATTTTTAAACCAAAAATTTTACCAAGAAAAGATATAATTAAATTTTGGGGATCAATATTTATGAAATTCTTTTTTAATTCTTAGGGGTGTATTTTCTCAATTTTTTTCAGGTCGATTCTTAGGGGTGTATTTTTCATTTTATTGCATTTTTGTTAAGGTTTTTTCCGAAAATCCTGAAAAAGGCGCTAAAAATGGCGAAATAGGCACAATAATAGGCATTTAGGCATTAAGCACAAAAAGTCCAAAATAGGCATTATAAAAGTCATCGTAGACACCCCAAACCAAGCGGAAAATGCGTTTTTCGTGCTTATCTATGCGTATTAAGTGCGCAAAAATTTTAGGCATTTGCCTAAATTTTCATTATAGTTTGTTTAATAAATTTTTTAATTTTAATTTATTTAAATCTAGTTTAAGATAGTATAATGCTTTCTTAAAATTTAAGCTAAGAAAAAATAGTTTTATTTCCATTTAATAATTATATAAAATTAAAATCAGAAACTCGGCCTTCGCAGTTTTTGTGCTTAATCATTATGCTTTCTTGAAAGAAATTCTTTTTTGGTGTTTTTTTTTTGTTTTTCGTCAATTAATTTTCCGTTAATTTTTCATAAAGCCAATATAATTAAGTATTTATTTGTATATTCTTCTAACTCAACTTGAGCTTGAGACATTCTTTCTTCGTTTTAATACATAGTTTTTTAATTAGGTCTTTTCTTTTTATTAAAATTTTTACAAAAATTATTTTTATTTTAAAACTGCTTCAAATTTCGACATTGCTTTATATTTAATGCTTTATAAAAAATCGTAAACTGGTGTCTCGGCGGCAAATGCTGTTTAACAAGTGGAAGTCGGCCCCTCATAATGTTTTTCCCTGTCCGTGCATAGCTGATATAAATGAAGGAGTTTACAATTGTATGCACGTATTTTGAGATGAGAAAGATACGCAAAGCAGTGGAAATTGAACTGTTCATTATCTTTTTAGAATTTTTGGATTTTTGTAGCTTATACTACAGAACAAAAAATTTAATGTGTTTTTATTAATTGTGAAAAAACATGCTATTTTTAGCAATAATAAATTCTGTATTCTTTATTAATCATTTTTATTTTATTATATTATATTTCATTAATTTTATTTACTTAATAATTATTATTTTTAATATTTTATCGGCCACAAATTGACAATAATTATTGATTGTAAACTTATAGATTTTATCAACATTTATTTTTTCCAGGATGTAAATGTTTAAAGGAATTTAGTTGCTAAAACACTTACTTCACGTCCACAAACCGGTGCGATTTGACGCAGAAGACTATTGCGCATATTGTTTGGGAATATATAATAAAATGTTAATATTTTCATACATATGTAATAACATTTATTTACATTTTGGTAAAATAATTAATAATTTCCTTAATTGTCAGTCAATATATTAAAATATTTTCTAATGACTTTTTTTTTTGATTCTCCGGTATCATGGCTCGTACTTTAATTTTTTCATTTGTCTTTACATTTGGTTACTATTCGTGCCGGTGTTAATGCGCATTTTAATGTTTTTTATTTTTATGTTATAAATAAGTCAGTAATTTATGTTTCACTATAATCGGATATTTTCGCTTCATTGTTCTTATGCCTTGTCGAATGATTCTTTCATTGTTCTTTTTTTGCCGCCAGATAAAGCCAATTTTATTTTAAATTTGAAAAACTGTTTAAGTGATGACTTTCGATTTCTTCTTTATTTATTATTATTATGAATTTTTATAACTTTTGGATAGATTATAATAAAATTATAAAAGAACAATTAATAATTTTTATAATAATGAAAATTTTTCATGTAGTATGTATGACTCTTTTAAACATCATGTTTCAATGTACTTAAATTAATACTTGGTATTTAATATTTAACTTGTATACGAAAATTTTTTTTCTCTCTGACCTGCCGACTTTTTCGATTACTTTGGCAAATTCGAGATAACCTTCAACATTCATAATAATATTTATTTATTTTACTCTTTAACTATTTTGTATATGTTAAATTTATGTTTATTTAAATACTTTAAACCTTTGCAAGATTTAAAATCATTTAGATGAAGTATAAGATTATATCTAGCATTAAATTGGAATAAAAAATTATTAAAAAATCTAATGTTAATCTCCTAATTTTATTTAATACGATTTAAAATTGGAAATATAAATTATTTTTAAAATTTTTTAAAAGTTCATTTTCAGTAATTTTGTAGGCATGTTTTTAATTTTTGTAGATGATAAATTCGTTTGATGTTTGGTCCATTCTAGGGTTAAACCCCGAATAAATTTATTGTTTATATAATAATTTAAAGATTTATATTCCTCGTGACCGATGGGTCATTATGGTGAACAGTTAAATGTACCTTTATTTAATACATAAAAATTATTTTGTTATTTTATTTTACTAACTTAATAAGCCGTGTATATATAGATATAGACCTTATGCATTATTTTATATTCAATATTCTTTTTCCGCAAAATTTTCTTATATTTCGTTCAAATAATTTATTTCAAATTGGTTATGAATTTAATTATTTATTGTAACTAATGAGTAGTTGTTTTTTTATTTCATTATATTAAATTGTTTTTTTTAATTTTCTTATTTTACAAGATGAATTGTTTTTTTGCAGTGCTTCTTCCTCTTTCGCGCCCAACTTTTCTCCCAGACCTTCCAGTGTCGCAAGAACCTTTTCTTTTTCAAATGTTGATAAATATTTTTTTTAATTATTTGCTGGATTACAAATTGGTTGATTTTAATGTTTTGATATTTTTAAAATCAATAAATAAAATATTTTAATTTGTTACCATCTGATTTAGAAATCCAATGTTAAAGGTGCTTTACTGTGTGGAAAATTTGTTTTTTGTCATATTTTTAATGATCATTTATTATAAATTCTTTCTTAATATTTTGTTTATTTTTTCTTTTTTGATTCTTGCTTTCTCGACCTTAAAACTTTACTTGTTTCGCATTTCGAGTTAAAGCACTAGCAAGTTGGTGCCTGTCTTGAAAAGGCTTGAGCTGATTATAAGCAAACTAATTTATCATTTTATAATAAATATTTAATAATTATGAGCAATTTCACAAATTTTTGTTTTATTCTGAATTTATGGGGAAGCAGTCCAAAGATAAACAACCCGGTAAACTAATGGTCAAGAGACAAACTGCAATTGATCAGCAAATATTTTATTTTACATTTAGAATTTTCTTTATTTGAAATAGTTAAAAGTTTCAGCTGATTGCTTTAAGTAAAAATTGAAGACATCTTTATCAATTCAAATATTTTGAATATACTTTTAACCAGTATTTTTATTATTTACCTTATAAGTTCAGATATATTTAATTAACTATAAATGTAACAGTAAACAAATTGTTTTCACCGCATTTTGAAATAATTAGTATATAATTCACGGAGAAAATAAAAGTAAAACCTTTTATTTAATTTTATGTAATTCAATTAAATTGAATAAATTGTTAAAATAAAAATTGGTTGTATTAATAAAACAATATTCATGTCCGTAGGGTGTTCATGACATTGCAGCTCTTCCATTCGAAATAAACTTTTAAATTTTATAACTAATGTATTAATAACAAATATAGGGTATTTATTAGTGTTTTATTTCACCTAACAAAGTAGATATCAGCTTTTAATTGTTTTTACTTTGTTAAAAATATTATTATCTTTTGAATTATGAAATACTTTATCCCTCTTATTTTGTTTTATATTTTTATCTATTTTCTTTTATAAATAATAATCAAAATTTATAGTGTCTTATAATTTAACCAGAAACTAATTTTTATATTAATAAATGTATCAATTTAATTTTAGATAGAAACGAAGAAATAAAAATTGATTTATTTTATGTTAAAAAGTTATTTTTATTTTTATATATTTGATTGTTTCCACAATAATTTTTTAAAATCCGCCACAATAAAAAAATAAATTATAAATACGCTATTGTCGGGCCGCTCTGAGGCCCTCAGGGCTTTTTCTGCATTTTAGAATTCCAGACATATTTCTTGATAACATTTTATAGTGCTTTCCTTTTTCGTATCATGATATTTTTATTTGAGAAGAGGGAGGGGGGGGGGGGGGGTTGTACAGCATAAAAAAATACAATATTGTTTTTAAGCTTTCTTTTTTATGTGCTTACATTTTTGGAATATAGTCAATTACCTAATAGAAAGGCTTAAAAATAATAAAATAATAATTTATAGCCAAAAAATGCAAAAAGCGAATATATAAAAAAAATATTTCCCATTTTTTGTTAAAACAACAACTAAAACTTTTTGAAATTTTACAGGCGATTTGAGAAATTTTGAATCATCGAATTTAATCAAAAAGTAAAGCCTTGAATTTTGTCATGTCAGTTTATTGTCGTGTAAACCAAGCCCAAAATATGAATTGGAGAAAAATCAAAATGAGAAGACAAATAGTAGAAAACTGAAGTGAAATAGGGAAGGGAGGGGGAACGACCAATTGGATGGGGGGCAATGACAAGCCAAATGATGTGCTGACAAATAGAGCCCGGACGGGCCCGGGCGCCCGCCGGGCTTTTGCCGGGCCGCCCGGGCCCGGGCCCGTTTTTTTTTGGAAAAAGGACGCCCGGTAAAACGGGCTTTTTTTGACCGGGCCGCCCGGGCCCGGCAAATTGTCAAAGCCCGAGCCCGGGCCCGGTCAATTTGACCGGGCTAAAACGGGCTTAATCGCCAGCGAAACTGCCTAAAATTTGAAAAATTTAAATAATTAATTTGGCGAAATGTCTTTAATTCAAAATTTTCAAAATAGAACTTTGGATTTTTGAAAATTTGGGGCAATTTCAACTGTTAAAAAGACCCCAAACCCATACTAATTGAGTAACATTTTTATAACTTTTTATTAAAATACCAAGGTTTCCAAATTTTATGAAAAAATCAAAAAATTTTCTTAATAACTTTCATTAAAAGGCAAAAATATTTCCTCACAAATCAGCGTCGGATTGTGGAAAAAGATTATTTTTTCTCAAAAATTAAACTCGAAAGTTCAAAATTTGTAATTTTTTGGTGTAAATCTGTTAACAAATCACACACAAATTTTTAAAAATTTTCCACCGGCGGCGCCTATCGGCACCGCCGGACCTCGCCCCCCTTGTACCTCAATTTTTTTTTGAAAAAATGCGCCATCAAAGTTTTTTGAAAAGCAAAAAAGGTCGTTTTACATGGCGACATAATTCTAAGCTAAAATCAAACTAATTAATCCTTGCATCTTTTAACACCTAGCCTCCACAAAAATTCGCAAAATAGCTGTCTGAGTTCATGTTTGGTGCCACTCTGGAATTTTGTTCCTCATTTTTTCGACTCTGCGTATGTGCCCTAGTGCTAAGACCGATAAATTAAGCCGAGGTTTACAGTGTCCTTTTTTGTGGCATTACGTGCTTATTTATGATTTTACAAATTTTTTGTCCAAAACAATCTTTAAAATAATTTTTTATTATTTTGTACATGAGTGGGAGTTTTGTCCTTAATTCTCATTTATTACGGAATATTTTATTCAAATTCCGGTGCATTAAAATGTAAATTATGCCAATTATTTATTATACAAGGAAATATTAGTAAACTATATTTTAATCACAAATTGAATACAAACAAATTCTACGTTGATCTCAATAAAAAAAACCGGTACTCCAAACTGAAATTGGAATTTAAGACAGAAAATGATCAATTTCCGTTCAAATTTTTATTCAGTTTGTAGTTGTCATAATCATTTGAATTTTTTCAGAGAAATGCCTTAATTTAAGTCATGCCTACTTACACAAAATTTCCTATTGATTAAAGCTTGAAAATTTATGGCCTTGCCAAAAGTTTATGTTTCAACTTTTGCAAACATGGCGATTTTTTATTAAAAAGCTTTGCTTTTAGTGATCAAAAAATGAAATTTTGCACTCCATAAAATAAAATGAATAATAAAATAACCTTTTTATGCTTCTTGACAAAATCATGACTTAAATTTATAACCAACTCTTTCCTCAATGTCCGATGTTTTTAACCCCAAAAGATTGAGGCGTAAAAAATAAATTCAGTATATTATTATTGTTATAATGCAAATTTGTTGTCTGTCTCCACATTCGTGACTTTATAGAATTTAAATTTTGCTATAATTTAAGCTAAAAGAATATTAATTTATTTGTTATCCTTTAAATTGAAATTTAATAAAAAAATTTTTTATTTGCAACAGTTTTCTTTTCTTTTTTTTATTATAATTAATAAAAAAAATTTTATGTCACTACTAATTATTATTTTCATTTGTTGTGATTTTTCCTATTGTGATTTACTTATCCTCCGAATAATTTATTTTATTTGCCATTTCATATTATTACCATTTTTTTAAATTTTATTATTTTTAATAATAATTGTTAATTTACATTCTTGCAAAGTCTAAATTTTATTGAATTCATTTATCTGAATATTATTTTCTTAAATTTGTTGGCAATTTGGATTTTCAGTTGTTTCTTCATTTTGGCTACTCCATCTTTATAATTTGATTAAATTTCAAGTATATATAATTTTAATTTATAGTTCATTAGATAATTCGTTTATGTATTTGGAACTGTTTCGATTCACATTTCGTTTTTCGTATCAACTTTAATTTCAGAAAATCCAAACTTTTTTTATTTAAAATATTTATAAATTATCATTCCTTTCTTGAATCTGACTGAAAATTTTGACTGAAGTGTTGAGATCGCATGAATTGATCTGAAAAATTGGAATTACGTTGATAACGCTGAATGATGTTTTTTTATTAGAAATAAATTTTATTTTAAAAATAATTGAATCCAGTTATTTATAAATTAGTTTTATGTCTGTATGTATTGGTTTTTATATTATTTATATTTATTTTCTTAGTTTAAGAATGTTTATTAGATCAAAAATTGAAAATCGATTTACTAGATTACTTTAAAATATAAGAAAAATTTTTTTTAAAAAGTATAGTATATATATTTTATTCCATTTTATTTAAATAAAATTAAATCAATTCTCAAGCTCGTGCCAAAGTGTTATTGTGAATATCATTAAAAGAAATAATTTAATTTATTACAAAAATATTTTTTATAAATATTACTGTCACAATTCATTTATTTTTATTATTTTCAAATCGCGCGACTCAGCTGGTACTTTGCTTTTTTCATGAAGGCCAGAAATGGCCTGGTCAAGTTTAATCAATTTTTTTTCTTTAATTCATTAATTTAGATAATAATGTTTGACTGTATTGTTTTTTTAATTAACTTTTTCATAACATTTTTCACATATGTATAAGTCACTGTTTTTCATTTATTTTTAACAGCAAAAAAAAAATCTTTTTAATTTTTAAGCATCTATTTTGTGCACCTTTTTAATAAAATCGCTTTTTAGTGACCAATTGATAATTCTTTTCTGGTATTAATTATTTTTATTATAAATATATCATTTAAACTCTTGACGAATCTCTAATTTCCATCTACTTTGTTCCACGCTCCATTATGTAATATTAACTCGTGAAAATTTTTTTAATTAAAATTTAATTACTTTGCCACCATTTGTTCATCACCATAATTTTAGTTATGAATGAACTCTAAAAAATTTCAAAAATTTGCTTATGAAATCATTAAATAAAATTTAAATAATTTCTTTAATTATCTTTCAGAATAATTTAATTTTCGCAATGGGTTTTTTAATATGTTCATAAGATTTTTAGTAAATTAATGATATTTTATTTATCTTTTAATTTATATATAAAGAGCTAACTACTCTTGTTCCCATACACATATGTTTTACCACTTATCATTGGATTTTTTGCTCTTTTAGCTTTCACTTTATAAGCCTTTTTATTTGATTTTTTTTAATATTGAGTTATATTGTTATAAAACTCAAAGTTATTATTTCAAAATATTATTAATTCTTTATTGTGCATTTTATAAAAAAGTTCAATTTTAATTTTTATTCAAATTTCTTTAAGAGTTTATTAGGTTTATATTTTTCGTGTAATCATTGACTCTATAATACCAAAACTTCACAGCAATGCAGCTATATTTGTGGTCCTTTTTTCATTAATTAATCATTATTTCATCAATATTAATATCTTAATGTAAAATTAATTCTCGGCATCTTGTCTTCGTAGAAGTTCCAAATTTTTCATAGATTAATAAAAACAAAATTAATAATTTATCCCTTTGTATATATAGATGATTTTAATATATCAATTTAAAATTAAATTTTTAATTTATTTCTCAGCTTTTGTCTATTATTTAATTGAAAAATTTTTTTTAATATTGTAACGGAAGTTTTAATTTTAGGCAATTATTTCACCACTTTTTGACATTTTCCAGTTTTATGAGTTTATTTCAGCATTTTTAGCACGATATAGGTACCTCTTTATCAATTTTTAGCAATTAAAAATCGTAACTATAATTATAAAAATATTTAATGCCAGGTTTTCCATCCTCAAGCTGGTCCTCTGGGTCAAAACATCGCCCACAGTTATGCCAATAGCAGCCATAATTTTTCGACTTCAAACTTATGAGTTTTACTTAAATTTGGTTTCATTTTGTAAAAAGCCACCTGTTATCTTGATTATTTGGGCCTAATATTTATTTGCAATAAATATTAATTTAATTCTATTTTTGGGCATGTTCAAATAATAGTTAAATAAAAAGAAACAATTAATCTAACAAATTTTATAAATATTTCTTAAATATTTAAAAAAACATTTAATATAGCGTTTTGAATAATATATATTGCTGCTGAAAACGAAACAACATTATTATTATTTTTTGATTTAAATTTTAAATTAAAAATATTTTACATTTTTGGTTTTTATCTTGGTAATTATCCAATTAACTTTGATTTATTAATTAAAAATCTATTTTTAGGTTTTTTTTTTGTTCGAAGGTGAAGTCTTAAATGGATTTTTGTTTATTTACTTTTAAATTTGAATTTATTCTTCAGAATTGTCCTTCAGAATTCTCTTTCATATAAATTTTTAATTTTTTTTAAATAAATAGTTTTATTTATCTTTTAATAAATTTTTTTAAATTTTTTCCTTTTATCGTGATATCGACGCACAGAACCCACTCTCGGTTTTGCCATTGGTTCCATATTATGGTGCTATTGAGATATTAAAAAGATAATGTTTAGTTGGCTTTTTATTCAATTTATTACATAAATTTCTGCTATTTTATTTAATTGTTAATGTTAACTAATTTAAACAATCTCTAAATAATTCATTTTTAATCGATTGATATATTAATAATAATAATATTTATTTATTTATTGAATTTTTATTATTATAGCATTTATTATCCTTCTTATAAATGATGTGTCGTTAATTTTTATAGATAATTTCAAATGTTTTTCTTTTTTGAATCCATATTTTTTAGTTTATGTAAATTTTTAAAAGCATGAAATTGTTATACTGTATGTGAAAATTTTTGCTTCAAAATTTGAAAATTTTTTACTAATAAATGAGTTATACAATATTGATAAAATTTTTAAGAATCATTAAACTGAATAAAAATTTGTTTTTTTTGCGTTCCTCACCGAACTCATGCCGCGGAAAAATAAATAAGCAAAAAGGCCACTTGGACGCAAAAAAATGCCAATTATTCTTAATGAGCTTATCCCTTCCCCTTACTTGCTACATCTACTACCTCATTTTCCTCATTCATGCATCTCCCTTCCATCTTTCTTTTTTATCTTTTACAGATAAAAATATTTTGCAAAAATTTTATAATATTGTTAGAAAGTTTTAAAATATTTATATATGTTACAATGTTTTAAAATATTGTTACTTTATTTAAAGTTACTTTTTTTTTATAATGAATTGAAAAAAAACACTAAAAGTTTGTATAAATAACAACTTTTTGCTTTTTTTTTTCTTTTGTATCAGATGTATATTGTGGGATTTATTGAGTTATAATTAAAATTAAAAAATTTTTATAATCTTGTAAATTGTAGTAAATTATCTATTATTAAAGTAATTTTTAATTTCAATTCTTTGCATGAAACAGACCGATATTCATGATAATATTCAAAAGCTTATGAAATTTAAACTAAAAAAATTTATCAATTATTTTAATTTCTTTTTAAAGTAATTATTTATTTATTCTTTTTCATTGGAGTATTCATGTTTTAACGTTCATTATTAATTAAGCTGTTTTCTTGCTTTTTTTAATTTACATATATTATATAATAATTTAATATTTATATTGAAAAAAAATCTTTTTGTATTATTTATCCAAAAATTACATTTCTTCCAACAACCTTATTTTGCAATAAAAAGTCATTAATATCAAATTCTTTGTTTTGCTTTTAATTATACTCGTAAAAACGCAGTAATTTACTAAATCAACAATTGTTCATTGGTGATTAATGAGTTCAGGAACATTTATTTATTTATTTTCAATAGATTATTTTTAAAATTTGAAATTTAAATTTTCTTCACATGGCTTGGGTGTAACTCCTCCGAACAAGTACATTACCGGGATTGAGTCAATAATTTCATAGAGAATAGATAATAGATATTTATTTAATTATTTTGCATTAATTTATTAATATGGTGCAATTTTTATTTATATAAGACTTTCCAATATGGTACTTGTTGAAAATGTTGTAAAAGGCATAAAACATGATTTTAAAATTTGGTGTTTATTTATGCTTTTTCTAGAATTTACTATCAACGAAGTTATATAATATAAAATTGATTTTATTTTTTATATCTAAAACAATTTTAACTTTGAATTTTTTTCCATAGAATTTAACTTATAATTTTCTTCTAAAATTATAATAGCTTTCTTTTTGCAATTTTTCTTGTTTTTAATCTTTTAATTCTCGCTGACTCATTGGAGTTCATAATTTCTTTTTTTCAAAAGCTTCATTTTTCTTTTTTATATTTCTCTTGCAAAGCCAATTGAAATTAGGGCACTTTTCTGTGTAGATTTCTATTTATTTTAGTATATTTATATGTTAATATATAAAATCAGTATTTATCCTTTGAGATGTTTTGACAGAAAAAACATTCAAAATTAAATATTGTTATTTTTAATAGTAAATGTTGAACTTGAACTTAATTTTTTGAAAAATAACATAAATTCATGAATCATGACCGATGCCCTTTCTATTTGTACAGATTTTAAAAAACTTGATTTCGATATTGCTGATTTTGAAGAGTTTGATTCTCAAACAGCAAAGCTTATATATAGAATAATGATATATTAAAAAATTCATTTTTTAAATTTGTTTTTAGAAGAAATTTACCTAATGTCAAGGACAATAATAATAGAATTTTTATTCATTTTGACATAATAAGTCATAACATTAAAAACAGCTAATATTTATTTCGTATTAACTTTTTTGTATCTTTTTTTACATTTGTTGAATTTCACTGATTAAAAGCAACTTTAATAAAAAATTAAATCTTTTGTTCTATTATCATTTTTATATTAATTATTTTTAAGAACATTTGCGCTAATCATCCGAGACTTTTAGTTATTTTTGATGAAGTAAATATGTAGATTTCAAATGTATTAGCTTCTGTTTTTGGCATATTTCAGTAATTAATTTCTAATTGATTGGAATTTTGCTTAAAAACAAATAAAGCTCAATGCGTTTTCTTCTTTTGTTTTATTGTTGTCAAAGCAACATGAAATAAAAATTAATATTTTTATTTAATTTTTAAAATATAACTTTTAAGCTCATTATTGATGCAATTTTAATTATTTTTTAAGAATTTTTCTATTTCTTTTGCATAAATAAGATTGTGGTATATTAATTTGATTTAAACAAATGTAAATTTTTTAAAATAAAAATATATTTTAAAAATTGAACTATATTCATTAACAGTTTAAGGTTTAAGCATAATTCATTTTAAAATTTAGCAGAATTAAATCCAATTTAAATGGAGTAAATATTAGTTGTGTAGATGACATTATTTAAAAAATATTAATCTCAATTTAATTTTATATATTACAATATTAAAATTTATTTTTATATTTAAAAATAACCTAATTAATATATAAAAGTTACTTTATTATTTTATATGGAGCCCAGCTACAATAATACATTTTTTCCCACTCGGTTATGTTTTATTTAATCAAACATTATATATTAATATTCTTTCTGGACGAAATAGTAAATTAATATTCTAAATTTATTTTTTATAAATTATTATTTTGCAATTCTGATCCGTTAAATGTCACTTCTTTAATGAAATATTTAAATATTTTTCTATTTACCTATATAACTATTTTATTTTTATTTCTTTACATTTTCTCATCATTTTGTTTTAATTAATTTACAAATAAAAACAGCGATGTTGATTTATTCTTTCTCATGTACGCTCAGAATAATATTATCTTTTTCAATTTAATTTATTATTATGTACTAATGAAATCTATTTTACTCATTTTCATTTAATTTATAGTTTTGTTTAATTATTGAGAAAAGGCTTTATGAAGTGAATATATTGCGAATTATTCAAAATATTTTGGTTAATACCTAATTTTGGTGTTGAGTCATATTCTTTCTTGTAAGAAATTATTTTTTTAACTAGATTTATTTTCTTATTTAATTTATTTTTTAATTCGTTTTTATCAGAGGGGAAATCTCATCCATTTCTGTTTTTAAGTTTGAATTATAACGTTTATTAAATTTACAATTATGAAATTTTTATTAAGGTTTAAAGTTCTATTTTAGTATTCTTAAAGTACAAATGTTAATGTTTATGAATTTTTTAATAATAATTTTCTTGATAGGCCACGTATTATTTAATTCGTTGGCGATCCATTGCGAGAGCATATCCTTGCTTTTTATCTATATTTTATTTTTTATTATATTGTGTCTTTTACACATTCAGAATATCCTTTCATATTTATTATTTTTATTCATCTCAACCTTTATTATAAGTAAAAATTCTCAATAATATTATTAGAAAATATTCAACGTAAGGTTTATATTTAATATTTGCGAAATATGCTATGCATAAAGAAATTTATTAAATTTTTTAATGATCTACTCGTGTTCCAGTTAGAGTATCATATACTTTTGTATAATTTCATTTAAATTCTTATTTATGTTTAATTCAGATAATATAAACCAGTAGGATTGCATTATAATTTTTTATATTCAAAGTTTTAATATTTGATTTGAGGTAAAATTAAAAAAATTATTATTTTTTTAAATAATTATGAATATTATTTTTTTTATTATTAAAAACTTTTGTTACAAATCTTTTAGCATCCACCATAAAGATGCTTTAAGTTGCATTCGTCTGTCATCTCGTCAACCCAAATCCAAATTGAATACATACTTTGCAACCATTATATAAGTATTATTGTCTTGTTGTAGCCGACGATTGATTTTCAAGATTTATAAAGTGAATTTCTTAAATTATTAATTTTATTTTAAAAACATTAATCTTTGAATGTGATATTATTAATCAATTTAAATTATTAAACCGATAATAATTTCTATTTTTATATCGAGTTGGTTTTTTTTATTGTGGGTTATACACTAAGTAATTAATTTTGTATTCATTTTATAATTCATTAAAAACTTTGTTCTATAAATAAATAAAAATAAACATAGAAATAAATCATATTACTTTCATCGCTTATAAAGAGTTGTAAATTTGTTCAATATTTGTTAATTATTTTAATTTAATTCCAGTTTATTTTTTATTTAATTATTTTACATTTATTTTCATTATTTATTTTCTTTTATTTTATTTTTTTTCATTTTATTATTTGCTTGATTTACTGTCAACTTAATTTTCATTTTATTTTCGTTTTATCTTATTTCATTTTATTTTAAACTGTCCAAAGAGCGCCCATATCTCCTGACACAATGGCACAAAACTTAGGTCCTCCGGGTCCCTTTTTTGCCTTCACTAAATTCTCATTCCTTTCTTACGATAGATTACAGATTAAACTAAATTGCTTTTATTTTTATATTCTTGGTGGATTTCAAAATGTAATTGAAATTTTCCTATTCTAATGGAAAGGAAAACTTTCAACTTTTTTGTTTTTATTGACCTTATGGCAAAAAATGTGTTTATTTTAATATTATTAAGTTAAAATTAATAAATTTGATTATGCATAATTGAATTTAATTAATGTTATATTTTTTTCCTAAATTTTCCATTTAATAAAAATATTTATTTATTTATATATTCAGATAAAATTTAAATGCCAAAGTGATAATAAAATTTAATATCATTTATAAAAATTTTTTGTTAAATCATTAATGGAGTGATAAATGGATTTAAAGTTTAATTATTCTTATATAAATTTTATATTCGAAATTACTAATTTTATTTTTTTTTTTCATATTTCTTGTATTTCTTGTTGTAAAATTATCCAAATTGTCTTCTTCTGAAAAATTTATAATATATTTATAAAAAATTGAATATTTTATTTTATAATTAACTTTCAACTGCATTTTAAAAATAATAAAACTGAAAATTTGAATTTTGCGTCGAAAAACTTAGGACTTGACCTCGTATATATACAGTATATCATCATCATCATAAGGTATTTTTTATTTTTCAATCATTTGATTTTTTTAATTCATGGTAATATTCTTTTAGGGATTGCAGGTTAATATACGGTTTTGTTTGTTGTAAAGATAATTTAATTCCTGTATATTTATAAAGATATTCTTACATCATTATAATAAATTTGTATCAATTATTATTAAAGATTACTAATATTTTTTGATTCATTGCCATTTTTAGGTCAATAAAAACTTGAGCAGTTGGCATTGGATATATTTGCACAATAGTATTAGCAAGAATTTAATTTAACATTTTAATTCATGCTAATAACTTAATATATAAGTTATAAGTATCATTTTTTGATTTAGTAATTTTATTGTAATTACGTTAATAAACTTAAATATTGAAAAATATTGGGGAAATTATGATATGGTGATTCGGAGCTCGAACGGTATAACAATTTGAAAATTACAGGCGCATTTTTGAATTAAATCGTAAATAAAACATTTTTGAGCCTTAAACACATTTTTTTATTCGTTTTTAATTATTTTTAAGCTTTAAATTGAGTCATTTTTAAGTATAACATTTAAAAAAGCGCTTGATTTGTTAGATAGTTTTCGAACATTCTTTAAGAAATTTTAATTGCGAAAAAAGTTATTATTCAATACGAAACATTAAGCATCGTTGAAAAATTTTAATTTTATATCTTAAATTTTCAGTTTAAAATTTTTATTTTTATTCTTTTTTTTTATTTTCTTATATAATAAAATTGGTTACTTATTTTAAATAAAATATGGAAACTCATGAATGGAAAACAAAAGTTTGAAGGATAGTTTATTTTTAGAACAATTTTAAAATTTTTGAGAAGACCAATCATTTATTATTACGTGCATATTTTATATCTAAATTATATTTTATTTATTTTAAAAGCAAAAGTTAATTTATCTTTGCTTTATTTTTATTATATTTTCATTTGTCCTCGTTCATACAATCCTACTCAAGGTCGGCCAAATGATTTGGCAGTATTTTCGTATTTTATAAAAGATTATTTGGCATATTTCCAAAATAATTATAATTTTTATAATATTTTTCTTTATTCAAGCGTTAATTTAATAAATTATTTATTTTTTGGGCACTAATCATTAATAGTTATCCTTTTTATAAGCTTTTTATTTTTTATCAAATGCTCATTAAATTTATTTATGATTTTTCTTTATTTAAAAATTTATTTTAAAAATTTAATTTTTTAAAATTTTCTTTGTATTTAAAAACATATTTGTTTTGGTTTTATTAGGTTTTTCTTTTTTGTTATATAATCATTTAATAAAAGATTAACATGGTCAGAAAATTTTATCGTTAACTCTCGAATTTTAATGTATAGGAAATAGCTTTATAATAATTTAGTGCTTTAAATAAATTGATTAGTCTTTATTGTTTTAATTTTAAATTATTATCTGGGTTTTGCTAAGCCTACCTCTTATCAGTAAACCATTGATTAATGAAATAAATGTATAGTAAATTTTTTTCATTATTTTCTTATGTAAATTTTTCATGAGAATGAACTTTGTTTATTAAAATTTATTTTATTAGATTTCTTTAAAAGTGAATAAAATAATTAGGAAATAAAGTATTTTTAAAATTATTAGGTAAAATTATTTTCATGTAAATGGAAAAAATTTTGATCAAATTTTAATTTTATCCAAGTCAGAATTTTCTATTTCTGAAAACATTTTATTATTTTAATGAATACGTTTAAAAAAAGGTTCATATTGAATTACTTTTATTTTTGATAAAAATTCGATTTCTTTTTACTTGTTTTACGACATTTTTTACAATGCTCCTCACATTCTAAATTATGCTTTTCTTCAAACTGATATATCGTTTCAGGGCTGACAAAGAAAATTTAAATAAGCAAATGTAAAGATTATTCGATTGGGTATTTTTAATAATTTATAAAATTTGAATTTTTGGTAGCGTAATAGCTTTTTAAATTTTTTATTTCGACAAATAAAAAACAAAGAATATTATTTTTTGCATTATATGCATAAGCATTGACAAAATTTCTTCAATAAATATTTTTTATTACACAAAACGCATCTAATAATTAATTTAATAATTTTTTAAGATCACAATACTATAAAGAAATTCATTTTTTATAATTAAAAGTCATGGATTAAACGCTGAATTGTTTTCTCAGTTTATTACCTTTGTAATTTTTTTATGAGGAAGAATAATTTTTGACTTTTCAATTTACAATTATGATTTGATTGAAAATTTTCTATATGTATTTGACTTTTAATTTTAGTTGATGAAAAAATACCTTTTCTCATTTTTGTAATCTTTTAATTGAAGTCGTTGCGCTTCCGCCACTCGAAAGACGGGCCGGTCCAGGGGCAAAATTTTAACAATTTGTTATTTATTCTACTTTAAAATATTTATTTTTTATGTAGTTTATTTAAATTTATTTATTCGATTAAATATTCGAGGTTAACCAAGTGTTAATTTTTCAAAAAAGTGAAATTTTGCTTTATATTTATTGGTAACATTTTCATACACTTCTGAATAGAAAGGAATTATCTTTCTCTTATTTATCTGTTTTTTAATATTCGTGAGTTTTTTATATTATACAATCTTCAAAGAGATGATATTATTTTAAAAAAAAAATTGACATATGCGTTTCTTAACATTTATTCATTTTTTAAATTTTTTTGAATGTTTCATGAATTTTCTTTTATAAATTTTTAAATTTATTTATTTTTTCTTTTTTAGATAAGCAATTATAATAATTCTTTCTACTTTACTTATTTTGCTAAATGTATTTTCAGAATGTTTAAAAATTATTGTTTTTATTAATTAACATATTGATTTTAACTTTTCTTTTTGATCAGCTGTTTAATTTTTGAAGTTTGAGATTTGATATTTTTCATAAATTCCAAAAACGAATTCACTAATTTTCACACCTCGGAATGTTTACCCTTTACCTTTTGCGTTCTGACAAGATGAAACAGATAGTGCTTTATTGTAGCTTTGGGTAACATACATTTAAATTCTATCTATTTTAATATTGATTTTTAAATTGTTCTATCAATATATTCTTAGTATAATTAATACTCAATGTATATTTATTTATTGGATAAAATATAATATTACAAAATATTAATTACATCACATAATTTGATGAATATGTATAAAATATTACATGGATTAACTTTAAAATAAATTCAAATTTTTCAATTAAATAAATAATATTGCATTTTTTTGATTTATCAAAGATAATTTTTTGCCAAAAACCAAATATTCTCGTTGTCAGTGTGCATACACACGGTTCTGTGTTGATCTTTGTGTAATATTTGCGGCTATAAATTTTATTTTATTACGAATTAAGAATTACTTAATTTTGATAAATGATGATTTGGTTTTTTATAGTATTTTTCAACATAAAAATATTTTTAATTTAGAAAACATATCTTTATTATCACAAATATCATTCATATATTTATTTTTACTTTATTACCTTTTAATATATACTTATTAATATTTTCAAAAATTATTTTTAATAAATAAAAAATTTGCTTTTTATTTTCTGGTTAATGCTAATAATTATGAAAAAATTAAAGAAAAAAAATTATTTCCTATGAACTTTTAAATAATTTATGAAAAGCAACAGCATATATTTATTTTTATATTATTTTCTTTCAATTATTTATTATTAATATTTAACGCTCGGTTCTTGCTATTAATTTTTACAGACGCTCATCTTTTTGTTTCGTACCATTGCTTTTATTTTTTAATAAAATCTCTTCGTGCATTTCTTTTGAATAAATGCTATGAAATTTATCTTTTTTGTATTCATTACATTTAATTACAAGTTTTTATTTATATTTTTTAATTTATCCTTTGTGCAATTTTTATTAAAAAAACTAGTTAAATTTAATTGGAAATGTAATCTATATATTATTTATTTAAAAAGATACTTATTAATTTACCCTTTTTCAATTAAAGCATCTTATTAATTTTCAAGCGAAATCGGTTCTTTTTCCATTTTTTAATTTAATATCGTTTGAATCTCATTGTGTATTCTCCCGAATCTAGGGTCGGTTGGACATTTTTCTTCGTTATAATATAACAATTTTTAAATTTTTATTAATGTCATTGTTTGTTAATTAAATTATTTCATTATTTTGAACCGATTTAATTATTTATCATTTCTATGAAATATTTTTTCGTCTTATAAAGATAGCTATTTTTTAATTCTGAAAAAAGTAGTTTTTTGTACATTTTTAACTTAAGGTATTTCGCTTGGTATTCTTTACATATTTTTTTAACTTTTAATCTTGTAGTTGCAACAATACATTGTTCTTGGCAATAAGAATTGGCTAACGTTAATTAATCATATTTAAATTATAAAATTTCAATTATTTGTGGTATTTATTTATTAAATTACAATTTTTTTTTGCTCTATTATTTGGAAGTTTTTATATTATTATTATTATTATCTATTAAGTTTCACTGACTCTAAAGTAAGTTTTGATTAGAAATGATAATTATATATTATTATGTATTCGTGGCTATTTATTCCTTTTATTGACAATTTATCTTCGTAGCGTAGCTATATAATACAGTTTCTCCAGGTCATAATGTAAGTAAGGTTTTATCATTCTTTTCAAATTGTAATTAATTACTATTTTTAGGTAAAAAATTTATTGCAAGAATAATGTTCAATACGTAAAAAATTTTTAAATTAAAATTTATATTTGTTCATAGTTCAGACAATATATTATTTAAAATATAATTATTAATATTTAAAATTTTAGTTTATCCTATCTATACACTTGATTTTTAACATGTTTATTACGACTTTGTTGTTCTTCAGGACAATTTTCATGGCACTTGTTATTCTTTTCGGCGGTGTTTTGGTTAGCTCATGCTGAGCGAATGTGACTGCGGCAAACTATGAATTTTGGATAAAAATGTTAATAATAACATTTTTTATTTTTTCAAATTCATATTAGCTTTTTCTCTAGATTTAATTATTACCATGTCAAATTGATTTATGAAGAAATTTAAAAATTTTGTTTTTAAAATTTTTTGTTTTTAAATTTGTTTTATTTCTTTAGATATTTTTATCCTTAATTTTGATACTAAAAAATGCAATAATTTACGTATTTTATTATTTTATGACATCCAATCACAAATTATTTATTTTTTATTGCCTACTAATATAGTTTTATTTTAATTTGATATTAAAAAATAATTTATTTTTATTTTTAGATATAAATATAAAAATTTATATGACAATGTAATTATCGGTTTTCAATTCAAAATTATCTTCAGATTCTCTTGGTTTTTCAAATTTTATAATTTCACAAGTATTGTTACTTTTTTTATTCTTTCTTGTAAAGGCTATAGATTATGTAAATAGACAAGAGTTTTGATTATCCATTAATTTTTGTAATTTTTTTTTGAGTGGTCCATTCATAAGTTGTGAATGTTTTATTCGTTGTATATTTTAGCCAGCACTGTATTCTTAATTTTTAGAGAAGATTCATTTGTATTTGTTAATTTTGATGCATAATTTATCTTCTTTTTTTTTTCATTTGCCCACAGATGTACGTAACGGTGGGTTTTTTGTTTCGTTCAAAAAAACCGACAAATTTATTGAAATTTATTTAGCTTCACATTTTTTACACAAATTCAGACTGATAATTAGAAACGAGTAGTGGTTTTGAAGACTACTTTAATTATTAACAATTCATAAAAATTTGAGATTTAATTGTTACCAAACAGACTAAATTATTTTTTACATCTTATGTTAATTTTTCAAATTATTAACGTACCTTTTTTATATTATTATTTTCCTGTAAACAATTTTTTTTTTTGAAAGATAACTTCTTACATTAAAAAACCTTCTATCTATAGATAAATAATTTTTTTATTTATCTGTTTTTTTAATACAAAAATATTGTTTTTCATTCCCGCTGAATCGATTTCCCTTATTTATCATCACATGCGCAATTTTAATTATAAAAATATATTAAAAATGATAAGACTTTAACTATTCTTTTTCCATTGCATTTATTATAATTTGATATGGCATTTACGCATTCTTTAATGAAATTTTTCAATAATTTGCTATTTAGAAATTTTTCATATCACAATTATTTCAGTAATTTGTATTGCGCTAAAGCGATTTTTTTAGATGAATATTTTTTTCTTTGCCGAATGAATCCTTCGTATGTTTTTTGGCCCAAATTATAGCAAAAATTTTTTGTAGTTACGTTTTATTTTTATTGATTTATTATAAAAAATTTAATGTTTATTTGATAAGTATATATTATATCAATAAATAATTATATTATTATTTAATTTATAAATGGAAAAATGAAAATACTTTATCGTCAGTTATATTTTGTAATTAAGATTTATTTTTTGATCATTTAATTGATATTAATTTTCTTTTTTACATATATAATGTTTTAAATTACCTAATTTATTTTTCTTCATTTAACTGGATAGTCTTTTTTTGCCATATCGTCTAAAAAATAATTTCTTTATTTTAGTTTTAATCTTTTTTATTTTATTTTTAAATATAAAAATTAGATTTAAAATTTATTCTAATACAGTTAAGTAGTTTATTTTTTTATTTAAATCCAGTTTTCATTTAAAAATTATAATTTTATTTAAATTTTTTCAGAGAAATGCTGTAAGCATTGCTTTTCTTTTTTATTTTTATTTTCGTTTTTTCTTCATTTCCCGCGACTTATGTCCAGCGTCCTTCTCAAAGCGTACATTTGCCTGCTTCTTTTTTTCTCTTTCAAAGCGTTACGAACCAGCTCTTATATTATGTTTTCTTGAATGCACTTCAAATATTTACATTAAAATTTCGGATGTTTTTTTTTAATTTTCATATCATTTTATTTTGATGAAAGTATTTTTGCACTCTCGCATAAGAAACATTACTTCTCCTGCTTTCTTAACAAATATTCTCTCAATTTCATATCGTTGTTTTCATCGTCAAATCTCTTTCTTTTATAGTTTTTTTGTATTTCAAAATATTTTAATTAAAATATAATATTTAAACCTAAATTTTAATTTTTAAAAATGTGTACAAAAATTTATTTGTCAGTTTTTTATTTTCTGAAATTTAATTATGATTTATGTCTGTTGTATATTTTTTGTACTGTTCAGACACTTTGCAGTTTATTTCTTATTTTCAAGTTTCCCAAAGAATTTTTTTCGCCAACGTGGCCAGCAACTTTCTTCATCAATAACATATAATATTTTTCGTTCAATTATATTTATCTTATATATGTGGTTTTTGTCATAAATATATTAAATTAGTATGTTAAATTTCAGTTTATCAATTAATATTGTGCTTTATTGTTTAACGATATTGGGTGACTTTTATGCTCTGAAGTGCTAACTTAAAACCTAAGATAACTTTTACTAAAATTTAGCATTTGAAATAATTCATTTCTTCTTAAAGTTTTTTAAATTTATTTTTAATGTGATTTATTTTCATTTTGTTTATATGATTATGATAAAAACATATGGCAAATTGATTTATAGTTTTTATTTAGTTATATATTGCATTTATTTATTATAAAAACCAAAAATTTCAAAATGATCTTTATTTTAATTATATATTCTTAGAAAATGCTATTTCATATTTTTATCTTTCATAGATTTATTGAAAATCAAACCATTGGCAAACGAATATTTAATTATTATATTTTTATTGAATGGACGGATCTCTTCGCTATTTTCATCAAGACATACTACAAAAAATTAATGTATTGAATTTTGTATTTCTAATAAGTTGTTCGGTTTAATGTATAATAAGGAAATTTATTCATTTATTTCATTTATTTTGCACTTTTTCATTATTGAAACATATATTCATGTTGGATTATATATAATTCAAATTTATATAGAGTTTTTCATAGATTCTGCTTGTTCAAAAATTGAATACAAAGTATCTTTATAAAAATATTCTATTATATTTTATTTTAAAACATTAATATATTTGTCCGAGTATTCATGAGTAGGCGTTGTTTTGACTATGGCATTCCGTCAAAAAAAGGTATTTTTGGTTTAAATAACTAGCAATATGTGTAATCAAATTCTTTTTCACCTACGTTGACTTTTAAACATATAAGCGAATATTTACGCAATTTCCAAAATTTTATAAAAATTTTCTCATTGTCAAGGCAATTAAATAAGATTTTAATGCCAATGAATAATTATCGGTTTTTAAATTCAAAATTTCCTTCAGACTCATTCGAACCAATTGAATTATTACGAATTTTTCATAATTTCCTCATGTATTCTCCCCGTTTTTTAAATAGTTTCTTTATTTCTGTTAACAATATAAATAATTTCTACAAGTAATAATATAAAAAGATCAATCATATGTGAAAATTTAATTTATTAAAATTTGTATTTTGTTATTTTTATTATTCCATTCATTTTATTTTTTAGATATAGTTTTTATGTAAAAATTTTCGAACTTGTTTATATTATGGATGATTTCCCTGGCCCTTGTTATTCAAGCAATTTCCTGATTTCTTGACCCCTAGGAACTGAATTCTTCCTTTTCTTTGATTCTTCCAATCTTTAATTCAATAAACGAAAAACCAGTATTTCAAATATTACTACAAATAGCTTTTTTAAATTATTTCATGGAACAAATTTATTTGCTTGTTAATTTTTACTTTTATTTAAGATATTAAATATAATTGATAATTTTATTTAATACCAACATTAATTACTAGAAGACGAGCATATAATCTTTTGTTTTATCTGATTATATATATAAATTTTTCTTATGCTAAAGTTATATAGTAACCTTCAATTATTCATGTTCGTATTTTTTTTATTTATTTCATTTAATATATTTGCTTTTTCGTTACTTCTTTTATTATAAATTCGTTAATAATTTTTGTATTTTTTAAGTTTAACTTAAAAACTTTAACTTTAATTTATTCTTTTTATTATTATTTTTTATTTCTTATTTTATTATTGCTTTTTAATATTTTGTGCGTTTCGCTGCATCAAATTTTATTTAGCTATTCGAATTATCGCTTAGCAGTCAATATTAATAATTTAATGTATTTAAGTTTTATTATTTTACCGGCGTTGTCTTTTTATATTAACTTTTTAATCTGGTTTTTAAGCCGTTGACTCATAACTTGAACTTTTAGCCATTTTTGTAAAATATTATTTATTTGGACTAATTATTTTGAAATATTTATTTATTATTTTTCTTTTGTTTTAAATCGGGCTCCAGCCATACGCCGTCCAGATGCACTCACGGATGTCGCTCACTTAGTATTGCTCCTCATTTTGCAAGAAAATTTCCGTGATGAGATGATAAATTGATATTAAAATGATTTTATTTATAATGAACGAAAATTAAATTTGATTTATCATTTTTTTAAATATAATTATTTTCCTTAATCAACAAAGTGTTTAATACATCCTATTTTACTACTTTTTTTTATTTACAAAAAACATTGTTCTTAGAATAAAAGAATATATTCTTTCATTTCCCAACATTTTTTTATTAGATATTTTTTTTGAGTAAAGCAGTTTTTATACAAATTAAGTTTAACTTTGTAATTTTAAATTTTTATGTTAATTAAACTCTTCGTTAACCAACCTGGGCTTTTAATATGCTTTTATTTTTTAATTTTACTGGCCACTTAACGGTTTTTATTTGGTTAAATTTTTGTAAATATTTCTACATTTTTATGTTTATTATCAACTTTTTATTACTTTCGGCTTATATCTATTTAATTACTAATCTTCCCATGTTTATTTTTTAAGGATCATTGTTTTCAGCTTTCTGTTTTATTTAATTTAATATTAAATCAAAACTTAATAAATATTATAAAAAATTGAGAAAAAATTATTTACATTATTTATTTTTAAGTTAAATGTTATGTTTTGCAATAAAATTATAATATTTTTAAATTTTTTGACCTCGTCAATTTTTAAGATTAATGTTTTAGCGTATAATAAGTAATCTTTATATAATAATTAATCTTTTAACAGTTATCTATTTTCTCCAAGCTTTTTTGATTGATTGAATTATTTTATCATTATTCATTTACAATATAATTTGGATTAATTTATTAATTAACTTTATATTCACTCTTTTTTCGCATGAAACTTTCATTTTGAAAATCAATTTTTTTTATTATTATTATAGTCATTTAACAAATAATTTTTGAATAATTTAATAAGTAATTATTATAAATTTTACTCAATTTTTTGTGAAACTATGTATTTCTTTTTCAATCATTTTATTTTTTTCATACCTTAATTAATTGCTTTGTTTTTTAAATTAAACTTATAAATTAATAATTAATTAAAAAAATAATAATTATTATTATTTCATTTAAATCATTAACAAAAAATTGTGTTTTATTTATTCATGTGTTTAATAATTTTTTAAATATATTTGTTAATACAAAATTTAGTTTAGCATTAATTTTTTTAAATCAATTTTTTCAAATTCCATAAGCCTTTAATTTGCACAGTAGTTTTTATTTTTTAAACTAATATATCTGCATTTATTGCAAAACATATATTTTAATAGATATTTATTAAATTAAGAAAAGGCCAAGTAAATCCAATTTTTAATATACAAATATTTTGTTTATGTTTTTCTCATAATTTATTTAATTTTATTTTTATTCATGTTATTTTGAACATTTTCCTAAATTAAAAATAAAAATATATACATAAATTTTGACGAATTGTTCACCTAAATTTGTTCTTTTGGCCCTGTCTCTTCAATTTTCATTTCAAAAATAGTAAAAATGGAAATATTTGTGCAATTTCCATCGTTTATTCACTCTGATTTTCAAAAATCTATGAATATCGAAATTTCCAATTTCGGCAAGTTTTTTCATTTAAAAGAGCCGGGAGTTTTTTAGGCTTTTGAACCATTCAACGCCAAAATAAAAATGCAAGCTTTAAAATTTAAAATTCCTTTAATTCAGATTTATCTTTTCATAATTTGGAATGTTTTTTTCCAATTTTTTAAATTTTTTTTGTTTATGGAAAGTTTTTGTGGGTGAAAAATCCTTTTTGTAAACATTTTTTATAATTTGTACTCAAATTTTAAATTTCCGGCCTCCTGTTCCCAATAATTTTTTTGGAAAAAGCGTGCAGAAAATATATTTGTAATTTTTTTTCATTTGGAATATAATTTTTCTAAATGGTAATTTTAAATCTCAAATTTTTTTGTAAAAAATTTTTTTTTTTTTTTGCAATTTGCCTTTGTTTAACAAATAATTCACTTTTGTTATTTCATTTTTTGATTACTTTCACAATTTCCGCTTTGTGTTAACGACGTTTTTTATGGAAATATTTCCTTTTTTGACCATGCAACTCGGCCTCAAATTCGGATTGCTTTCGTGTGCTGGTGGACAAACATTTCAATGACAAAAACAGATTGATGCTGTAAGTTTCAATCTTTTCACATTGCCCGGTAAAAATGTTCCTATCACTGTTTTTCTAAAACTCAAGTTTTCAAATTTTCATTTTGTTCAAAAATAATTAAAACAATCTTATTGTAGTTCCAATACACTGAAATAAAACCGATTATGACAAATATTTTGATTTATCTGATGCTCCAATTTTGTTCGCTTTTTCAATTTTATTACACCGGCAAGACCCTTAACGATGATGTATTAAATTTTTAAACCATAAACCCATTTTTACCGAAAATGTCAAAAATAATTGCTTTTTAAAAAATATTTTATTAGTTGCTTTTTATGGGTGTTATGCTGCTTTTCAATTTATTATTCCCTATTTTTATTATAAAAACAATAACAAAAAAATGTCACTAAAAAGTCTCAATTTGTTTTTATCTTGTAGAGGCACCTCCTGTACGTTTTGCATATTGTCTTTTCATAAATATAAAAAACTTACATTAATTATAATAATTTAAATAAAACTCGCGTTGTGTGGCTTCTCTTGTCAACATTTTGTATAGATAAAGCAACATTCATAATAATATTTATTCTTATATTCATTAAATTCTGTATATTTTAAATTTTCGTTTATTTTAATATAACAAATTAGAGGAAATAAAAAAATTGTATTTTCCTTTCATATTATTTAATTTATCTTAAAAAAATATTAATAAATAAATTGACAATTCTCGACAGTAATGCAGTTGCCCTGAACTCGCTTGAAATTGCCATATAAACTATAAATTGTCCAAAAATGATTTTTGACGGTTCTTTTTCATGTTTGAGTACTCGGATTTATATTTAATATTTTGTCACCGATTGATGCAATAAAGTTATTTAATTTTTTCTTCTATATATAATATATATATATTAATCATAATCAATTTTCGATAAAATGACACTTGTTGGTTCGTCGATTTTACATTTCTTAATTACTTCAATTATTGATTTTTTATTATTTTAATAGATGAAATTTTGCCTTCTAGCAACAGTATTATAATTATATTAATTGATTTTCTTCTTTTTGCAGTATTTATCTAGAAAGTTCAAAAACTCAAATATTTTTTTCTTAAACACAGAATTTATCAAATTTATTAACCAATTCATTTTGAATTTTTTTTAATTTTTATAAGCCAAATAATTCTTTTCATTACCTTATTTATTTTATATGTTTATTTCGAATTCATTAGTTTTATCTAATTACCAAGCATCAATACTCTTGGTCATTGACACGGTTGTGTATGTGTATGGATTTAATGTCAACAGAGATTCCATTTTTAAATGTAGAACATTCAAAATATTCCAATTGTCCTAATATATTTGTAAGTTATGTAAAAGTTTTATTATATAAACTAGCGGGTGTGTGAACCGTCGGATCTGGGCCTGGGATAAAGCGCTTCGCGCTTCTTGAGCTTCGCTACCTAGGCTTTGAAGCGATTTAAATGAAGAGAGAGGTACAACAGTGATAAGAAGAGGTACAACAGTGAAAAGAAGAGGTACAACAGTGATAAGAAGATTTAATGTGTATGATTATTGAATATTTTTTGAAATTGGGATGAAATTATTTGATGGAAAATTCTAATTTAAAAAAATGAATTCTTTAATTTAAAACAAATAAATAATTCAATTTTAAATGTAAAACATTTATTCATCAAAAAAATTTAAATGTAAAAATTTATTTATTATTAATTAATAAAACAAAAAAAATATTAAATTAATAAAAACATAGAAAACAACACAAAATAAATAGAAAAATAATGTACACCGCCCGGGTCCGAACTTCCCCCCCCCCCCCCTCAAAAAATGATTAGAGAGGTACAACAGTGATTAGGAGAGGTACAAAAATGATTAGAGAGGTACAACAGTGATTTGATAAGAAGAGGTACAAAAGAGATAATAAGAGCTAAACAGTGATTAAAAGAGGTACAAAGAGATAAGAAGAGGTACAATAGTGATTAGAAGAGGTAAACAGAGATTAGAAGAGGTACAACAGAGATTAGAAAAGGTATAAAAGTGATTAGAAGAGGTACAACAGTGATAGAAGAGGTACAACAGTGATTAAAACAGGTATAAAAGTGATTAGAAGAGGTACAAAAGTGATTAGAAGAGGTACAACAGAGATTAGAAGAGGTACAACAGTGATTAGAAGAGGTACAACAGTGATTAGAAGAGGTACAACAGTGATTAGAAGAGGTACAACAGTGATTAGAAGAGGTACAACAGTGATAGAAGAGGTACAATGGTGATTAAAAGAGAGAGGTACACCAAATGGTAGAAGAAGTACAAAAATGGATTAATAATTTAAAACTTGTAAAATAATTCCTCTTTTTATTAATTAAAATGAAACTTTGAAGCTTACAATAATTTAAATTTATTTAAAATGAAATTAATTTCTGACAAACTCAAAAAAAATATTAAATTCTTTAATTAAACAAAAAATTAATTTTAAAAAATTTTTCACAAAAAAATAATTTAATTTAAATTAAAAAATTAATTTTTTTTTAAAACAAAAAATCTTTAAATGAATTAAAAGCTTAAAAATAAACCAAAAATGCATAGCAAAAATAATGTACACCGCCCGGCTTCGAACTTCCCCCCCCCCCCCCTCAAAAAGATGCCTCAGAATCCCCAATCACACAGGGATTCAGAGGTCTTAACGATGTCAAAAGTGAAATCTGATTTCATATTCGTGATCAGCGTCCTAAAATACCCTTAATGACATGTTTTCGGAATATTTTTAGTGAAAAATTTTTTTCACTCAAAAATCCTGGTCACCCCCTTTGGTCCCGAATCCCAAAATCACTTTTATTTTTATAACAATTTTAAAAAATGTGATAAAAATCTTAAATAAATTTTATCATATAGAGCAAAAAATTGCCGATTTTTGTAGTATTTTAATTTTCCAGAGTGACTTTTCAGAAGCGAGGTATAAAAATTTTTCTGAAAAATCGAATTTTTCCAGAAATTCTGAAATAACTTTTTAAATTTCACGATAGGAATATCAAATAAATCCCATAAAATTCTTCTTATTTTTCGCTATTTTTAAAGCTTTTTTGCATGAAAATCGTCCCACAATGAAATGAGCTATGAATTTTCAAATTTTAACCCAAATTTCCAAGGGCCAAAAAATTGCCAAAAAATAAAGAATTTTTAAAAAATTCCAAAAAATATGAAACTGAAAATTAACATCATATTCGTGCTCAGCACCATAAATTACCCCAGAAAAATATTTTTGACCACTATTTTCGTCCGAAAAAAAATTCCGGAAAATTTCTAGGGGGCCTAGCTCGAAAATTTTTGAAAATTTCCGCCCATATAGCACACCGTTCGATTGAGCTCAAAAAGCTCTACAATTTTGCTCTAAGCCAATTTTTGGCTAAAACCGACTCCTGACGAGTTATGGGCCCGGGACTCAAATGTCCCGCTCAGGCCAAAAATTTTTTCTATTTCCGAGAAAAAATCGAAATTTTTTCGAAAAAAATACCATTCGATAGAGCTCGGAAAACTGTTGCTTGAAAGTGGTCTCCGTTTTTCTGGGAAAAATCGGCTAAAAATCCTAAAATTCAAAAACCCAAAAACCTACTTTTAGGCCTAACTCGAGAAATTTTGAAAATTTTCGAAATTTTAAAATCTGGAAAAATCTAACTCACTGAGCTCTATAATAAGTCTGCTGGAGACCCCCCGCTCAGGTCAAAGCTTAATGAGTTATTCGACGGGGACTGAACTGGACAAAGTTGGTACTGAAAAAGTCCACGAACCTACAGCCTTCCCTATTGTAGGTAGAGGCCTGGAATTTTTTTTGTTTTTTAGAAAACACTTCAACTTAGGACCCTACCAGCGGAAACTTTTTGATTAGAGTTTCAGAAAAAAAGTTACGGGCCTTCAAACGCAAGCAAAATCGGGAAATTAGCCGCTGGGACTCAGTTTACACTCTGATCAAAAAACCTATAACGAAACCCCTTGTCGATATAACATATATTGAACTAGCGGGTGCGTGAACCGTCGAATCTGCTACTTTAAAGCGCTTCGCGCTTTGGGAGCTTCGCTACCTAGGCTGTTCACGTGGGAAGAGGTACAACCACGGGTGGGAGAGGTACAACTGTGATTAGGAGAGGTACAATTACGGTTTTTTCAGGCATTTTTAAGCCGCTTCGCCCACGTTTCTAATTTTGGTGATTTTTAGGCCGCTTCGCGGCCTCGAACGGGCGCTTCGCGCCCGTTTTTAATATTTTTTTACTCTGACGGGCGCTTCGCGCCCGTTTTTAAAATTTTGTTGAGCTCTGACGGGCGCTTCGCGCCCGTCTTTCAAATTTTTAGCTCTGACGGGCGCTTCGCACCCGTTTTAATTTGCGCACGTTTTATTAACGGTTTGTAGGCAGCTTTGCGGCCTAAGATGGGCGCTTCGCGCCCATTTCTAAATTTGTGGGGCTCATAAAGACACTTCATGGCCTCGGTGCTTCGCGCCCGCTTCTAAATTTGTTACATGTTACATGTTACATGAAAACGGAGGGAGTTCATGAATTTCCCCTCTGAGCATGTAACATGTAACATGTATTAACATAATGAAAAGCAATGAATTTTTGAGAAGTTATTAAGGGGTTGTAAGCAGCTTTGCGGCCTAAGATGGGCGCTTCGCGCCCATTTCTAAATTTGTGGGGCTCATAAAGACACTTCATAGCCTCGGTGCTTCGCGCCCGCTTCTAAATTTGTTACATGTTACATATTACGTGAAAACGGAGGGAGTTCATGAATTTCCTCTCTGAGCATGTAACATGTAACACGTATTAACATAATGAAAAGCAATGAATTTTTGAAAAGTTATTAAGGGTTTGGGCCACTTCGCGGCCTAAGGTGAGCGCTTCTCGCCCACTTTTAAATTTTATTGGGCTCATAAGGTCGCGCTTCGTGGCCTTGGCGCCTCACGCGTGCTTCTAAATTTGTTACATGTTACTTGAAAACGGAGGAAGTCATGAATTTGCTCTCCTAACATGTAACATGTATTATCATTATGAAAATCCAGGGATTTTTCGTTAACTTAAATAAAATTTTATGAAATTAAGATTATTTAAAAATTAAAAAATACTAAATAATAAAAAAATAATAATAATTTAACTCACAAGATTATTCATCAAAAATTTTTTATTTTAAAAGATAATAATTTTTTATTATTAACTTGAAATTATTAAAAACATGAAAAAACAACAAAAAAATAAAGCGAAAAATAATTTACACCATCCGGGTCCGAACCTGTCCCCCTCCCCCAAAAAATGATGGCTCAGAATCCCCAATCACACTGGGATTCTGAGGCATTAACGATGTCTAAAGCAAAACCTGATTACAGATTTGTGCTCAGCGTCCTAAAATACACAAAAGGACATGTTTTTGGAAGATTTTTGGTGAAAAAAATTTTCAGCTCAAAAATCCTGGTCACCCCCCTTTGGTCCCGAACCCCAAAATCACTTTTATTTTTGTAACTTTTTTCTAATAAAAAAATGCCAAATAAAATTTATATAATAGAGAAAAAAATTGCGGATTTTTGTAGTCATTTTTCTTTTCCAGAATAACTTTTCAGAACCGAGTTATGAATTTTTTTCTGAAAAATCGAAAATTTCCAGAATTTCGAGAATAACTTTTTTCTTTTTAGAGACAGAAATTCCAAATATGTCCTATAAAATTCTCCTTATTTTTCTCCATTTTATGAAACTAAAATTACAAAAATTGACCCTCCCTGAGCTGAGTTATGAATTTTCAAATATTAGCCTAAATTTCCAAGGATCAAAAAAATGAAAAATTTTCAGATTTTTTTAAAAAATTCTAAAAAATCTGAAACAAAAAACAAACAACACATTCGTACTCAGCACCTTATTTTACCCCAGAAAAATATTTTAAACCCCCTTTTTTAATCGAAAAAATTTTTTGAAAATTTCTAGGGGGCCTAGCTAAGGAAATTTTTGAAATTTTCCCAACATGTAGTACACCATTCGATAGCCCATAAAATTCTCTACAATTTTGCTCTAAGGCAATTTTTGGCTAAATACAAACCCTGACGAGTTATGAGCCCGGGACTCAAATGTCCCGCTTAGGCCAAAATTTTTTTCTATTTCCGGGAAAAAACCGAAATTTTTCCGAAAAAAATACCAGTCGATAGAGCTTGAAAAACTGCTTCCCAAAAGTGGTCTCGGTTTTCCCCGGAAAAATCTGTAAAAATTCATAAAATTCAAAAACCCCAAAACAAATTTTTAGGCCTAACTTGAAAATTTTTGAAAATTTTCGAAATTTTTAAATTTGGAAAAATCGAGCTCATTGAGCTCTACAATAAGTCTGCTGGCCACCTCCAGCTTAGTTCAAACCCTGATGAGCTATTCGACTGGTACTGAAGTGGTCCAAAAAAAGTGATTCTTACGTTGCCTAACCTACAGCTCAGGCCTTTGATCTGATCAAAAAATTTTGCTGGCAAAGTTGTAGGCCACAGTTGGGGCATTTCGCTTTTGGGGTCCTCTAATCCCCGAAATCAAAAGCAAAAAATTTCGTAACACTGAGACTGTGGGCAAAGTCAGTTTTCGAGCCGCTGGGACTCAATTGGCCACCGGACCGGAAAATCCGTATTTTTCCCGGATGCGCCGTAACCTACTACATACCCATGCCAAATTTCAGCTCCGTACCTATTCCCGTTCGACTCAAATTAGTTTTTGAAGCGAAACCCCTTACCTATATAACATATATATAAATTGAAAAACTTCTATTCAGCATACCTTTCATGTTCTTCATCCGTTAGATTTTCTTTACAAACTTTGCTATCCGAGTCCGAAAAACTAAAAAAATAATTTAAAGTGTAATTTACTTTTAAAAAATTATAATAACATCACTATTGTTCCAAGCACAAATTTTGCAAAAAAAATGTAAAATTGCTAATCAATTTCATTATAATGTAGAGTTGAGCGGGATCGGGACCGGGTCGGGAATTCCCGGTTTTTTGAGGTCCCGGTCCCGATCCCGGTTTCTGGAAAAACAGAAATCCCGGCTCTTGGGAAATTCCCGGTTGGTCCCGGTCCCGGACGAATTGTTAGTAAATCCTAAAAATTGTAAACACACCTGCTGAACATAGATGAACTATCATCATTGCCTTTGCTGATAGTATAAAATAATATTAAAAAAAGTGAAGCAACAAAAATAAGTTTGATTTTTTCCCATGGAATTTGGGACGAAATAATATTGGACATTAAAATTAATTAATATCTATGGAATTAAGGTCAATTAACCAAGCTAATGAAATTTTATTTTTTATTTATTATTTGCATATTTTGTACAGGAGTTATTTAAACTTGTTTTTGAACTGGTTCAAAACACGGAACGATTGACAAAAAAGGATAATTTTATTTATAATTGGTTTTTGATAAATAAGCTTTGCCAATATATTTTTTTTGAGATTTTTTAAATATTTTCAGTGCCTATTAAATATTATAAAAGTGTTTTGTGTGTTTTTAGCTATCGGCCGATGCGTTTTAGCGGTCCGTTTATGTCAGGAATGTTAATAACCCAAGCAGTTAACATTTTAAGGCGCTATCGGCCCGCGGTCCGCTAGTGCAAAAAACACTAATGACTGGTCCGTTTCCGTCGGTCCACTAATTTTCCAGACTGATCATATCCGGCCCATTAAGTACCATAAACGGATGCTCCGACCAAATCCAAGCCCAGCTCACTTCCCAAAGAACCCAGATTTTCATATTTTATAGAAATCTTTGCTGACAAACAAAGCGCCATTAAAACCCAGAATAAATTTAAATGTCATTTCTTCTCCTCAATGAGCGGCCCCGCAAAAAGTTTTTCTCCGTTGGCTTTTCCCAAAAGACAAAACAAAGGCCAAATAAGGATTAAATTGTGGTCTAATTGAGAAAATTCTGGACTGTCGAATGATAACGAAAATATTTAATTTGGGTTTTTTCCAATTTCTTCTTTTCTGGTCCAACATAATTAATACCAATTAAGATGATGTTCGAAAATAAAAATAAAGAAGTAAATAAGCAATTCATTGTCTTTAATGACAGTCGAAAAAATTAATAAGTTGTCCAATATACATGGTTGTAGGACATTTTTTGTAGCAATACCTTTGATCTATTGGTTTGCAAAATTTTAAAAAATTTGGTTCACAAACTTTTGAAATATTGGGACCGGAACAGGAACTGATCACTTTTGGGAGGGAAAAAAGTCTTTTACCAAACTTGAAAAACTATTTTAAAATGCTCATAAAAATCTGAAATAATTCGTGCAGGCTTTTCTTTTGATGCTGATCAAAAAAGTCTTTTGGACCAACTTGATCAGATCACTTCTTCATAGTGATCGGGACACCCTAAAATACAGTGAAAATCGGGAAAATTTTCAAAAAAAATTCTTAGGGGGTTGGGAAAATTTTTTGGGAAATTTTGAATATGCTCTTTGGATAGAGCACAAAATCATCTACTGAATTACCTTTTGAATGGTTAGGCTATTATTTGTGCATAAAAAGTTATACTTAGTTGAATTTTGATGATAAAAAAAAATAATTATTTTCTACCGTATTTTAAGGGAAAATGACCAAAAATTGATCATTTTTTAGAAGATCAGTTTTTCAACCAAGTATAACTTTTTAAGTACAGGTCGTAGCCCCACTATTCCAAAAGGAATTTGATAGCCAAATATATGCTCTATCCAAAGAGCATATTCAAAATTTTCCAAAAAATTTTCACAACCCCCTAGGAATTTTTTTTGAAAATTTTCCCAATTTTCATTGTATTTTAGGGTGTCCCGATCACTATGAAGAAGTGATCTGATCAAGTTGGTCCAAAAGACTTTTTTGATTAGCATCAAAAGAAAAGCCTGCACGAATTATTTCAGATTTTTATGAGCATTTTAAAATAGTTTTTCAAGTTTGGTAAAAGACTTTTTTCCCTCACAAAAGTGATCAGTTCCTGTTCCGGTCCCAATATTTCAAAAGTTTGTGAACCAAATTTTTTAAAATTTTGCAAACCAATAGATCAAAGGTATTGCTACAAAAAATGTCCTACAACCATGTATATTGGACAACTTATTAATTACAAAAATCGCCATGAAAAAATTTCGAGGGTTCGGTAAAAGACTTTTTTCCACCAGTGTATTACCAATTTTTAAAAATAAAATGCTCATTTTGACAGAATTTGTTTAATGCAGGGCTCGGATTCGTACTTGGATGCCAAGTACATACTTGGTTTTTGACGCGATTACATTTTATGGCTACATTTTCAAAATGTTAAATCAGTCGAAAAATAATCCCCCAGTCTCCATTTATCTCGCAGTCTCTAATTATCCCCCCTTTTCAGAGGAGGTTGAAAAATAATCCCCCATGGGTGATAATTAGAGCATTTACGGTAAGGCACGAAAATCCCGAAAAAGGCATAATAAAAGTCAACGTAGAAGCCTCAAACCAAGTGGAAAATGCGTTATTTGAACTAATGCGCAGAAAAAAAGGCATATGCCTCAAAAATCGATCTCTAATCATTAAATTATTGAAGTATTTTATATATTTTATCCACATTTTGTTGTTTTTTTTCTGTATGCAAAATTATACAGAAGTCATAAGCTGGGTCGAACATTTGTATTCGAGACCGGACGGGACTTTGGTATTGAGACGGGACTTTTCTCAAACTCAAAGATAATCAATGAAAAAACTCAAAAATCGGTATTTTCACAACTGGGATTTGCATTAATTTGTTTAAAATTTACCGGAGATTTTATTTAATAAGCTCTAATTATATTAATAGAGATTTCTTTGAATTTTTTAATTTTTAATTGAGAATTTTTGAGTTAGAGAGAAAAGACCCGTCTCAATCAGGGCTGGGCGAAATTGCGGATTACGGAAATTGCGGGGTTTATGGAGTTACGGATTGCGGGTTGAGGATTTTTGGGATTTATCCGCAATTTTGGTACGCAATTTGACTTTTGGATTATTTTTCGAGACGATTTCTTGCAAGATTATTTTTTATAAAATGAATTTTTTTTTTTAATATTTTTATTAAAAGGCTACTCATATTTCGATTTCGTCTGACTTATTCTTGGTGATTTGTTGTATTATTAGCATACATAAAAAGGGGGCGGGTTGCTAGCCAAGGGAAAAAGAGGAACTGCTTAAAAAATTTAGCTATTTTAACAAAATTCGTTAAAAATTCTGAAAAATTTTCCTCGACGGGGCTTATTGGCACTGCCCGCCTCAAAAACTCCTAATTATTTTTAAATATAGTTCTAAATCTTAGTCATTTCTAGATAAATCTTTTAACAAATTGCATAATATTTTCAAATTTTCAGGCGGCGCCTTTCGGCGCCGCCTGACCCCCGCCCCCCATGTTCCAGCCGGGACCCCTTCACAAATGATCCCCAAAATGAACCCCAAAAATTTAAAAAGAATGGATTTTACGTCACAAATTATAATTTTTTCCTTTCGGAACCGCCAAACCAAGACAATCTTTTTAATTTTTTTTTAAATGGGTTTCTTAAAGGATGAGATTATTGAAATTTTAATTTGAAAATTTTGAAAATTTTGGACCACAGTTCAGAATCTGCCATTTTTCCTATTTTGCTATTTTTCTCCCGCGGCCCATATTTTGGGATTTTTTGCCTCAAAAAACATGCAAAGCTTTTATTCTGATCATAAATTACTCTTAACCAATTTTTAGATTGGATTTTTTTTAAATTTTAAAAATTTAAAAAACATAATTTTTTGAAAACGGATTGCGGGAAATTTCGGGCTTTTTTGACCCCCGCAATTGCGGATTGCGGATTTCCGTAATTGAAAATCCATTTGCGCCCAGCCCTAGTACCGAAGTCCCCGTTCTGACCGAGACCAGTCCCGGTTTTCCCTGGTTTTCCTGCCAAAAATTCCCGGTTTTTCAAACCAAAAAGGTCCCGATCCCGGTTTTGCCCAAAATTCCCGGTCCCGCTCTACTCTAATTTGTCATAATATTTCAAGTAAGCCCTTGGCACTGAAACCGTTAACTTTGCTCAGAAGATACAAATTTTTAATTCTTAATTTCATTTGATTGCTCCAAATGTTCTCTATTAGCTGCAAAATTTTAAAAAATTTGGTCATGTTTAAACAAATTTTATAACCAAAAGTACAAAAAGAACCAGATTTTCAAACAATCATAACATTTCTTAGAAAAAAGAACATAAAAAAACCTTGAAATAAACGGATATTACCAGAATTTTGGTGAATAAGAATCATTAAGCACCATAAAATAAATGGGAATTATAAAAATGTAAAAATAAAAGAGAAACTGAGAAAAAACTAAGAGTTATAATTAATTCTAAGGAAGAAAAGTGTGACAAGGAGCGGAAAAAATAAAAAGTGGATAAAAGAAATTAAACATTGCAAAAAATAAAAGATGTATAGAAAGAATAATTTAAATTAAAAAAAATAAAATTCTCGATAAATATATTTGACGCTTTCATTGGGTCTAAAATTCTTCAAATTTTACCGCATTTTTTAGAGATATTCTCTCAAGTGAGAATAATTCGATTAAGCATTGTGGTCATAATTTGGATTTGGGCTTTTTTTATGCTGGTTTTATTGCTTGTTAATCTTAGAATAGGAACTAGCGGGTGCGTGAACCGTTGGCATTTTAGCTGTGAAAAAGCGCTTCGCGCTTCTTGAGCTTCGCTACCTAGATAAGCTATCAGGTTGTGAAGAGATTTGGGATTTTTAAAATATTATCAGCGATTTTTAGGCCGCTTCGCGGCCTCGAACGGGCGCGTCGCGCCCGTTTCTAATGACGGGGAAAGAGGTACAACGGTGAATAGAAAAGGGACAACAGTGAATAGAAGAGGTACAACAGTGAAAAGAAGAGACAACAGTAAATAGAAGAGGTACAACAGTAAATAGAAGAGGTACAACAGTGAAAAGAAGAGGTACAACAATGAAAAGAAGAGGTACAACAGTGAAAAGAAGAGGTACAACAGTGAAAAGAAGAGGTACAACAGTGAAAAGAAGAGGTACAACAGTAAATAGAAGAGGTACAACAGTAAATAGAAGAGGTACAACAGTGAAAAGAAGAGACAACAGTAAATAGAAGAGGTACAACAGTAAATAGAAGAGGTACAACAGTAAATAGAAGAGGTACAACAGTGAAAAGAAGAGGTACAACAATGAAAAGAAGAGGTACAACAGTGAAAAGAAGAGACAACAGTAAATAGAAGAGGTACAACAGTAAATAGAAGAGGTACAACAGTGAAAAGAAGAGGTACAACAGTGAAAAGAAGAGGTACAACAGTGAAAAGAAGAGGTACAACAGTGAAAAGAAGAGGTACAACAGTGAAAAGAAGAGGTACAACAGTGAATAGAAGAGGTACAACAGTGAAAAGAAGAGGTACAACAGTGAAAAGAGAGGTACAACAGTGAATAGAAGAGACAACAGTGAAAAGAAGAGGTACAACAGTAAATAGACGAGGTACAACAGTGATAAGAAGAGGTACAACAGTGATAAGAAGAGGTACAACAGTAAAAGAAGAGGTACAACAGTGAAAAGAAGAGGTACAACAGTGAATAGAAGAGGTACAACAGTGAAAAGAAGAGGTACAACAGTGAAAAGAAGAGGTACAACAGTGAAAAGAAGAGGTACAACAGTGAAAAGAAGAGGTACAACAGTGAAAAGAAGAGGTACAACAGTAAATAGAAGAGGTACAACAGTAAATAGAAGAGGTACAACAGTGAAAAGAAGAGGTACAACAATGAAAGAAGAGGTACAACAGTGAAAAGAAGAGGTACAACAGTGAAAAGAAGAGGTACAACAGTGAAAAAAGAGGTACAACAGTAAATAGAAGAGGTACAACAGTGAAAAAAAGAGGTACAACAGTAAAAAGAAGAGGTACAACAGTGAAAAGAAGAGGTACAACAGTGAAAAGAAGAGGTACAACAATGAAAAGAAGAGGTACAACAGTGAAAAGAAGAGGTACAACAGTGAAAAGAAGAGGTAAAACAGTGAAAAGAAGAGGTAAAACAGTGATTAGAAGAGGTGCAACAGTGATTAGAGAGGTACAAAGGTGGTTAGAAGAGGTACAACAGTAAATAGAAGAGGTACAACAGTGAAAAGAAGAGGTACAACAGTGAAAAGAAGAGGTACAACAGTGAATAGAAGAGGTACAACAGTGAAAAGAAGAGGTACAACAATGAAAAGAAGAGGTACAACAGTGAAAAGAAGAGGTACAACAGTGAAAAGAAGAGGTACAACAATGAAAAGAAGAGGTACAACAGTAAATAGAAGAGGTACAACAGTGAAAGAAGAGGTACAACAGTGAAAAGAAGAGGTACAACAGTAAATAGAAGAGGTACAACAATGAAAAGAAGAGGTACAACAGTGAAAGAAGAGGTACAACAGTGAAAAGAAGAGGTACAACAGTGAAAAGAAGAGGTACAACAGTAAATAGAAGAGGTACAACAGTGAAAAGAAGAGGTACAACAATGAAAAGAAGAGGTACAACAGTGAAAAGAAGAGGTACAACAGTGAAAAGAAGAGGTACAACAATGAAAAGAAGAGGTACAACAGTGAAAAGAAGAGGTACAACAGTGAAAAGAAGAGGTAAAACAGTGAAAAGAAGAGGTAAAACAGTGATTAGAAGAGGTACAACAGTAAATAGAAGAGGTACAACAGTAATAGAAGAGGTACAACAGTGAAAAGAAGAGGTACAACAATGAAAGAAGAGGTACAACAGTGAAAAGAAGAGGTACAACAGTGAAAAGAAGAGGTACAACAGTGAAAGAAGAGGTACAACAGTAAATAGAAGAGGTACAACAGTGAAAAGAAGAGGTACAACAATGAAAAGAAGAGGTACAACAGTGAAAAGAAGAGGTACAACAGTGAAAAGAAGAGGTACACAATGAAAAGAAGAGGTACAACAGTGAAAAGAAGAGGTAAAACAAGGAAAAGAAGAGGTAAAACAGTGAAAAGAAGAGGTAAAACAGTGATTAGAAGAGGTGCAACAGTGATTAGAGAGGTACAAAGGTGGTTAGAAGAGGTACAACAGTAAATAGAAGAGGTACAACAGTGAAAAGAAGAGGTACAACAGTGAAAAGAAGAGGTACAACAGTGAATAGAAGAGGTACAACAGTGAAAAGAAGAGGTACAACAATGAAAAGAAGAGGTACAACAGTGAAAAGAAGAGGTAAAACAGTGATTAGAAGAGGTGCAACAGTGATTAGAGAGGTACAAAGGTGGTTAGAAGAGGTACAACAGTAAATAGAAGAGGTACAACAGTGAAAAGAAGAGGTACAACAGTGAAAAGAAGAGGTACAACAGTGAATAGAAGAGGTACAACAGTGATTAGAGAGGTACAAAGGTGGTTAGAAGAGGTACAACCACGGGAGGAAGAGGTACAACATGGTTTAAAATTAAATAAATAAGGAATTATTTTTATTAAAAATAGATAAAAAATCGAATGCATATATTTTTCAGTTTTTTATAATAAAATACACTTTTTATTAATCAAAAACAAATTATGAAATGTATAATAATTGAATATTATTTAAATTGAAATGAAAAAAATTTTGACAAATTCAATTTTAAAATAATAGCTGAAATCCTTTAATTAAAAATAATAATTAATTAAATAAAAATCATTATTCTCTAAAAATAATTAAATTAAATTTAAAAATTTATTAATTATTAATAAAAACTAAAACATTTAAAATTATTAAATCTAATGAAAATTAACTCAAAAATAATAAAAAAATAATGAACACCGCCCGGGTCCGAACCTGCCCCCTCCCCCCCCTCCCCCTTAGAACATATCTCAGAATCCCCAATCACATGGGGATTCTGAGGCCTTAACGATATCATAACTGAAATCTGATTTCAGATTCGTGATCAGCGGCCCCAATAACCTCTAAAGACATATTTTGGAAGATGTTAGGTTAAAAAAATTTTTAACTCAAAAATCCTGGTCACCCCCCTTTGGTCCCGAATCCAAAAGCACTTTTATTTTTATAACAATTCTTAAAAAGGTGATAAAAAATGAAATAAAATTTATATAAAAGAGCAAAAAAATGCGGTTTTTTCTAGTATTTTATTTTTCCAGAATGACCTTTCTGAACCGAGGTAAAAAATTTTTCTGAAAAATCGAAAATTTCCAAAATTTCTGGAATACTTTTTTTTATTTTTGTGATATAAATTTCAATTAACTCCCATTAAATTCTCCTGATTTTTCTCTATTTTTAGAGCTTTAATACACTTAAATCGACCAAACCTTCACTGAGTAATGAATTTTCAAAATTTAACCCAAAATCCTGAGGGCCAAAAATTTCCCAAAAAATAAAGAATTTTTTAAAAATTCCTAAAATTATGAAACTTAAAATAAACATTATAATCGTGATCATCACCATAATTTACCCCAGAAAAATATTTTTCACCCCTTTTTTCAAGCCTAAAAAAATTTTCGTAAATTTCTACGGGCCTAGCTCGAAAATTTTTGAAAAATTTCCGACCTATAGTACACCATTCGATAGCCCATAAAATTCTCTACAATTTTGCTCTAAGATACTTTTTAACTAAAACCGACCCCTGATGAGTTATGGGCCCGGGACTCAAATGTCCCGCTCAGGCCAAAAATTTTTTCTATTTCCGAGAAAAAACCGAAATTTTTCTAAAAATCCCACCAATCGATAGAGCTCGAAAAACGATGTTTTGAAAGTGTTCTCCGTTTTTCCCGGAAAAATCGTTAAAAAATCCTAAAATTCAAAAACCCGAAAACAAATTTTTAGGCCTAACTTGAAAATTTTTGAAAATTTTCGAAATTTTTAAATTTGGAAAAATCGAGCTCATTGAGCTCTACAATAAGTCTGCTGGCCACCTCCAGCTTAGTTCAAACCCTGATGAGCTATTCGACTGGTACTGAAGTGTCCAAAAAAAGTGATTCTTACGTTGCCTAACCTACAGCTCAGGCCTTTGATCTGATCAAAAAATTTTTGCTGGCAAAGTTGTAGGCCACAGTTGGGGCATTTCGCTTTTGGGGTCCTCTAATCCCCGAAATCAAAAGCAAAAAATTTCGTAACACTGAGACTGTGGGCAAAGTCAGTTTTCGAGCCGCTGGGACTCAATTGGCCACCGGACCGGAAAATCCGTATTTTTCCCGGATGCGCCGTAACCTACTACATACCCATGCCAAATTTCAGCTCCGTACCTATTCCCGTTCGACTCAAATTAGTTTTTGAAGCGAAACCCCTTACCTATATAACATATATATAATGTACCTCGTCTCTTCCCCACTTCCTTAATATGAAAATTCTACTGCTGTCCCGATCGGCTATGGACGGGACGAAACTATGCTGATCATTTTGCACTCGGTTGATCAGCTTAAATGCGGCTTTACGCAGACATGTTCAACCTGTTCTTCAATTTCGGCTAAATTCAAAAAAACCAGAACATTTTAGCCTGGTGACCGGTAGGCGAAGCCAGATAAATTTTAATTTTTATACGATTTTCACAGTTTCTCACTTCAAAAGCTAAAATTAACAAAGAGGGGAAATATGTAATTGCATTTGGTGAATTCCCTACCGAAGGATGACGAACAGAAGACATTTATTGAAAATAATTTAAGAAAATAGTGAACTACCTTTAATATTGTTCACCTTTAATTCTTATTAACAAATGTCCCGGGGGCTGAAAGGAAAAGGGCGGCCCCTCTTTTTGTGTCAACCTTTCCCGGCATTCTTCTCTGATCAGTCTCGGGGTTTGTCAATCCAAATTTTTGGATTTTTTTTTTAATTTCGGTCCTTGATTCTCGGTTTACCGTTCTTTTTTTACTGTTTTTAAGACGGTGCTAAACTACCACCATGGTAACACGTATTCCCATTTATTTTATGATGTTAATAATTCTTATTCACCAAAATTCTGGTAATAGTCAGTTTATTTCAGGGTTTCTTTATGTTCTTTTTTCTAAGAAATGTTATGATTTGGGGGTAGTGTCTTATTTTCATCTAAAAGAGGAAATTTCTGAATTTGGCTAATTTCTAACAAAATCCATTAAAAATTTTAAAAATTTTCCACGCACATTCACCCGAGTTTTTTGGAAAACTGGGCCGCAAATAATGTTAAAAATCTGATTTAATGGATACAGAATGTCTGATATTTATGGTTTGTTTATCTCCTCCCCAAAATTGTTAAAAGCGATAATGGGAGACGAAAAATATAATAATTAAATAACATTTTTGATGAATAATTTTTAAAATAACTGATTTGAAGCAATTTCGCAAAATGTTCTTATTTTTTACCCTAAAAAACAAAACTCATAGCAATTTTTCTACGCTTAATTATACAATTTATTTTAAAAAATATTAAATTATGGATTATTTAAATCGCACTTTTTAGCGCATTGGGACATTTGAGGATAATTTTGGGAAAAATAAAAGCTATTCTTGAAAAATATGAAAACAATTAAATTGCGGCACCTTGTTATTGAGTTTTGTCCAAAAATGCCACTTTTACGGTTTTAGCTTATAAATAATCACTTTTCTGATTTATTACCTCTAAATTATTATTTAGTGGAACCGTTTACAATCTTTTCTAGAAATACTGTAGCGTACTTTTTAGAAATTCGCAATTCGCTTCAAAAACATTCGCATGAACTGTTCGATGGAAATTGGCAATGCATGTGCGGCTGGCACCAAGCTGATCATGTTGGCAATGTCGGGCAGGGACTCATTTGAAAGGAGAACGGGCGCAAGAGAGACATGGATGAAAGAAGCGGTAGGAAACAAATTAATTGAATTTATTATTATTAATTTAATAATTTATTGGCAAAAAACAATTTTAAAGCAGTAATTAAGTTGGTTGCAACATTTTTATTAATCCTGAGAAAAAAAAACAATTGAAATATTCAATTAAAAACTAAATTTGATGATAATTGAAGAAAATAAGAAAAAAGGACGGGCTTCACTCATTTGAATTTTAAAATTTGAGCAAAATGGACAATAATTTTTTTTATTGAATTGAATAAATATAATTTGGATTTAATTAGGCACCCGGAGAAATTCTCCGTTTTTTCGTTGCCGACCCATCGGCAGGAGAAGCGGCAGATGTGAAACAAAAATTAGAAGAGGAGCAGAAAAAGCATGGAGACATTGTGTTTTTGCACGGCTTTGTGGATAAGTACAAGCATTTACATCTCAAAGTGATTTTATTAAATAAAAAAAATTAATTTTAATTAATGCAAAATATATTATACTTTCTAATTACAATTAATTGCTTTCAATTATAGAAACGGAGAAAAAAAGCCTTTGTTTTGGCAATTCTTTGGCGCAATTTAATAGGTCGGATTTACATAAGCCTATAAACATTTTTGCAGTGGTTCGGTGCCCTGACTTGGCAACAACGGCACTGTGCCGGTGTCGAATGGGTGGCGAAGGTGGACGACGACACGGTGGTCCATCTGCGCCGGATGGACTATTGGATAAACAAAAAATTCCGCCAAATTGCCGATGTTCATCCGCTGATTTTTTTCGGGCATATGGGCGCCAGCCGAAAGCCATTTCGGAACAGGGACAGCAAATGGTCAGTCAAATTCACTTTTTTATTCTTTTTTATTTTTTTGAAAATTATAGAATTTTTTAAATACCCAATTATGAACGGACCAATTGTCTGTTGCCAATTGTCCGTGGCCAAATTGTCCAGTGCCCGGGGCGAAATGGCCAAGTGTTGAGTGGCTTCTTCAGCCCCAAATTTATTTTCAGGTGCGTCTCGAGGGAAGATTTCCCTGGTGAATTGTTCCCCCCATTTGCGCTTGGCAACATTATTTGACCAACACCGACACTGTCAAAGCTGTCTTGGCACACAGCCCGAAAACTAACGGCTTTTTCCTGGAGGATGTACTGTACTCGGGCATTTTGGCCGAGTTGGCCAATGTGACAAAGTCCGACCAGCAGAAGCACTTTATTTGGACCGAACGAAAAGCAAAACTTATTAAATAATATTTCAAATAGATTAAATAATTATGCCAAAAATCGTTTTTCATCATGCTTTTTTTGATTTTGAATTAAATTTTGTCAATAATTTGACGCTTTCATTGGGTGTAAAATTCTGTATAAATAAGCTGTCAATTTCACCGAATTTTCTTAAAGATATTATTTATTGCTTGAATGCAATTGCACTCCAATGAGATTCGATTTCCAAGTTAAATTTGTAGAATGTGGCAAAATGGAATTAAAAATGTAAGACAAAAAGATCCAATACCGTACAAAAACTAAAAATGCAACACAAATTGATTAAAGCCGGCAATAATCGAATTTCCGTATCCTTGTAGATTTAAGCTTTTAGGGTCAGTTCTAATCCTGATTTCGTAAAAAAGTTTTCGGAAATGATCCTATAAATTCCAGTAGAGTACCAGATACTGATCCGGGCTATAAAATGGAACAGAGATTTGTTTCAACCATTTCTATGCCAATTAATTTTGGCTCCTAAAAGATCCCGCTTTTGCTGGGGTCAATAACGACCCATTATTCTTTTTTTTAATATCGGGATATTAAAACCCGGACTAATTGCCCAGTCCTGCACATAATGCGCTCGTCGTGAACACATATTTGTCTACATTTTTGGGGAAAAGCTGAAAACCATACTTATCTTATTTGTTAGTATTGATTACATCCGAAATCTGCACTCATTTGAATTTAAAATTTGAGCAAATATACATAAATTGTTTTTTATAGATTGGACAAATATAATTTTATAATTAGGCCCCGGGCGAAATACAACGATTTTTTTATCGTCGACCCCAATGATTCGCAGGGACAGAGTTTTTATATGGCATTTCTTTGTTTTTTCCTTTATTTTTTTGGAAATTATGGGCTCGGACTCTTTGCGGCCTCGCATCCTTCTCCTGGCATTTTCTTATGGCACAATATTTCTTAGCCTTTTATTCGTTTTTTGTTCTTGTTTCTTGTCATTTTCTTGGCAAAATATTTTTTCCAAACATTTTCTTTGTCGTTTTTTAACAAAATTTCACACTTGCGTGGGTTTCTAAGACTTGAGAGGCGCATTGTGTACATCTCAAAACAATGAAATATAACAAAAACAGACAAAATAGGTAGGCTTTTTGTGTAGCTGCACCGTAACATTCTCCGTCGAGTAAAAATTTGTGAATTTACGCCACAGTATGGCACCTTTAATCCGCCCCTTTTTTCATTACTTTTGGTAACTTTTGCATTTTTTAAACATTTTTTAAAAAGTTTGACCATCTTAAATATAGTACTTGCATAATCCGATACGATATTTGTCAATCGTTACACGAAAAGACATTTGCATTGACTTGACAAAGAACTGATCATGCAAATCTGATCACTCCCAAAAACTGGTCAGGACAATAAATTATTCCAATCAATTTCTGATCAGTCCCAAAAGTTTTTTAAATAATATTTGATCAGTACCAATATATTTTGGTTGCGGGTTTGATCGCCCTTAGCAAAATCTGACTGCTGATCAGAGCTTTTTTTCTGATCACTTGACATTCAAACAGATTGTTTATTAAATGTTTCTAATTTTGTCTCTGCTGAACAAGTCCTCCCACACTTTTTTTTGTTGATTTAACTGTACTGGTTGATAAAAGATTTATTGCGTTGTTTGACATAAATATAAATTTTAAAAATATTAAAAAAGCATATTTTTGAAAATTGCTTTCATTTCGCTCGCTTGATTTAATCGAGAGTCATTGTGCCGTTGATCAGTCTTATCGGTATCGTATCCATTCTGGCAAAAAATGTTCTCGTGGGGATAGTCTAAAATGGAATTACGCATTGTTTTAATCCAATGAAAATAAAATTAAAAAATGACCCGAAAGCAAATTCGAATTGTACAAAATTGTGGTGCCGAGATATACAAAGAATCGCATGACAATCACGGCAAAAGCAAAATCATTAGCCCTTGGCATTGGTTTCGGCAAATAAACATTGGCAAAAAGCAAAAAAAAAAAGAGGAAATTTATTTTAATTAATTTAATTAAGAAAATATGTTAATTTTTTTGCCTGCCATTTGAATGAAAAGTGCTTCAAAAATTGCTTGTCTTCTCCAAGCAAAACAACAGAAATGGAAATATTTTCATATTTTTCCTTAAATTTTATTTAAAAATAGAAAAGGACAATTCGCCATTTGATTTACCTTTAAATATCCAAATCCAAAATCAATTCCTTTCTCCCTAGGTTCCTTCTTCGAGTCCCAACCATATTTAACAAAATCTCCCCTGCGGGTGTGCACACAAAATTTATGTGACTGATCATTTCTGCATTAAAAATATTAAAATTAACAATTCTATTATTATATTAAATTTTTTATAAAAGCATAAAATATGTATATATTTTTTAAAATAGAGAAAAATGTTGCTTTTTTAAATATAAATTACTTACCCAAATAATTCATTTTTGAATGCCGTCACATTCAGACAAAGTTGATGCCCAAACTGAAATATTTGACGTATTTCCATCCTTCGGCTTTCAAAGAATTTATATGATTGGAGACAACCTTTGAACAGCTTCATCTTCAGCTGTTCTCTTTGTTCTTTTGTTTGGTGTGCCATTGGCAGCTGTCAAGTCCAAGAATCCAAAGGTCGGCATAATCAGACAAAAAAGATGGACCATTTGAACGGAGAAATCAATTTGCATGGCACGGCCATCGAAGTCTGAGAATGGCATGTTGGGAAAGCCGAGAATAACAATTTAAAATATATAAAATATTGATTTTCACCATTTTCCACTGATGAAAAGCGAGTGAATGGCGCAGCAGTTTGATTCAAAGCAAAAAGCACAGAAAATTTGCGTTGTTCTGCACCCAACGGATAGCTTAAATTTTCCAATAAGTTTACTATAATATTTTTTTGCTATAAAATAATTTTAAATTTAAAAATTTAATTTACTTTGCTTAACCTAATAAAAATTCAAACAATTTCTTAGAGGCAATTGATGACTCCAAAATGAGTCCTTTGTCTTTCGTTTGCCTTGGCACTGTGCGAATTTTAATGGCGCGCCAAATGATTGTACCATTTTTGTTGCCATCCTTTGGCATATTTTGCATACTTTCTTTTTCAATCGAATTTCCCTGGAGAGTTAATATATAATTTTAATTAGGTACCTAAAATTTACCATTTTAGCGCTAATGATGAGTTTTCTTTTACTTTTGAATTTCCGCTTTTGTCCAATTGGTTGGCTCGTTGAAGCAGGGCCGGGTAACAGATGAGAATGCTATCAATTCAGATTAACAATTTATAAAAAAAAATTTCTAATTTTCATCCAATTTTTAGTTTTTTTTTTCACCCATCCTCGCAATTTCCGACATCCTGAACCATCAGACGAAATTCAATTCTGTAATATTCATTGTTGGCATGGCATTGTGCCAATAGACTAAATTGCACTTCTTTGAATCCGCCGCCACCATCAGTCAAATGAACACTTTAATTTGAAAATAAAAAAAATTTACGCTTCATCAGTTGTTGACAATTGACAAATGATGCACATTAAAAAAACGTTTAAAAAAGAAATGACTTTGACAATTAAAAAAGTCATTTTTAGTCTAAAATCACCGAATAACATAGACAGAAATTAAATTTAATATAATTTTTATGTATATTTATAATAATATTTATGGTTAATTTATTTCTTTATTTTACATTTGAAAGTGTTTTTCCGTGTGATATCAAAATTGTTTTGGAATTTTTTTATGCATTCTGTCGAACATCCGTGAAAAAGGATGAGAGGGACTGGAAAACGGATAAGGATGAATCAGCATTTTGATAAATAACCAAAAAATATATATAATAACATTTCCGAATCCAACAGCAGGCATCGCAATGTGGAATTTGGCCCTTTTTCATGATTAATCCTGTTAAATCCAATTTTTCATAAATATATGTGTTTCGTTGAGGATACAGCAAAACTCCAATACGGTATCTCCAGTGAAAATATGCCAATCAAAGTTATCATATTTTTTTGGTGAAATTAGTCAATGTCAATTAATTGTTTTGGTCCCGACAATTGCGGGTCATCACTGTTCAGCAACATTTGACGTTGCTCAGCCATTCTTCGGCATTCTCCGCGAATGATTGGAAATGTTCGATGCGAAAAGAACCAATGAATTTGGCTGACCATCGCGGATGCTTAGCGCTTGTATGTGGCAAAAATGAGGGATCTGTTATTAAAAAGAAAAGATAAATTTAATTAAACAAAATCATAAATCTGTCCAATCAACCCTCAATTTGTTGCCGATATTCCATGTTGTAAAGCAGTATCTAGCAAACTTTGGTGTTGGCGATGACAAGTCAAATTTGGTGCAATTCGTGTGTAAAGACATTCTTTCGTCTGTCCAATTGGCACAATACAGTCAGGCTCAGCGGCACAGAGCAATGCCATGGAATAGGATTTGTAATTTTTATTTCAAAATAGAAATGGGACCCAGAAATCGACACTTCCAACCCCGACCCACTTGGGGCCTGGCTTAAAACACGCCACCCTATGAAGGTGATGCGACATTTGCGGCGCTGACACTTGCGGCGCAGAGATTTGCGGCGCCCAGCCAAAGCGACACTTGCGGCGCTGACACTTGCGGCGCAGAGATTTGCGGCGCCCAGCCAAAGCGACACTTGCGGCGATGACACTTGCGGCGTTAGATTTGCGGCGCACAGCCAAAACGACAGTTGCGGCGATGACACTTGCGGCGTTAGATTTGCGGCGCACAGCCAAAACGACAGTTGCGGCGATGACACTTGCGGCGTTAGATTTGCGGCGCACAGCCAAAACGACAGTTGCGGCGCCCAGTCAAAATAACATTTGCGGCGCCGTAATTTTGTAACACCCCCATAATTAATGCTCAAAAATTAAATCTCGAACACCCTATTGTTTTCCTTATGTTCATAAGAAATTGTTTCCAAAAGTAATAAATAACAAACCATTAAATTAAAATATTTTTCAGTGGGCTTTAAGATTTGTTTTGAATTTTGCCGATTTCATAAATTTATAAGGCTGGCAGCAACTGAATTTGTAAGGAGAAGTTAGCTGAACCCGGAAAGCGGCGGTAAGAGGCGGATTTGACTCAGAAAAACAATGGACGAGTTGCCAAAGGACAGGATTTCCACCCCTGGCTTAACATTTTGCCTATTTCTTTATTAAAACGGAGGAACGCATAAAATAAAATAAAAAAATTTTGGTTCGGGGTCATTAATTCTGCGCCGCAAATGTCATTTTGACTGGGCGCCGCAAGTGTCGGCGCCGCAAATGTCGTTTTGACTGGGCGCCGCAAATGTATCGCCGCAAGTTTCTGCGCCTCAAATGTCACGCTGCAAATGTCGGCCAATCCTAAGAATGTGTTTTTATTTTCTAATCCAAAAAAACGACAAAAAATTATTCATTTTCTGGATGAAATTAAGTATTTTAGTGCCAATAGATATTTGTAAAGGCTCCAATGAGAATAAATACCAACCATTTCATCATTTGCCGCGTACTTTCCGTTTTATGAAGGATGACAAATTTTGACTCGAACTGTGGCGGGTCTTCTTTCCCTGACAAATCATTTGTTTCTTTTGTGGGCCCAAAATTGGCGACCATTGGCAAATAATCGTACATCCCTTGGCATAATTGTGATTAGTAATTAGTTATAATTTTAATTCAAATTATTCTATTAAAATAAGTACTCGGATGTGTCGCAATGTTTTTGCCGTGCCAAGTAGCTTAAGGTTAACAACAATTTTTCAAAAAACAAAACAATTAAAAATTTGTCCATTTTCACACTCACTGGTTAGTAATTGGACTGGGCCAATTTTGCCATTTTGAATTTGTGTTAAAATTGGCTCCAAATTGTCACTGCTAAATAAAACTGATGTATCCACCCAACCGACCGTGTCATATTCCGACAAAACTTCCTTAGAATTGCAGTGGTTTTTTGATTTTTTAAATTTAATTTACCGCCATGGCCAAAATTTTCCACGCGAAACTTTTCGGGTGGCGCACTCGACCTTCAACCATTTGAGAAAAATCGAAAATTCGCCATTCCAATTCACAAACCGAGTTCAGCTCAGCCATCTTCAAACCAATTAAAATTAACCTTCAATTTTAATTTTTTGCAATAATTTTAAAATTACAAGAACCACTCAATAATTTGAATAAAAAAGAACAAAAATTAATTATTGAAATATAAATTATAAATTTTTTTACCATTTCGCTGTTTTTTGTCACATTTCCCAAATCGTATGCAATTATTTTTTGTGTGCAGCCAAAATGTTCCTTTATTTTCGCGATTAGCAACCGAAGTGATGGGAAATAATTGGCACTGGCGGCAGTCGCAAAGACAAATTTTGGATCCCCTGGGAATTTGACCTGAATTGTTAAAAATACTATTATTTGTTAATTTTTTTTAATTATTAAAATAAAAAAGAATGAATGGTTAATTTTGTTTTTATTTGAATTTGCATAATTCTTGAAAAATAAAAAATAAATATTTCTAATTCTTTATTTATATAATTATAAAATAGTTAAGAAATATTATAAATTTATTTTTATTTTTTTACATTTATTATTAAAACAAAATAGAAATTAATATACCCAAAACAATAAAATTTTTTATTAAAAAAAATTAAAATAATATATTTTTAAACATTTTGCTTCAATTTTGAAAAGTCAAAAAGAAAAGAAAAAAAAGTTATTAGCAATGATAGCAGTTGAAATGGATTATTAATTAAAACAAATATTTTTTTAAATATTTTATTTTTATTTCTTGAATTATTAAATAATCATTTACTTCAGTGTTCGCTTCGATTGTGTATTTGTCCGAAAGTTTGTACCGTTCCAACAGCCATGCCAATGAACAGTTGAATTTTTTTCCACGAATTGAACACGATTCGTTAATTTTCAAAGTATAGACCAGCTTAAAGTTGAACATTTTGACAAAATATTTTGGCAAATGAATCAATTGATGAATGAATGCCCGTACCGAATTTAATGGTACGTTATTTAATTTAAACGATAGATTAATGCCGTATAATGATACGGAATTTAATTAATTGATTGAGTGAATATTATTGTACCGAACTTAATGATACGGTATTATTGAATTTACCTTTTCACCACAGCATTTGTCCAACGGAGTGTCATTCGAGCTGAACATTATTTAAAATTACAAATTAAAAATATAAAATATAAATTACTCTTCAGAGGAGAAGCATTGGCCATTGACGGAGTTGAACAGTGCGGTAAAAAATATGAAATTAATAAATAAAAAATTCATAATCAACTTAAATTAACAAATTTTAAATTAAAATAAATTTTATCTTTATATTTTATTAATTTTTTATTATAAAAAAAATTATAATTTTGTTTAAATAGAAAAAAAATAAACATTTTCGTAAATTATTCATCTTTAGAAATTTGAGAAATTTGCTGTTGATTCACAGCAATAAATATGCAAAAAAATGTTTATGTTCATTGTTTTAAAAATGTGTTAATGTGAAGATGAAAAAGCCAAAGAATAAAAAAATAAAATAAAATGCCGGAACGAAGAAAAAAGATGAAAAAAGCACAGAAATAAATTAAAAAACATTTTTAATTAATATCATTTTATGCATAACAACGAACAAAATAATTTTAAAAAATTAAAAAAAAACAAATAATAATTTTAAAATGTTTATACCGTCTATTTATTTCACAAATTTATTTCAATAAAATTACTTTAGTAAATTTGGAGGCTAATTGACTGTGACCAGAAATTTTGGGCAAAACCGAGACCGGGATTTGCCGGGACCTGAGAAGCCGGGACCGGGGACCTAGATTTTTCTTCAGGACCGGGACCGGGACCAACCGGAAATTTTTAAAATTCACATTTTTAAATTTTTCTAGTCAAAATAATAGAAAATTAATTTTTTATTTTATAGATCCAAAAGTTAAACTAAATTAAATCAATGAAAGTTTTCAAATCAAATTTTCTTCAATTATTCAAACAATTAATTTTTTTGACTCAAATGATCGAATATTATTAGAAATTCAGATTTGCTTTTTCATCACTTTTTTCCGCGCGATTTTTCAAAAAATTTTTTGGGGAGAAAGTGGTCCGGCGGTGCAGATAGGCGATGCCGGGGGAAATTTTGAAAATTTGAGTGTGATTTGTTAACAGATTTTAAACGAAAAAGGCTGGTTTTTGGGATTACTAGGCTCAATTTGTACGGATTTCTTTAGAAAAAGATAAAATATGTGCAATTAAACAAAAGGTGGAAAAAAAACTTTCAAATAATTTAAAAAAATTGAGCATTAACCAAACTTTTAAGAATTTTCAAGTCGAGAACAAGTGAGGTTTTACGAAATAAATGAACATAAATCCAAAACAAACTCCTAGCCGTATTTATGGATAAAAAAGAATTAAAAAAACAAAAAATAGTTTATGAACCCTAGCTCAATTTTTAATAACCCGGCCCTTCTTTTATACCGCTTTTTCTCAGTTGAAAAGGGTGTTTGCCAACTTGGCATGTCCCAATTTCTGTCCATAACATTTGCCAATTTCTTTAACATTTCCCATTTTTCTCTTTTGTGCCACTTTAACATTTCCCAATTTTCTAACATTTTACAATTTCTTTAATATCATTCACATTTTGTCCCATTTTAACATTTTTTTAATATTTGTTATTACTTTTAACTTCCCGATTATTCATAATTAATTTTTAACATTTGACAATTTTTCGAATGGAAAAATTGTGACTAATATGAATTAATAATTTTCCTTCACTCATTACTTCATTTCTACACATTTAATTTTCTGAAATATAAAAGAACGTTTTAAATTTTACAAGTTTTTTGTTAGAAATTAAATTTAACCCTACTGATTTCTAAATGAACAAATTAATTTCGTATTTATTAAGAAATAGGAAATCAAAAATTAATTTGACTTTCATATTAAAAACACTTATATTCTTATTTTTATGTGAAATGAAATTGCATAATTTAAAATCCTACAAAATCACAGTTTATGACGTAATTCTCGAAAAATTGAATTCAAGATTTAAAGTTGGCATATTTAGAAAATTGAGGCAAAAATGTAAAATTCTGCCCTAAAAGCAGAAAAACATTTTATTTGAAAATTATTTTTTCTCATTGAGAAAATAAAACTTTCCAATAATTTTAAAAAATTGAGCATTAACTAAAGTTTTTATGAATTTTCGAGTCGAGAATAAGTGAGGTTTTACGAAAAAAATGAACATAAAACTTTTCAAAGACAAATATTTACATTTTTAATCATTGTTTTCTATTCCTCATTCTGTAGATGAAGCTATCCCTTGAGCAGATCAGTCAAATTCCGGAGCTGTGCACGAATCAGTTTAAGGAGCGAATTTGTCAGGTACGGCGAACACGGATGGTCACTTTGCATCATGGGTCACTTTGGCACCGACTATTGCAAGAACTTTTTTATTTATTCCCCAAATAAGAAAATGATAGCTCAAAAAAATTATTTTAAATCGAATAAAGTTGCTGTACAAAAATTTCGCATTTCTCCTTTTCTCCATTTTAAACCTTTTTACCGGAGCAGAGCAGAAGTGGGCAATCATTTTCAAATTTATTAATTAAAATATTGTTTTAAAAATTAGCTATTTATATTAATTTAAATAGTATAATAATTATTTTTTATAATCAATTTTACAAAAATTGTTTTTTAAATTAATTTATTGGCTTTCTTAAGACAAATCGACTAATAATTTTGCAAAATTTTCAAATTATTAATTCAATATTGTTTTAAAAATTAATTCATTGTGTAAGATCAGTTAGAATTTGTTTAAAAATTTTTTTTTATAGTCAGCTACAATTTTTCTTGCTCATCAGCACTTGATAAAATGTTAATTTCAGGAAAAATGTCCATCATAAAAAAACCTTTCATCATTTTTTTTTGATTTTGTTATTATGTATAATTTATAAAAAGATTTTTTGACCGCTAAAGAAGTTTTTATCAGCCGAAAATGATTTTCTCCCTTTCTCAGTTATCATGTGCCCTGTGGAAGCGGCACGGAACGGCCAAGTGCATTTGTCCACCGCATGCCAAACAAAAGTGACGGATCGGAACAAATTTTTGCAAATGGCACACGACGAGAACCGAATGGCATTGCCGGAGACATGGTCTGCGGTCTACCTCAGTTCGGCCCCCACAGTTCGGCCCTCACGGTTCGGCCCTCACGATTCGGCCCCCACGGTTCGGCCCCAGCATGTTTTTCCACTACAACTTTCTATAACTTTTTTCTTTGTCAAACAAATCCAACATTGTTGGTATCATTTGAAAGCTTAAGGTGTTTAGAAGCTTTTTCTAAGCTATTGCTTTGCGATTAGACAAATACCAAAAAAGTTATACATGAAAATTGTGAAAAAGTCGAAAATTTCAAGTTTTTTCTCACTAAAATTTTTTCTAGGCTTGAAAAATTTTTCGCTTTATGTAAGGCCAATAGAGCATGTTAAGAGCTTTCGAATGATACCAAGATTTATGGATTTGGATAACAAATAAAAAAGCTAACATGGAAAAACAAGCTGGGGCCGAACCGTGGGGGCCGAATCGTGAGGGCCGAACCGTGAGGGCCGAACTGTGGGGGCCGAACTGAGCGGTTCCGATGGTCTGGGTAAAGACAATTATGGCAAAATGTCAAAATTACAAAAATCATTTTGTGTTATTTTTTCTAATCAATTTTATACAATAATTAAACCTTTTCTGAATTTTTACATAATGTATGGCATTTTCTTTGAAATTCAGAGTCATTTTTCGATTTTTTAAGTCAAATTTAAGTGAACTCTTCCCCCTCCCCGCTGGATAGCGCCCTTTCAGAATGTGCACAATTTTCACGAGTTCATTTTGGAAGATTTCAGTCCTTCCAAATATTAACCCAAACAAACTAATTTTATAAAGTATTTAAACAGTAATATAAATCAACCAAATGTTAAATGGACTTTTTTTTTTACTAAATTAAAGTACTTGAATCACGAGCATTTTGACTTTTTCATTTTGTTAAATTCTGTCTGTTAATATCTCAAAATTTCTTGACCCTTTTTGAATTTTAGAAAAACGAAATATTCTGATCAAACTTATCTGATTAATTATAATTTCAAACAAACACAGATTACTGCAATACAGAACATATTGGATAAACCTTTGATGAAACTGATAAAGAAAGTTTTGTAAATTTTTTCTGTCAGAAATCGATAAAATGAACGGTGCCTTAATTGATAAAAAAAAATAATTATTTATGTAAAAAAATGAAATGCACTTTGTTTAAATAGAAAAAAAAATATTTTCATAAATTATTCATCTTTAGAAATTTGAGCAATTTGCGATTGATTCACTACAATGAATTTGCAAAAAAATGTTTATCTTCATTATTTTAAAAATGTGTTATTGTCAAGAAGAAAAGCCAAAGAATAAAAAATAAAATAAAATGTCGGAATGAAGAAAAAAGATGAAAAAAGCACAGAAATAAATTGAAAACATTTTAAAATTAATCTCAATTTATGCATAACAACCAACAAAATATTTAAATAAATTAAGAAAAGCAAATAATAATTTAAAAATGTTTATTATCTCACAATTATTTCCAATAAAATTATTTTAGTAAATTCGGAGGCTAATCGAAGCCAAATTTAAAAAAAAAGAAAATAGAGGAAATTTTATGAAAATATAAGGAACGTTTCAAGATTTACAAGTTTTCTGTTAAAGTTAATTTCCCCGAATAAATTTATGCCAATGGCAACACCAAAAGCAAACTTAATTAAGGAAGAAGAAATCGTTAAAATTAATTTTGACTTTCATACAAAAACAGCTACATATATTCTTATTTTATGGGAAATGAATTGCAGAATTTAAAACACTACAAAATCAGAGTTTATGACGTAATTAATAGAAACAAATTTATATGAACAAAAAAAAAACGCAAATATACATTAAATTTATGGACAGAAAAATTCCGGAATATGGACGAAATAGGGATTAAAAACACTGAAATGTGCTTCTAAACTTCTAATTTGTCTTCCTAATTCTGTAGATGAATTACTTTGGCACCGACTATTGCCCGACTTTTAATTTATTTGACAAATTAAAAAAATTGTTAATCTAAAGACGATAGCTCTAAATTTTGAATTTATTCCACAAATAAGAAAATGATAAAAGAAATTAATAATTAAAAAATGTTACGCAAATTAAATTAATAAATATTATTTATTTTGTTTTTTATATAAAAATATTAATTAATTAATTAATTAGAAATAAGGAAAAGAATTTTATTTAAATTAAAAACTAATCGTTCATCCCTAAAAAATTTTAACAATTTCGATTAGTTCACAGCGATAAATATGCAAAAGAAAATTAAAAAGAAAATTGTTTTTATTTAATTTTTTCAAAATTTACAGTAGTAAATTGACTATATTAATTTGCAACAGATTCATTTGGCTCGTCGAACACAAGAAACGCTAACCGACATTACACATCTTGACCCGGGTCTCCACGAGGCGTGCAGCGTGGTAATCCAAAGAGTGTGCAGAGATGTGCCACGGGGCGTGCTGAGTCGTTTCGTAAATCCGTCCAAGGGGTATAAAAACAAAAAATGTGACATATAAAAATTCATTACTTATCTAAAATATAACTAAAATAAAATTTTAGAAAATCTTAAGTCCGATTTTTTTGGCCACAAGCTTTTTGAAACAAAATTCCAAAAAAGAAAATATATAAGTAATTTAGTTGCTTAAGAAAAAAAGTATAAAGCATTAAATATGTTATGCTTTTTGCCATGGTCACCCAAATATATTATATGTAGTCGTTTAATAATTTTAAATCAATTAAATTGAAATTGAGCCAAACAAATTTATATGTTGCTAGCCCTAAGAATTCTATGTTTATCTTTAAAATTTAAAAATTTTATGGCCAAAATCGGACTTAAGATTTTCTAAAATTTTATTTTGATTGTATTTTAGACAAGTCATGAATTTTTATATGTCACAAATTTTTTGTTTTTATACCCCTTGGCGGATTTACGAAACGCCCATAGTGGCGGAATTTACGAAACGACATAGCACTCCACGGGGGCAGAGCACAAGTGGGCAATCATTTTCAAATTTATTAATTAAAATATTGTTGTAAAATTATTTATATTAATTTGCAAATAAAATAATTATTTTTATTTTTATCATAAATCTATTTGTAAAATTATTTTTAAAATAAATTTATTTGCTTTCTTATGACAAATTGGCTAATAATCTGCAAAATTTTCAAATTAAAATATTCGTTTAAAAAATTTATATTAGATCAAATAGTAAATTATTATTTTTTATAATAAATTTATTGTAAAAATTATTTTTAATAAATAAAAATATTTCTTAAGACAAATCGGCTACAAAATGTCCATCAAAAAAACAAAGCTTTTATCATTTTTTATTTATTTTTATTTATTTTATAAAATTAAAAATTTTACCGCTAGGCTTTTATTGGTAGATTTTTTCAATATTTCAAATTATAAAATCTTACAAATTAATGAATAATTGAAAAAAATATATTAAATAAATTTTTGCAATGATTTTCTCCCTTTCTCAGATGAAAATTTTCAAAAGCCTCATTTGGCATGCAAAATAATCTCATTTTGGGTCAAAAAGCCTCATTTTTACAAATTTATTCAAAACACGTTTAAAATGTTCAAATGTTGTATTTTTGACTGTTATGATCAATTTGAGCAATTTTTGTTAAAACATTATGCCAACTCAAAAAACCACAAAAAATCATTGCTTAGGCCTAGGTCTATGTTTAGGCTTTATTTTGTAAAATTTATAGGCGCCATTGAGACTTTAAAATATTAAAAAATGAAAATAATCAGGTTAATGAATTTATTTAATATTAGGTAAATTTTAATTATTTTTATTTGAAATCCAAAAAAAACGATAGAAAAATGTGTATTTAAGCATTAATTTAATTAAATTTTTACATATTTATAATTATAAAAATTGATAAAAACTATAGGAAAAATGCGATTTTGATTTTGCACTTTTTAGGAATCAACATAGCAGCAAAATTTAAAATAATAATCAAATAATCAATTAATTGATAATTTTATCTTCTCCCCAATTGGCGGATTTTGAAACGACCTTGCACCGTTTAAGCCATTAAATACTGTAATTGGTGAAAAATATGTCAATTTTAATGAAGGATATTTTAAATCATATAAATGTAAATAAATATCACAATAAATTGAAATCATTTCTCTTCTTTTCTCGGCCAATCATTCTCCATCACATTTAAAGCTCATCGTCTCATTAAATGTCAACATTTTGTCATCAACAATGTTCTGCTTTTCGCTTCCTTTTTTCAGTATTGTCCTCTTAAAACTTTGAAATCGCACCTTAAAATGTTCAACGGATTGATTAATAAAAATTATTTAATTAAAAAAGGACAAACAACAATTTTAATTTGGTGGAATTTAAAAAATTAAAAGAATTATGAAATTTTCCTTTTGAGTTTCTTTAATATTTTGCCAATTACGGACATTAGGCAGTTGTTGGACAAAAGATTTGTTCACCACCGGCGCCATTTTGGCCAATTGTTCCGCGCCGGTGTACAAATGGGTCATGTTGAACAACCGTTCGTACACACACAACAAAGCGCCAAAATCGAAGGCGGGCCAAAATTTGTTGAAGAAAAAGTGCGGGAATTTTGCGAGTCGGGCCAAGTCTTCGACGCCAAAATTGCAAATGCCGTGACGAAAATGGGCAGAGGGACAGGAAGTATGCGGAGCCCACAAAGTCTCCCTGAAAGCTTGGTAATGGGGTCATGTTCAGCATTTTCGAGACTGTGAGGGATCCAAATGAGAATGCGAACCTCGTCAAATATTTTGTGAGCCCTGCCTTTTTTTGGTTAAAGCATGTCTGCGTGTATCCGCCCGGCGCGTTAAGCTGATCAGCCGAGTGCAGACTGATCAGCATAATTTCGTCCCGTCCATAGCCGATCAGATTCATTCGTCGGACAAGTTCGGTCAGGTTCAGCTCACGTCGGATGAATCGGACCATGGCACGGGTCAGACTGATTTGAAAAAAGCCTTTTGAAAGCAGCAAATGTGGCGAAAAGCCATGGACAGAAGCAGCAGCCGGAACAGCAGTATTCAGAGTGGCTTTTATGTAAATAATTTGAAAGGGTAAAACATTTATTTGTAATTTATTTATTTATTATAATTAGGTTTTATGATTTTAATTGGCCAAATTGGTGTTTTGTAAAAGGCTTCCCATATTCAAGGAACTGGGGAAGAAACGAAGTACATTTCTATTTGGGATTGGATTTGGATTAAAAAAAATTAACAAAGAACGTGCAACAGCAAACAAACAAAAAAACACTAAAATTTATCATGGAGGCAGAATCACGTGCAAATCAGGGATGACATTCCGAGGTCCCAAAAAGTTTTTGGAAATCCGAATTCTGTCCCCAAAAACATCGGAAATAGGGTCGGAAATTTTGAAAAAAATCTAAAAATACAATATAGGTTAAATTTAAAACTATAAACCAAAGGTGTGAAAAATTATATCAAAAATATTTTAGTTATATTGTCGGTGGTAAAATTTTTAATCATAAAATTTTAAATAAAAATTTCAGTGCACTTTATTAATAGAACTTGTACAAAAATTGCTACTTAAAGAAAAATCCCTTAATTATGCTAAATTAAAAATCTAAAAAAGCATTGTATTTTTAATAGATTTTATGTACCATTTTTGAACAAATTCAATGCCTCAAAACTCCAGTCCATTCCTGTAATTTTGTCAACTAGTCCAGGCGGTGGCACTACAACTTGAACATCATTTGCTCCGTCCATCCAAGTGAAAATTTGAGCCATTTGAACACGCGTTTTAATTGCCGTGTCGTGGTTCTGTGAAACAAAAAATATAATTAATAATCACCATAATTAAAATTTAAATTATATCCGATGATACGTTGAAACCCATACTATATGCCATGTATACTGTACATTGCGCATATACCGTATTATATATATTTATATAAGTTATTTCAATTTATTCACTTGCAACAGAGTGACATATTCCCATTTGCGTTGTGGCGTGTCCAATCGCTCAAAACAGTCCAACACCGCTTCCATCATGCCCTCCCCGTCACTTTTCATCGGGCGCTCGTCTCCCATAATTACATTCGGAAAGCATTTGGCCAACGCGCGCACGCGGCGCTTAAACAGCGCGGGGGACGCGGCATCGACGACGAAACAGTACCAATTGAGCGGGGAAAAGGTGGCGGCGAATTCCAACTCAACCACCACATAGTCCTGGGGAGAGAATGGAAAAGGGAAGGGTAAATAATTAATGAAGGCAATAATGAGATTTGCCGAAATTCGAGACTGAGAATTGGGCCAGAAAAATTGAGACAAGAAAAGGCCAAGAGTAAGAGAATTTAACCCTAAGGTGTGAGACCAAAGTTGCCCATTTCTTGCCTTGTACACTGTTCGAATTTGTGCCATTGGGTAATTGGCATGCTCCTTCTCATCCTTCTTCCCCTGTTCGTCATCTTTGGCACCGTGCCAAAATCGGTTTCGGCTTCGAATTGCCGTGCAGGACATATCCAAGTCATTTTCAGCCGGGTCCTCCTCGCGACGAATGCGTCGTTTAATCATTTGGCCAATGTATTCTTCGTCATTGGCAAACAGACGAGCACAATCCAACGGCGCACTTCCCTTCGGCAGAGCCCACCAATCGAAACGTTTTTGGGGTGGCTAAATTAAATTATTTTTTAAATTATCCAAATAGGGATATATATAATTTTAAAAATGTTAACAGTTCATAAAAATAAATTTTGAATTTTTCCGGGCCGCGCTTCTGGCAACGCCGGCCACGCTTATAAGTGATCTAAACCTGCTCGTTCATGCCCGTTGAGTTGTTGGTCTGGCAAAGAAGAAAAACGGAGGACAACAAAAGCCAAATGCATGTTACCATGGTGGTAGTTTAGCACCGTCTTAAAAACAGTAAAAAAAGAACGGTAAATCGAGAAGCAAGGACCAAAATAAAAACAAAAAGTCCAAAAATCCAAGAATTTCTCAAGCCGAAACGGTGTTCTCAAATTGCGCTCGCTAATGCCAATGCCAACTGATGAGAAATGTCTGTGGACAATTGCCTTTTAAATTCACTTCACATACATTTTGGTCTTTGGCCTCGCTCATTCATTTATTATATTTGTGCATTTTTCTGAATCAGTTTAGCAACATTCCATTACAAGCCGCATATTATGCTTATTTTGATTAATTAATTAATTAATTAAATTTATTTTGTTGACATTTGCTAATGCAACATTCCATTACAAGCCTCTTAATTTAGCATTGCTTATTTTGCTCAATTAATTAATTAATTAAATTTATTTTGTTGACATTTGCTAATACAACATTCCAATGCAAATCTCTTAATTAGCACTGCTTATTCTGCTCAATTTATTCATTAATTATTTTTATTTGGTTAACATTTGCCAATGCGACATTTTTGCTGACCTCCTAATTTAGCATTGCTTAATTGTCTCAATTATTAATTAATTTTGTTTTTCATTAATTATTTATTTATACCCATTGGAATTTGTGACAAAAAAGCTTTAGTAATTTATTCAAGTGAATTTTTCATTTTTATATGTCGTTATGTTCATTGCATTTTGTGGGCTAATTTACCACAAAATTCTGCTGAATCATTAGTCCATTTTCAATTTGTTCTCATTGATCGGCTGAATAATTTTTTAAATATTTACCACATAATATTAGTAAATTGCTTTAAAAGATTATAATAATGCTGCACTTTTCCACTATTAATTTAATCTATTTCTTAATTGCACTTTTAAATGTTTCACCTGCCTATTTATCGCCTTGCCTGCCGTAAGTTTTAAATTTTAAGATTTATTAAATTTTTTCTTAAATTTTAAAGTATTCGTCTGACAAATGGCACTGCCGGCGGTGTGCGAGTGATCAAATTATGCACATCTGCTGAGAAATGTCCCGAAAACAATGGAACGGATGGAGCCACGAAAAAGGGCTATGGAATTGAATTTCGACTTTCACAAAACAGCGGAAATTGTGACGACGGGTGGGAAAAGAAATTACAATAACAAAACAATAATTAAACAATTTTTAAATGCTTTTTTAGACTTTTGATTTGTTATCCGGCATTGCTTCAACGTGGCAATCACTTGGACATTGCGGCCAATTTCAAAGTGAAAAGAACATTCACAATTGGTGATCAAAAGGTAAATTATTCAATCATTAATATGAACGCTTAATTATTAATTAATCAAACTCAGGACAATCCGATTACGAGCGAATGCGCGGAAGTGATGGCCAAGAATGGCCATAAAAATAGTTCAACTCATTGGCGTGGCATTAAACTGCGCACAGTGCCAATGCCAAAGTCAGCAGCCATCGGTAGCGACAATTCTGATGGAGGCATCAATTGCTTCACACCATTCGTATATATTTTTCTTATTTTTAATTAATCACAAATTAATCAAAATTAATAATTGCAACAAACAATAATATTAAATACATATTACATTATTTAAGATACAATTTTGGGATAAAGGAAAGGCGCTTTTCAATTATTCTTAATGGTAAAAGAACCGATGAACTCATCACGCAAAGTTTTCCCGTTGGAAACGGTGGAGTTTTTAAATTTCATTTTAAATTTCAATAAAAATGCCAATTTGAATTTTTCGAAGTGCCGCCGCCGTTTGTTGTCGATGAGCGTACCATGCAAAATAATTTTGTTGTGAGTTATGGTTCAACGGGTGCACCATTTTTGGCAGATTATGCGGCACTTTGGCTTCTATGGCTGGACATGCTGCCAATGATGAACCAACAACAACAACAGCAGCAGAACATGAAACTGTTCACCAGCCGCAGTCACAACTGTGCCATGGAAGCTTGGGTAATTAATGAATGAACTAATAAGCACAGCTTAATTATAAGCATCGTTAGTGGACCAAGTTTGAGTTTTAACGAAATATGGTTAATTAAACAAAGCATGAGAATGAATTAATTAACAAAAATATGGATAATTAGTGGATAATTGTAATTGCAAAAGAATGAGTAAATAACATTCACAAATGATATTAAAAAAACGATTTAGCATGGATAACTAATTAATAAAATTAATTAAAAATGTTTTCAGCTAAAATTGCGGCACCATTAAATCTGCTGCTTGTTTTAACTTTTTTTTGAGAATACTAATATTACACAATATTCACGTTTTGATGACTTTTCTTTTAGTTTTTCCAATCGATTGGTTCTATTCCGTTGATTCCAAAATACACCGACCAAATTTTTCCGATCAAATTCACCAACAGCAAGAATCAACAGCAAGTGATCAGCATAAAAGCATTGACCGATGCCAACTTTGAAAGCATTTTGGTGGAACTTTTGAATGCCAAAAGTGGTAAATGAAACATTGGCATTATTTTATTAATTTATGAATTTTGACAAATTATATTTAGCTGGTTCAACACAAACTGAAGTGAGCATCAAAATTGGCACAGACAGTGATTTTGAAGTGGCATTTCCCGGGGTAATAATGAACTTATTAAATTATAACAATTTGAACGTTTTTTATTATCAGTCAAAGTCGATGCAAGTCAAAGGCGTACGGCTGCCCCCAGGCAGTTACCTGCTCAATTTGGACATCGTGCTTAACGAGCACTGTTCTATTATGCTCAAATTGAATGGCACACAATTTGGAGAATTTACTTGTCCAACCGAAGTCAAAATGCCATTGGGGGCTATCAGTTGGATGAAGGTGAAGCCAATGGGCGAGAACAGCTTTTTGGGTGTCGAAGACTAATTGCAGAATATCCATGAAATTATCGAAAGTCACGTGACTTTTGGACATGTTTTTTGTGTCAATTTTGAATTGTTTACAGGTCCAAGGCAAAATGCAGCTTCTGGCTGACCCGCGTGTGAAGCAGATTGCCAACAAAACTGCATTTGTTCCAACTGAGGTGGTTACTTTTTTGTGTAAAAATGGCAAAAACGGAAAAATTATAAATTTGTTAACAACTTTTGTCCAAAAATGCCATTTTTACTATTTTAGGTTAAAAATTATCATTTTTCTGATTAATTGCGTCTAAATTTAATACTTTTTGACTCGTTTACAGTTTTGGTCATTTATAGAAATGCTTTTGCGTACTTTTTAGAAATTCGCAATTCGCTTCAAAAACATTCGCATGAACTGTTCGATGGAAATTGGCAACGCATGTGCGGCCGGCACCAAGCTGATCATGTTGGCAATGTCGGGCAGAACCTCATTTGAAAGGCGAACGGGCGCGAGAGAGACATGGATGAAAGAAGCGGTAGGAAACAAATTAATTGAATTTATTAATTATTTCAGTTTAATCAAATTGAATTTTAATGAATTCAATTAATGAGAAATGTCGAATAATTAATAGTGTAGAAAAAAATAATTGAAATATTCACTTAAAAACTAAATTAGAGGATAATTGAAGAATATAACGAAAAAGAATTTAAAATTTGAACAAAAGGACATTAATTGTTTTTTATTGATTGGATAAATATAATTTTGGATTTAATTAGGCCCCGGGCGAAATACAACGATTTTTTATCGCCGACCCATCGGGAGGAGAAGCGGCAGATGTGAAACACAAATTAGAAGAGGAGCAGAAAAAGCATGGAGACATTGTGTTTTTGCACGGTTTTGTCGACCTTTATGCCCACTTACATCTCAAAGTGATCAGCAAATGACAATTAATTAATTAATTCATTAATTGATAATAATAATTAATTTGTTTTCAAGGGTTAGAAACGGAGAAAAAAAGCGTTTGTTTTGACAATTCTTTGACAAATTTAATATGTTGGATTTACATATCCCTATAAACATTTTTGCAGTGGTTCGGTGCCCTGACATGGCAACAACGGCACTGTGCCGGTGCCGAATGGGTGGCGAAGGTGGACGACGACACGGTGGTCCATCTGCGCCGGATGGACTATTGGATAAACAAAAAATTCCGCCAAATTGCCGATAATCATCCGCTGATTTTTTTTGGGCATATGGGCGGCAGTCGAAAGCCATTTCGGAACAGTGACAGCAAATGGTCAGTCAAATTCACGTTTTTCGATTCTATTTTTCATTTTTTAAACCAATATTAAAAATACCCAATTATGAACGGACCAATTGTCTGTTGCCAATTGTCCGTGGCCAAATGGTCCAGTGCCCGGGGCAAAATGGCCAAGTGTTGAGTGGCTTCTTCAGCCCAAATTTATTTGCAGGTGCGTCTCGAGGGAAGATTTCCCTGGTGAATTGTTCCCCCCATTTGCGCTTGGCAACATTTATTTGACCAACACCGACACTGTCAAAGCTGTCTTGGCACACAGCCCGAAAACTAACGGTTTTTTCCTGGAGGATGTACTGTACTCGGGCATTTTGGCCGAATTGGCCAATGTGACAAAGTCCGACCAGCAGAAGCACTTTATTTGGACCGAACGAAAAGCAAAACTTATTAAATAATATTTCAAATAGATTAAATAATTTTGCCGAAAATCGTTTTTTCATCATGCTTTTTTTGATTTTGAATTAAATTTTGTCAATTATTAGTTCTTCTTTCATATTTTCCCTATTTATTACAGTATGACTGCGTTGGTGGCGTGCCAACAGTGTTTGCGATGTTCAATGCCGCCAATCGGGACCAATTTGGAGAATATTTTGACTATTTGAAGAAATTGTCTTGCAAAATTTAATCCCAATTCTCTTCGGAATTCCAAAACCAAAGATTTTATATTTAGTTAATGATAATTGATAACTAGGGCGAGGATTTTTAGTGGCAAAATGTGGCGAAAAAGTTCCAAATTTAGGGGTTAATTTTTTAAATAGCTGTTTTTTAATTTGAAAATAATTTAAAATTAAGCCAGAAAATTTTATTTACTGGTTGCAGTTAATTTTCTTAGCAAATATTGAACAAGAAAAAAATTTGGAGGAAGCATTTTTGTGAAATTTTTCCAATTCTTAGGGGTGTATTTTTGAAAATTTTTAGGTCGATTCTTGGGGTGTGTTTTGTGTTTTTATTGCATTTTTGTGAAATTTTCCAAAAAATGCCAAAATAGTGGCAAAACTAATGACGAAACGCCAAAATAGTGGCAAAAAAAACTATTTTAGTGGCCAACTTCCGAAATAGTTTTTTTTTAGTGGCGAAGCTCCAAAATAGTGATTCCTAGTGATGAATAGTGGCGTTAAACGAAGAATTTCCGAGCTAAAAATGTGTTTTTCGTGCATTTCTCGTCTAAATAAAGCCGCAGAAAAAATAGTTAAAAAACTAAAATCCTCGCCCTATTGATAACACTAAGCCAACTTTTATATGCCTGCTGTAATTTTGAGATTTAAATTTGCATGAAAAATTTCTTTTCAAAGCATTTGAAAGATTGAATTTAATCTGATCAATAATATTACACTATGTATTAATTAAATTGATGGGAAGAAAAGATTTGTCGACGTTTTATATTTATTTCAAGTAATGTGATTAATTAAGCCATTATTCAATCCGATGACATTGTCCCGTTGGTCCTCAGTTGTACCGGCACCCATTGGGCCAAAAAATTGTCACGTGTGTGCGGAAAGCCTAAATAATTATGATTAGGACTTCAAATCGCAAAATATGCACAAAATATGCGCAAAAATGGCAGATAATAAATTTGCATGCAAAAAATGAAAAAAAAAACTAAAAACTGATACCTAAGCTTAATACAAAACTATTGAAAAATAAATGATTGCCTTTTTCGAATTTGGAATTGTAAAAAATGGTCGAATTGTCCGGCATCAGATAAGCAATCCACCAGGCATAGGTCGAAGACTGTGCCGTGATCAGCAGAGAGTCGCATGCCGTTGTGGCAAACGCAAAATCATTTGCCCTTGGCATTGATTTGGGCAAATACACAGTGGAAATCAGCTCAAGAAGCAAATTAATTGCATTTCAATCAGGGGATGGCACTGGATTATCGGGTTATTGTTCAGGAATAGAATTCTTGATTTTTTTGGCAGAAATTGCGTATTTCGAATGTTTTGATGAAATTCAAAAAATTTGGGTAGTTTAAAGTGAAAAATGATCATTTTGGAATAAAATTAATTAGTGAAAATATTTACTTGGCGATTGATTGTCAATGCTTTCAAAAATTGCTTTTCTTCTCCCAGTAAAATGACAGAAATAGAAATGTTGCTAAATTTTTTCTGAATTTTTCAATTAAATTTTTTTTTTAATTCTTTCCACCTTTAAAAAGTGAAAACCAAATTCAATTCCACGCTCCGTAAAATCTTTTTTGCTTTCCCAACCTAAAGAACGGAAATCGTCAGTTCGGGTGTGCACACAAAATTTGTGGGACTGATCATTTCTGAAAACAAAAAAATTCTATCATTTTATATAAATTGAGGATTTGTGAAAACCCGTCAAGGTGATGGCAAAAACTTAAGACCAAGACTATTTAGCGCACTATTAACTATGGTGTGACACAAAATGATGGTAGTTTCATTTTTTTGAAAAAATTTTCCAATTTAAAACAGTTAGGTTTTTCAAATCACTGTTAAAGAGCGATCTGCCCGTGTTGGTGTAACTTTTTTGAAAAGTTTAAAACTTAGACTTAAAGAATTATTTCAAATTTTGGGGCGACTTTTTCCAATTATTAATTAAATTTTTTAATTGATCATTCATTGTATGATGACACAAACATTTCAAATATTTTTAATTTGAAATTTAATATTAAGTACATACCCAAATAATTCGCTTTGGTATGTGTCCACAGTTTTGCACAGTTCATGCCCAATTTGGAAAATTTGTCGAATTTCCGTTCTTTGATTTTCAAAGAATTTGAAGGATTGGAAAAAATATCCCTGAAAATAAATTAACAAAAAAATAATCACAAAAATTACTTCAATTTTTAAGTATTTCTCTTTGACACTTCCGATGGCGTGTCTTAAGCACAAAAAATGAAATAAATTTTAAAAAAGTGCCAACTTTTGTGGGTCCACAAATGTACAGCATTTTGGCGCAAAACCCATTATGTAAAAGGTGTCATTCAGCGTTTGATCCGAATTCGAAAAGCATTTAAAAATTAATTTCGAATTGTTTTAAATTTTACAATGAATTTTATTTGTGAAGCATAGACCGGGAAAAGCATTTCCATCTCTCGCACTCCTTCTGTCTCATGCGGTCCATATGATGATGACTCACATTTTTGATCCTCTTTAAAAATTGGCTTCCGTCCGTTGGCTTTTCCAATAGCATACAAAGCGGCGAAACGGTACTAAATGAAATAAAAAAAAATGTAGATTTTTAAATAAAACAAAAATGTTTAAAAAAAGTAATAAGTGTATTTCATTTTAACATTTTACCATTTGATTGCCAAGTCCGTGACACGGGCCACCCCATGATGCGAAAATGTACTTGTCAGTACGTTCAGGGAAAAGCCTGGAATGCTTTACATATGTGTTTTAAAAAGGAGAAAAAGTATTGCAGTGTCACAAAATCAGACAAATTAATCATTTCAAATGATTTCACAAATTAACCGTTCAATTCTTTGCCCGTTAAATTTTCTTTGCATTTTGCCGACGAGCACTTGCAGTTTTTGAAATTTGAACACAAAATTAAAAAGATTAAAATATGAGAGCAAAAGAGCATTTTTGTTCTAAAATTATCAAATTTTACATAATGCTTTAATGAAAAATATTTTTAAAAATAAGAACAAAAATCATTAGCATAATTTATTACGCCTTTTCAAATTCTAAAATGGTTGGAATTTAGCGCTGCTAATTACTCAACAGAAGGAGAAGAGATGGTAAAATGAACATTCATCTCAATGCAATGTGCAGAAAAATAGAAAAAAATGCAAAAATTGATTTTAATTAATTGCAAAAAAAATGGAAAAAGACAAAAGGTAAAAAACAAAACAAAGTAATACTTTTGAAATTGGCATTTTATCATAACATTTCAAGTCAGCCAGCCCCTTGGCCCTAAAACTTTCTATTCTAAGCCAGGCTATGTAAGCTTTGATCAACTGATCAGCACATTGCTATCACTCATATTCAAGCTCGATAAAGAAAGCAAATCAAAATTTGTGAAAATTAAATCATTTTAATTCAGCTTATTTCCTTTTAATTTTTATTCTTTCACTCATTTCTGGGGTTGAATTTGTTATTTGTGTTCAAAGTTTGTCAGAATTACACAAATTCACCAATTAGAAAATGATATAAAGATCATTTAATTTTGTTGGTTCTAAGAAGTTTGATGAAACTTTTTGGTGGTCTTTCTAATGAAATATTAATATAAATTATTTTAATTTTTTATTTGTGGACTCACAAAAGTTGGCACTTTTTAAAAATTTAATTTCATTTTTTGTGCTTAAGACACGCCATCGGAAGTATCAAAGAGAAATATTTAAAAATTGAAGTAATTTTTGTGAACATTTTTTTGTTAATTTAACTGTGCAAAACTGTGGACACATACCAAAGCGAATTATTTGGGTATGTACTTTATATTAAATTTCAATTAATAAGGTCGTCATACAATGAATGATCAATTAAAAAATTCAATTAATAATTGGAAAAAGTCGCCCCAAAATTTGATATAATTCTTTAAGTCTAAATTTTAAATTTAATCCAATTCTTAGGGGTATAAAAGTCGCGTTTCGCTTCAAAATGCATAACGCGAAATGTGAAAGTGCCAAAAAGAGTGAAATATGCGAAAGCCCATCCCTGGTATGTAAGCTTTGATCAACTGATGGCATAAATTGTACTCAAATTTTCAAGACGTTTCCGGGCGGCGCCTGTCGTTACCGCACCCATTTGGAATCGAATAAATTGTAAAAATAACCAATTCGACTGAACCGTTATGTGCCGCCGAAAATTTTTTTTTTTTTTTTAGAAATATTAAGGAATAGAAAAAGTTTTACACTTACACCTAAAAGTATTAATGTGACACCGAAATGAATAATTAATGAGGTATCTTTTGGAAATTTTCCCATTTATTTAGCAGTTAGATTCCAATTTTTGACAACTATTTTACAATTATTTTTCCATTTTTTCCTTTTTAACAACTATTTCTGCCTTTTTAATAACTATTTAACTGCCTATTTCTTGATTTTAGCACCTAAAAATCCCAGCCCTTGTAATTTTACAAAGTGAAATCTTTTAAACAAATGGGCAATGTTTAACGGATGCATTTTATCTTTTTATTACGTAGAAAAACAACTTTATTAATAATTATTTTAATTATATTTTTAAAATAATATTTAAATTCAAATTCAAAATTAATTTAATTATTTTTTATAAAAAATGATATTTGCTTTTTGTCGCAACAGACAAAAATTATAGTTGATTATACGCGAAAAGTTATGAATTTCGGATTTTCTTAATGCAATTTTTTTCTTAATGCAAGTATTTGTTCTTTTCTTTTATTTATGAATACCCTAACTTTAAGCTTTCGAATGATACCAAGAATGTTTGGATTGACGAAATAAGAAAAAGTTATGGTCTAAAAAAGTGAGGGTGTTCACTCTTTGGACGCGTAAACTGGAATAGAGCCGATAGCACATCGCCCAAATAGAAGCCAATCAAGCCTATTAATTTAGCATTGCTTTCTGTACTTCGATTAATTAATTATTTTATTTTGTTGACATTTGCCAATGCAACATTCCAGTGCAAATCTCTTAATTAGCTCTGCTTAATTTGCGCAATTAATTTTTTTTATCTTTTATTACTTAATTACTTTTGCTCACTGTCTTCGAAGCGGCCATTCGCGTCCACCAAATACTGAGAACACAACTCCACGTGGACCTCATTAAACCATGACAACACTTCGGCACAATTTTCTACTTCTGCCCCAGTCATTGATTTTGACATCAAAGCGTAATTGATCACCACATTAGAGGCGAACTGACAAATGAGCATTTTTAAGTGCATTATCCCAGCAACGATCACTGATCAGTCCAGCCAAAGGGCTTGGCTGACCAGCGGATCAGCAGTGCCCAGCTCGATGACGGATGATTTTTCAAAATTTAAATCGACTGGTAGAAATTTAAAAAAATGGAAAAAGAAAAAATTCATCAAATCAAAAAAAAAATGGAAAAAATATTTGAAAAATATTGAAAAAAAAACTCAAAGTTTTATTTTTGTTATTGCTTAACTCAGTTGATCGAGGTCGAGACTTTTTCGAACTTATTTTCTTAGATTTTTAAACTTTATAAATTGTATTTTGTCGACCCTTTCAAAGTGTGCCAAAGTACACTTTGAATTAGTCGTCGGCTTTACTTACGCTTTGAAATTCTCGGCGCGCCTCCAATTGCACTTGCGCCCGAGTTGACGGCGATTCATTTCAAAGTGTTGATGGGCTACATTACAAAAATGCTGCGCCAGTATTTTGTAATCGAAAGAGAAAAGGGTTAAGGGGGGAAAAAGAGGGAAAAAGTGACGAATCACATTGTGCGCGCACTGTAGCGTGGGTTTTGTATCGTCCTTGGTCGGCTTCTCACCCTTTCCGGCGCAGCTGTTTCCGCCGGTTGCGTCCCGGCCATTACTGAACAACAGCATGCCGTTAAGCCGCTACCGAGCAATAACGAAATGCGATGATAGGCAAAATTTTCAAAAACAAGCAAATACCAAAGGCCAAAATGGCTTGAGGAAGGGACTCCACGGACTGAAACAGGGCAAATTTTATCTGGGGAAAAGTCACTCCTCCGACGAGAGTGCCCCTCCCTCCCTTGGGTGAACTGATTGGTGGGTAGTCTCTTTCCCCTACCAGTAGGAACATTAGGGTTCCTCTCAGCTCGAATACGGTTTTGTCCCCCAGCAGTCCCCCTGACAGCGGGTTTTGCTTTCGGGGTAAGGCCAAGAAAGGACGACCGAGTTTGCCTGGCCCCTAGGGGTACACCTGGTGACCCATAAAGTCCCACCCGCACATGCAATGCTGGCAAATGTTTCTCCCCTTGAGGAAGTACATGAATAGTTGAACCATCCTCCCGTCCTACAGCTATGACACCCTACCAGGTGTCATCCATTTTTACCATAAATTTAACAGGGGAGTAAGGGAACGCACACCACATCCGCCCCATATCTAACCAAAATTGCAGTTGACCAAATGAGTTAGGGAGCGTGACTATGGATCGTTCATCGCCTTTTCTAAGTCATGATGTCGGCACTGACACTTAACGACTGCCGAAAAAGAGAGCGAGAAATAAATAAAAATATTAGTGATTTCTAACTAACCTTTTTTAATTATAAATAAAAAAATTTGATCATAAATAATTCTGATTAAAACTTTCTTCAATCCTTTTGCCCCTTGCTTGCTTGAAGTCATTAACTCACAATTGCGTACCCACCAATTCCATCACATTCTCATCGACAAAAGCCATTCCGTCTGCAACCCAAAGTAAATCGCCACTGAAGGAGGCAAACGTATACGTGCTTGGGATTACCCGTTGATGTGCTCCGGGCCATGCAATTGGAAATGCGAATAAATCTTTTTAACAAAAATGCACAATTAATTTTTAATTTGTAACATTTGCTTTTTTTTACGCTTTTTAGCCAGTCGCTATTTTTATTAATAATTTATTTTTTCATTAAGAAATATTTATAAAAAAATATAAATAAGTCTTTTTGGGCCAAAATTAGTTAATAACACCGTTCAGAAACATTACCGAAATCTTTCGTAGAAAATATGAAAAAATTCAGGGTTATTTGAATTAATATTTTTTACTTCTAAAATTCATTTTGTTACCATACCCCACTCATGGTAAGCATATTCAGTACTGAACTTACGTTGGATTAAACGCACGAGAACAGGATCGACCGGAATGAAAGCCACCGATGCCAACAATCGTTCAATTGCGGCGTGAAATCCGGCAGTCTAAAATTTGGCCTAAATGTCAAAAAATTTATGCGAAATACGAAAAATGATTGAAATTTTTAAAAAGGGTTAAGGCAAAAATTGATCGTTTATTTGTAAGCACGGCAAAAAAATTTTCCGCATCTACGACCATGTAATGATGAAATAATTGTGCGACAATGAAATTCGGGTGTGGAAAGAAAATTGGGAGAAAAAGTATTTAGCCAACTTGGCATGTCCCTATTTCTGTCCATAACATTTGTCAATTTCTTAAACATTTCTCATTTTCTCTTTTGTGCAACTTTAGCAGAAAACCCAAAACGAATATTTATGGATAAAAAAAGAATAAAAAACAAAGAAAAAATAGCTATCTACCCTAGCTCAATTTTTAACCGGGCCCTTCTTTTATATTGATTTTTCTCAGTTGAAAAGGTGTTTGCCAACTTGGCATGTCCCAATTTTTGTCCATAACATTTGCCAATTTCTTTAACATTTTCTAACATTTTACAATTTCTTTAATATCATTCACATTTTGTCCCATTTTAACACTTTTTTAAAATTTATTATTTCTTTTATGTTGCGATTATTCATAATTAAGTTTAACATTTGGCAATTTTTCGAATGGAAAAATTGTGACTAATGCGACTAATAATTTTCCTTCACTCATTCCTTCATTCCGTTCACATTTAATTAATTAATTTTAATTTCTCTAATTTAAAATAATTTAAATATTATGTTTTTGGGTTTAATGCTTTTATTTTTTTAATTAATTTTTCTATTTTTTCGCGTAGTCGCGACACACTTGATCCAAGCCTAACCCTCCCCTCAATAAAAATTTCTTCAATAAGAGGTAAAAATAAAATATCTCTTGTAATGCAAAAAAATTGCGAATGTGTGAAAACGCTCTTTCAGAATTGAGAATTGCCTAAATTTCCCTGGCTCAAAAAATAAAAATTTGCAGACAGAACAACTGTGGCTTCCTCCATAAATTGCTTTACAAACGGGAATCCCCCCGTATCTAATAAGCCCCCCCCCCTTTCTGAGGAGGTTGAACAATAAGCCAATTTTGTAAGAATTGGCCAAAATCCTGAAAAATCACCGAATTGTTTCAAAAGCATTTAAAAATATCATTAATTTCTTTAAGTATAATAAATGTTTTTTGGTCAAACATAATTAAATTTATTTCAGTCATCAGAAGAGGTAAAAAACAAACGGGCAGCTCAGCCCGTCCAACTCAGTCCCGCCAAATTTAGGGCGCTAAGACTCTTTTCTTAGTTGGCACTTGGATCTTTGAAATTTTGAAAAGCCTGCGATTTTGAATTTCTCGTTTCCCTACGGTTTTTTTTCTTTGCCCCTTTTTAAATTTGTTAATATGTTGAATACTAAAAACAATCAGCAGCAGATAACTGGCAGACAGAGGGAGAAGGACAGCAGAACGACTTTTTGTTGGCACAATCATTGGAAAATGCCATAAGCAGCGAAGAGGAGGGGGAATCACCGTACAGTCGAAGCACCGTACACCGGCGGACGAATTACGGTAGACGGAGAAAGCGAATGGACAGAAGAACGGGTGAACGAAATCCACTTTTACTAGAGATATTGTGGGATTTATGGAAGGGGAAATTGGGAGGAAAAGGAATTTGATTAAATAAAAAACAAAAACAAAGTTAAGAGTTATAAAATTAAATTGGTGGAAGCTGAAAATCGGAAAAGGCAATGGGAGAAACAATTGGAAAAGGCCAAAAATGAATTGGAAAATGTGGACAAAAGCTATAAAGAGGCACGGAAAAAAGCGAAAAAGTGATTTTGAAATGAAAATAAATAAAGTTAAATAAAAAATGTTTAAATTAATTAAATTTAATTGAAAAAGTGTTTATTGACAGACTGATCAAATACTTGGAAAAAGAAGGCGACGGCGACAAAAAAAGAAGTACACTCTGCGCAAAGTGATCGAAGAAATTGAGAAGGAAAAATCATTTGAAAATGAGGACCAAGCACAACGCTTTTACGTGGCCGCATTTGACAATTGGAAGCAGGAAACCTTGACAACGTTGGTGGACTAATTATGGATGGATGAAAAATAATGATAATATTAATAATACTAATTAGAAAAAATGAGCAAAGATAGGGGGGAGAGAGTTGAAAATGACAAATGGTATTAATTAATTAACTAAAGAATTAATCAATTAATTAGATTATTGCGTTGTCATTTTGCACAGTGTAGAACATAAAAGGTAACTCGCCCGGTGGCACTTGAACCCACAACCCCAGCAATTCGTGCCATGCTCTAACCGACTGAGCTACGGGCCAGGACTGGAGCGCGAACAGAAAACGGAGTCACAAAATCCGCGCATCGCGGATTTAAAATTTCGCGGTTGCGGATCGCGCATCGCGGATTCAAATTGCCGCGGTCGCGCTCCACCCCTGCTTCTCCCGTGTCCTTTATGCTACTTTTTCCATAATCCGCTTTCTTTTGGCATCACAATAGAGTACAATTAATTACCAAATAATAATTAATGTGAATGTGGAGAGGCAAAACTCTCAAAAAGAAAGCACAAAAATAAAATTGAAAAATAAATTAAAATAAAAACATTTAAAAAGGTATTCCATTCAATTGCCAAATTACGTGGTAGACAACTTGTTAATGGACGGCAATTACTCAACGGAGACGGTGGTTAGGGAAGCAAACGATGAAATGGAGCAACTGCTTGCGCAAGTGCAATTGGAGCGCGCCGAGAATTTCAAAGCGTAAGTAAAGCCGACGACTAATTCAAAGTGTACTTTGTCACACTTTGAAAGGGTCGACAAAATACAATTTATAAAGTTTAAAAATCTAAGAAAATAAGTTCGAAAAAGTCTCGACCTCGATCAACTGAGTTAAGCAATAACAAAAATAAAACTTTGAGTTTTTTTTTCAATATTTTTCAAATATTTTTTCCATTTTTTTTTTGATTTGATGAATTTTTTCTTTTTCCATTTTTTTAAATTTCTACCAGTCGATTTAAATTTTGAAAAATCATCCGTCATCGAGCTGGGCACTGCTGACCCGCTGGTCAGCCAAGCCCTTTGGCTGGACTGATCAGTGATCGTTGCTGGGATAATGCACTTAAAAATGCTCATTTGTCAGTTCGCCTTTAATGTGGTGATCAATTACGCTTTGATGTCAAAATCAATGACTGGGGCAGAAGTGGAAAATTGTGCCGAAGTGTTGTCATGGTTTAATGTGAGGTCCACGTGGAGTTGCGTTCACAGTATTTGGTGGACGCGAATGGCCGCTTCGAAGACAGTGAGCAAAAGCACAACATTGTCGCTACGCGCTGGGCATGCCCGAACGACGCGATGGGACTCCTCGAGAGATGCGGCACGGAGTCGGCGCGACGCAGAAAGGGATGCACGACGCTGCAAGCAGTTCAAACTTTGGCGCACCGATGGACGCGGCGCCATTCCGCGGGTACGCGTCGACAACAGAAACAGAGAAGGCAAGTTCATCCGTGCCGCCCAGCAGCAGCCGCAGCAGTAAAGCACCACTGTCATTACCCACTGTGCCAAAACCAAAGGATTCCCACGGATATTTCGGTATGGTGTTCTGTTACGGCCGCGAAAAAACTGCATCCAATTGTAGATTGTCGAATTACCGGCTTTTTGGGGGCCCGGAAATACAATACATAAATTGCGTTGCGCGTTTTCCGCATTTACATTGAGGAAATTTTAAAAAATTTAATTAACATAATTTAACGATGGAATTTGCAAATTAAGCCTCATCTGTTTTAGGGCATACATTAGTTTATGGATTTATCCAAATTATTATAAAAGGAAAACGAAATGTTTTTACTAAGTTAAAATTATTTTTTATTAAGTTTTAATTGTTCATGTTAAGCCACAGATTCGTCTTCTGCGTGTCCTTTGCCAAAAAAAGGCGGCGCCAAAATCGATTTGGCGAAAAGAAGACGCAAAATTAACCATGGCACGGGCGACGGCACCGATGCAAAATTGCGCAATATGAAAAGATTTGTTGGAGAGTTTTTGAGGGACAACAAGAGATTTGAGCAAATCGAATTGGAAATTTTGAAGAAAAATTCTGTTTCTGTCAATTTTGAATTCATAAAGTTCTTCCGTTTGGGAATCAAAAGTTTCTGGTCCGAATTCACTACAAAATCAGTCGGATCATGGCCCTAAACCCGGCGTGGGTCGGATCAGCTTGTCTCTCTGTCCCGGTTCGGGCTCTCCTTGGCATTATGTGAGATTTGATTTATTTGTTAGTGCTTTAGCTAAGCTAAACTCACTGCCATACGCCCGGATTTATGCTTATGCGTTGAAATTAAAATTGCTTCAAATAACGGCCAATTAAGCATCGAAGATCAAAGATTTCTTCAGCCCAATTCGACGTAAATGATTATGCCATTAAATGTGAAATTCACTTTAATCCCCTGCTTTAATTGCTCCGATGAATTAATGCTTTACATTTTCATTTCCCCCCCCCCCCGTCAGTTTTCCGTTTTGTCCTTTGTCTCTTCCCTTTCCATCGTTTGGTCCATCGAATCGCATCGAAATGCAAATGCTTCGACTGCTGTAAATTCAATGAATGGCAGGCCACACTGACAGCAAAAAATGATTGAATAAATGAATGGAAAAAGAATTTAATAAATTTGGTGGCACCGGGGAAAGGCGCCGTGCCGGGCCATCGTCGCTTTTGTTCCTCGGCTTCCCCCGCCCATCGCATTTAACCGAATTCACTCGAACAAATTGATTGATTTATTCTTAGTTAATATTTTTCCCAAAAAGCAATTTGATGTTGTCCTAAAGTCTTAAACTGTCTTAAATTGAACATTAACCATTTTATCAATTTTATTTGGCATTTGTTTGACTTTTGACAATGCCTTTTTTTATTATTTTGTCATTTTTAGTGCCTTTTTCAGAAATTGAGAAATTTAACCGAAATTTACTAAAAAAAAAACTTTGCTCTATGCTTTAACTTAATTGATCAAAATTTTTGATTGCAAAGTCGAAACTTTTGCAATGTTTTACCAAGTCCTTTGATTTCTTCTTTTCACTCTCCGATTTGCTCAAAAGAATAAAAATGAGTTCGAAATGTTGAAAAAAAATATTTTGAAATGATTTAGTAAGTTTAAAATAAATAAAAATTGCCAAATTTTACAATATTTTCATGCCTTTTTACCATATTTTCCCCCTATTAAATTGCGTCCGTCCGTCCCTTTTCCCTTTCCTTCTTTTTATCCGTTCTTTCACTTTCATTTGCCTTTTTCTGACCTTTCGGTCATTTTCCCTCTCCAATAAATGCGAAAAGCAAACACTGAAACGAAAAATGATAAGTGATAATAACAAACATATCAAAACATTGGTCAGCAAAACCAACACATAAAAAGGGACTTCAAAATATATGCAAATTTATTTATTTTTGTTTTTATTTTGCGAATTATTGGCGAGAAAATTCCAACACATTTTTCTCTTTTTGGAATTCTCCCGTTTTGAAGAAGCATAGCAATGGAGGAAAAGCGAACGGCTTCTGCCCCTGCCCCCCCCCCGCCGCCATTCCCTTTCAGGCCATCAATTCGCATTTGAAGGAAAATTTCCAAATTTTTATTCTTTTATATTTAATTTTGATTCTCCCTGCTGAATTTGAACCTCACCTGCCGTTCACCGTTTGGCCATGTTTTTGGGTTTGTCCGAAGAATTGCCGTCCCGATGAAATCCCGTCGCCGTGGGGACGGGCGGGGCTTTCCCGTTGCTGTTGCCGCCCTCCCAATTCCTAAAGCCCACCCGTGTTGTTGCTGTTGTTGTGGTGCCATTCGGATGACAGTTGCCTTTGCCCCACCCCCATCCCTTTAAGCGGGGTGATTGGAAAAGCAAAGGGAAATTGACACAATGCGAAGTGATCGATGGGGGGGGGAGCTTTTGGGGCTTTTGGGTTTTATCCATTGCTTTGATTTGGTGGTGGACGTTCAATCACTAACAGCCAAAGGGCAGAAGCAAAGGATTTGCAAAAAACAAATGCTATCACAGAGAAAGAAAGGCCATTCGTTCGCTTTGTCCGATGGCATTTGCTTTTCGGTGCCCGCAGATTAATCAGAACAAATCCCTTAAACTTGCGTCCAATTGTCTGTTTTTGTCTATTCCGTTAAGTTTATTGCAAATAAATGCCCGGGATTATTTTTCTGAAAAATATTTCTTAGCCAAAAAAAAATGGTTTTAATTTTAAATTGGGATCCCTCCCGGCACTCTTTCAATGGCAAAGATGGTGCGAATCGTTATTTTGGGTATGGAAGTTCAGAGTCTGATCAGGGACAGTAATAGGTCGAGAATTGGGAACCCCTCCGGCCGGGATAATGAGGGATTTCAAATTATTTTCCAAACAGACAAATTATAAATCCGAAACACTCCAATTATCATTCATTTTTTCCATTATTTTATTTTTATTTAATTTTTTAAATTTATTCTGACATTTTAGTTAATCTTAATTTTATTTGTTTTATTTAATTGACATGGAAATTGATCAGCTAAATTTTCACCTTTTTCCTTCAATGTTCGTCTTCTTCGCAGTTCTAACCACCGCATTTATGTGATTAATTAACAAACTATTTTATTTACTCGCAATAAAAAAATATATAAAACTAATTATTTTATTTGCTCAAACAAATTTTTAGTTTTGGCGTCGGCGGATATGAACCAATGAAATGTTTAGTAAGTTAATGTTTTCCAAATGGGATGTTCGCTTCGTTTACCATTCGTTTCCGCTTTTATTAATTTTTTGGCTTTTCCCACCGCTTCAAATTTTGCATTTTGGGCATTCTCATCGCTCTTAATTTATTCCTTCTTTTAGCATTCATCAAAAAGCAAAATCGACCATTTTGGGTTTAATGTGTGCGAAGTGCTCAACGAGGACGGAACATCACAATCGAATCAGCCAAACAATTCAGCAATATTTTTCTACGAGGTGAAAATGATTAAAAATAATAATAAATAATATTATTTATCAATTTTGGTTCATTAATTTTACCTTAATTAATTAATTTGTTCAGTTTTTGCCGGTAATGCTGCTTATCCAAGCGGCACTTTTCTATCTGCCAAAATGGACGCAGGACAAATTGCTTCAAAAATGTGAGTGATTTTGTGAAAGGGCAAAAATAAATAATTAATACAATGAATTTAAATATTTTTAAATTATTGTTTATAAAATTCAGCTTGTTTGTTGGCAAATGCCGTGGCACAATTTGCCGTGGTTAACGCATTGACCGGCCGAGGGCACCGCTGGTGGGGCATTGAAATGGGAAAATCATTGCTCAGTGGTGATGAATTACAGGTGGAAAATTGAATGGAATGACTAATTTAAGAATATTTAGCCTATTTTTTTAGACAAACCCGACTTACAAATTTAAATGGTTTTGTTTAGCAAATATTTCAAATATTTCGGAAAATTTATGTATTTTTAAAGTGCATAATTTTATGTAAATAAATTTTTTTAATTCCAAAGATTAAATTGCAAAACTTTATCAAGTTGTGAGTACATAGTTTTGCTTTATGTGCATTTATTTGTTCCTTAGTTCGACCACTTTCGGCACTTTGGTTTAAATTTTAATTAGAAAGTTAAAATACCGAAAAAGACTCTCTTAATCACTGCACTTTTGCCCTTTTAAGGATTTGCCCATTTTCCCCCGTCTGATCACTTGTGACTCTGTCCTTGCTCCGAACGTGTTCATCCAATGCCATCTGCGCATCACCTGGTTCAATGAGAAGATTTTCTTCCTCATTTGGTAAATTATAAATTCCATTTTCACTTTTCTAATTAATTTGTTAATGATTCCCATTATCAAATTGCTCTTCTGTTTTAATAATTGCCATTCTTTGCTCTTTTGTCAGGTGGTCACTTTTGTGCGTCTCCCTTTTGACTGTGATCACTTTCGTTTCTGCATTTATTCGGGTGCAATTTTATTAAAATGATTTTTATTTTATTTTTATTTTCTCTTTTTTCACAGTCTCTCTGCAATTGGTCAAATTCGCCCAACAAATGCGCCAATGATGAGGCAAAATGTGTTTAATTAGTCGGACATTAATAATAATTGACTTAATAATTTCTTAAGCAATCCAACCCATTATTTTTTATAATTTAATTCACCCAAAAGCGTGCATTTATTTAATTTTAAATTATTTCTACTGCCATCATTAATACTACCAATAAAATCGTTTAAACTCAATTCATTAAAAATTTCGTTTATTCATTAGACACAAATTTCTTCATTAGCCATGAAGATAAAAAAAAATATAAATGTACTGCTCAAAAAGCTCGGTTTCGAACTCGACTCGTGAAATGCCTAGGGTTTTTGGGTGTTTGTTCTAATCACCGGACCAATTTTGGGCGTTGTACTTGCAAAAAAAGTAGAATTTCCTGCAAAATCATTCGCTTGATTTGCTTAAATACTTGTAGAGAATAATGTAATCAATCGATGGTGCCGAAAATGGATGAGTCACTTTGAGAAAATGGCATAAGCGAAATGGGCCACGGAACAGCACTCACTCTCTGCTGCTGATCAGTTGGAGCGATCACTCACCGTTTTACTCTCGCCAAAAAACGCATCAGTCAACGGAATATTCATTCATTTTAATTATCATTACCATTTTCATTCCGTCCGCCGTTATTACTGCTTCGTTTTGCTGTTGTTTTTCCAGCAAAATGTAAAAAACCTTTATTCAAAATGTTTTATAATTAATTAACAGATCCTTATATCAAAAATGGACAATTTCAAAATATATATTAATTTTAAAAATTTTTTCTTAGGTGCTGAAAACGCCTAAACCATCAAAAAAAAACTGCGCGGCAAAGCGTTTAAACCGGTTTTTGAACCGGTTTAAAACTCGAAAATTTGAGTGAAAAGGGAGGCACCTGACCTTTTAAAACGGTCAAAATCACACAAATTTGGTATCATTCGAAAGCTCTTGATGAGATAAGCCTAAAAAATAACGTATAAACCAGGGATGGAATTCCGAGGCACCAAAAAATTTCGGAAGTCGGAAGTCGGAATTCCGAGGCACCAAAAAATTTCGGAAGTCGGAAGTCGGAATTCCGAGGCCCAAAAATTTTTCGGAAGTCGGAAGTCGGAATTCCGACCCCAAAAATGTCGGAAGTCGGAACTCGGAAGTCGGAATTTTTCAAAAAAATAAAATATAATAAAAAATTTTTAAAATATTTAATAGGCTAAATTTTTGAAATTTAAACCATGTAAAGGTTAATTTCAAAAAGTTTTTAGTTATTTCTATATTTATTTAAAAATTTTTTTATTTCAAAATATTTTTATATAATTTACATTATTTGGATTTTTTGGGGGAAATTTACACCTTTTTTTTTGCTGCGCGCTTTATCCAAAGAGAATTTGGGAAACTGTGGGGAATGGTCCGGCGGTGCCGATAGGCGCCGCCTGGAAAAATTTTATGATTTTAATGCAAATTGTTAACAAATTTTGTCCAAAAAATGGCAAAATTTAGCGATTCTGATCAAATTTTTCAAGAAAATTAAGTATTTTTTGAGTCCAGCGGTGCCGATAGGCACCGCCGGAAAAAATTGAAAATTTTATGCAATCTATTAACAGAAATTGTATAAAAATTGACAAATTTTTTGAAAAAAAAAACTCAAAAAAAATTCCGAAAAATTCCGACTTTTTATCAAAAATTTCGGAAGTCGGAAGTCGGAATTCCGAGGCCCCAAAAATTTTCGGAAGTCGGAAGTCGGAATTCCGACCCCAAAAATGTCGGAAGTCGGAACTCGGAAGTCGGAAGTCGGAATTCCGTGCCATCCCTGGTATAAACTCGAACCAACGCCATCTGAGCACTGGGACAACTGAGTCCCAGTGAAAATAGACATTTCAGTACCGAAAAATAATAAACAGGGAATAACATTTTAAAAGCAAAATTTCACAAAAAAAAAACAGAGACCTATTTGAGATAGGGTTCTTAAAGCAACAATTTTTTTAAATCCACCTCAAAAAAAAACTAAAAAAGAGGAAAAAAAAAGGAAATGAATGATACCAAATTTGTTCAAAAATTTTTATTTAAAATTGATTTTTGGCTGATTTTTTAGGCAAATTTTCGTGATTTCAACCGGTTCAAAAACCGGTTTAAACGTTTGCCGCGCAGTTTTTTTGACGGTTTAGGCGTTTTCAGCACCTAAGAAAACCTATAAAAGTGTTTTTATGCAATTTTGAGTCTGGGACCTATGATGGATATTTTCCAAAAATGGTTCGCCAAAATATAAAATTTTTCTCCAGTCAAAAGATTGATTTGTGAGACTCGTGAGCAAACACTGCAAAAGTCTTATAGCTTATCCCAGGGTTGGTATCGTACAAAATCGGTTTCCAAGGACGGGTAAGCCGATTTGCAAGGACATAGTGGGGAAAATTCATGAAATCCAAGGACATTTAAAATTTTTATTATATGCATTGAAAATTGGTTAATATTTAATCCAAATGGCTTGTATTTTTTTCACTGGAATGGATTTTCTTCTACATATTTTTTTCTTTTCATTGGTTTTCCTCATTTCACCGCATATGCCTCTTTTGCGGCGCGCTTTTCCAAAAAATTTCCGGGGAACAGGGGGGGGGGGGGGGGGGGGCCGGCGGTGCCGATAGGCGCCGCCGGGAAAGAATTGAGAATTTTTGTGCAATAAACGTAAATAATTGCGTAACAAATTCATTCACAAGCATGAGAAAATTTGAAAATTTGCATTTTATTTACATAATGCCATAATTTCATCAAAATATTGTTGAAAATTACAAAATTTATCAAATTTCTTTGAATTTTTTAAAAACTTTTCTAAATGCTCATTTTCAAGGACGTCCTTGGCATCCCAGGACATTTTATATTTTCAAGAAAGAGGGCCCAATTTCAAGGACGTCCTTGCCATTCAAGGACGGATACCATCCCTGGCTTATCCGCAAATGGATACTAAACCATTCTTAATAATTACAATAGATAATTTAATCTTTTGATGACAAAGTTCAATTTTGAACCCGCAGGAAATTAAATAAATTTTAAAATTGAATTAAAAAAATCATTGTCATATTGGCACCAAAAAGAAAAACTATGATGCCATATTAGGTAAGTGAAGCGTGACCGGAAAATCGGTCAGTGGAAAATGCGTCAATGATACAAATATTTTATATTAAGTTTTGTAGAAATGGTATTGTAATACAGAAGTATAATTCTATAAGAATATGGTTCTAAATTTCGAATACCGAATCCGTATGCGAACAAAAAATCGAAAGTCAAAATTTTCAAAATTAGTTTTTTTCTTCAAAATCGGTTTAAATACAAGCAAACAAACTGAAACCCATCAATCTTTCAAAAAGATCATTTATGCCTTTTTGGACCAAAAATGCAAAATTCGAAAAATTGGACTTTCGACTTTTTGTTTGAATTCGGGTCCATGGTTAAGAATAGGCCAAAATGGATGCCTAATTCGTGGTCAGTGACCTCGAAACTCTAAATGGCATTAAATATTCGTGAGAAATTTTAACTTTGGATTTACTCATTCATCATCCATTTTCCATTTCAACAGCGACCCGTACACATGCGAATGCTTTTTTGGGGGACCCGGTGCCAATATGTCCAACAAAAATGTCCATCTTCCGGTGACTCATCTCGGCCCGAATCTGACGACGCCGGCACAACAGCAGCAGGTCGAATTTAGGGAAATACAAATTGTAAAAGTTGTCGTTTGGTCTCCTTACCCCCGGGGCGAGCAACAGCAGGCCCCAAATGCCGCAGCATTCAATGCCAAATTAATTTTAATAATTGCTATTAATTATTATTATCAATTTCTTTCCATCTTCCGGTGACTCATCCTCGGCCCGAATCTGACGACGCCGGCACAACAGCAGCAGGTCGAATTTAGGGAAATACAAATTGTAAAAGTTGTCGTTTGGTCTCCTTACCCCCGGGGCGAGCAACAGCAGGCCCCAAATGCCGCAGCATTCAATCCCAAATTAATTTTAATTAATTATTATTATCAATTTCTTTCCATCTTCCAGTGAGTCATCCTCGGCCCGAAACCAACGCCGGCACAACAAAAGGTCGAATTAGTGAAATGTAAATTGAAAAAGGAATCATATGTTGGCATTTCATTATCAATAAAAAAAATGTAATTAATCTTTTTTATTATTTTCTTTTTAGCTTCAATTAAAATTTTTGTCGATCGGCATTTCATTATCATTAAAAAAAATGTAATTAATCTTTTTTATTATTTTCTTTTTAGCTTCAATTAAAATTTTTGTTGAATTAACTGGCATAAATGCGAAAAGTGCCGCTGTTCGTCAGCACCATTTTGATTTGAATATTCTGCAGTTGTTGTTGTTGTTGATCAGATGTTGTTTTTTTAGAATGATGTGAGGAGGAAGGAATAATTTTTGTGATTTAATTGCAAAGGAATTGAAAATATATTAATTAATAAATATTATTTATAAAATCAGTCACCGAAAAAAAATTCGCATCAAAAAAGTTTAAGTACCAAAGAAGCCTTTTGTATAAAATTGAGTCAAATCCGATCGAAGAGCCAAAGATTTAGAATTTAAAAGGTACAAAATCATTTTTAATGATAAAAATGCAAAAATTATAACAATGAGACGTCCAGTAAGATTCAGTCCTCTTTCGACAACACAACAGTATTGAGGACAATTTGGACAAATCGCACCGATTTTTCTGGAAAGAAATAATAAATGATAAAAAGCAAATAATTATTAAAGTTCTAAAGATTTTACTCATAATGGTTTGTTTTGTTATCACCTTTTCTACTTTTAAAAATCATTATTTTCAAAATGAAAATAAAAATTAATTATTATTTTGTTGCTTTTCCCTCATTAGTCCCATCCCTTTTGCTAAACGACCGTTTATCCGCTCAAAAATGGGCAATGTCCGCTGCGTGAAGATGAACAACACGTAGTAAAGCATCAGTCCCAGGCCCAACATGGCCACAGTGTAAGCGATGCTGAACGGGTGGGCCCATGCCGAAATGAACAGCAGAGAGACGAACATGCACAGGCACAGCACCGGCAGCGCGGCGTGCACAGCGCGTCCTCCCGCAAAGGAAAGTCGCGACGGCGGATTCGCATGTACAGCAGGGCAACCATGGTGCAACTCTTCTGCAACCACAGCGAATAGGACCTGAGTGAAAGTGTAACAACTGCTCGAGAATCCCGGCAGAGGCCAAAGCCGGAATTTGCGGGTTATTTATGCCGTCCCGATTTTGTCGCAAATTCTCGAACTATGAACCCCTAGTTTTTCAGGATTAAGCAGATTTAGAGGGAATGAGTACCATAAGGAAAAGTGCCGGCTTATGGAAGCGTATTTCACCCATCAGATATATTATGAAATATTAATCATTGAGATGTTAAAAAACCAAATTGTTTAACAATAAATTTTGCAAAAAACTTATGCGTGTGACAGGATTCGAACCTGCGCGGGAAAATCCCTTTGTGGCCCAAGCACAACGCCTTAACCACTCGGCCACACACGCGATGTTTACCAAGAAAATTGTGTCTTGAAAAGGATGAAGTAGGACAAATGACCAAAGGTCAACTCAATAATTAACCACGGTGGAGGGGCCATTTCTATCGAAACGAGCCAACCGGGCAGTAAAGACTACTGGGATTTCGAAATAAACGGGACCGGGGCTGACGATGGAAAAGTGGACGGAATTAACGGAAATAAAACTCCGTTTTCCGGGACTATCGCTTTTTGTAAAATATATTAGTAAATCACATAAATACATATAAAAATGGCACGATAATTTTGAATTTTTCATATATTCACTCCAAAATTCTCAAATATTGGCATTTTTTGGAAAATTCATTCAGATGGTCTTTAATTCAAAAACTTTCCCGGCGGAGCCTATTGGGAGTAGAACCTTTCTTTTTTCAAAAAATTTTAGCATAAATTACCAGAATCAATGAATTTTGATTGCTTTTAGATTTTGAAAATGGAGGTGTTTTAAAGTAGGGTTAAGCCCCGACCCCGAGCCCCCCCGGCCCCCGACCCGACCCGAGACGTTTTTGGACCAATCCCCCGACCCGACCCCCGACATGTCGTCCCCCGAGGTCCCCGACCCCCGACTTTTTGCCCCCCGACCCCCCGACACTAATTCGGGGGATTGGGGACTCCGAGCGTTTTAAAAATTTAAAAGTTAATTCATCCACGAAGGCGGGAAATATTGAAAAATTTTGAGATTTTGAATGAATTTTCTTAATAAAATTCATTAAAAATTACGAAAAATTTTGCGGCGGCGCCTATCCGCACCGCCGGCCCCCATGGTGCCGATCGGTAATTTTAAAAATATGAAATAAGATTTTAGGGCCAAAAATAATAACAATTAGCAACACTTTTTAAATCAGTAAATTTTTAAAATTTATTTGATCAAAATTCTATCAAATTTTAGGGCCGTGGTGCTGATAGGCGCCGCCGGGAGAATTTTTGAAAATTTGAGTTCATTTTGCCCACAGATTTTCACCAAAAATGACCAATTTTTGCGCGATTTTGAGCCAAATTTTTAAGAACAAATAAGCTTTTGCGAACCGGCGGTGCCGATCAGGGGTGGGACGCGGATAGAAAAATCTCGCGGTCGCGCATCACGGATACATAAAAATGGCCATTTTAAAGTTTTTTTCTCAAAAATCAGCGAAATAAAACATTAATCTGAAAAAAAATAAAGTTTAGGTGAAGCTGAAAATAAGAAAATCTTAGAAATAAGAACAAATAGAAGCCCCTGGTTTAAAGGCTAGCTTGGACTCACTCTTGCTGGCGCTAACGAAATCAGATGATTAAAGTGAGAAAAAGGAAGATTTACGAGCATTTAAAAATAAAAATTGAGTTTTTCGTTCAAAAATTTCGTTGATCACTACCCGATCGGGGTCCCCGACCCCCGACAATTGAGCTCCCCCCGACCCGACCCCCGACATGTCGCCCCCCGAGGTCCCCGGACCCCGACTTTTTGCCCCCCGAGGGCTCGGGGCTTAACCCTATTTTAAAGCCCCAATGAGGGTTTTTTTAAAATAGAGATCAAAGTTCTGGACCAAATGAACTTAACGCGCAAAAAATTAATACCGTATCTTAATTAAGGAATTTTAAGTTTTTTGAGTTCGAAAGATGTTGTTAAATTATAAATTGAGGTTCAAAAACAATTTGTACGAATCCCTTACAGCAGAAGTACAGTAGGAGTAAAAAAAATTGAGACAAAAAATGCATGTGACAGGGTTCAAACCTGCGTTGTGCGCGGGAAATTCCCGTTGCGACGTAGATCGCAACGCCTTAACCACTCGGCCACACATGCGACGAATGCCAAAAGGCTTTTAATCAATTTTAGTGCAATTAGGCACCAACAATCAATTAAACTGCGGGTCAGTTTTTAAATTTACAATTTCCAGGTCATTCATTGATCACGAATATAACTAACTTATTATCTTTTCATTCGAAAGCCCTATCAGTTCTATATTAGGCTTAAATGAATAAAATTATGGCCAAAAGTGCACCATGAATCAGGTTTCAAAATTTTTGGCAATAACTTATTTGAAAACTTCATTTTGATGATAAATAATTCTGATTAAAACTTTCTTCAATCCTTTTGCCCCTTGCTTGCTTGAAGTCATTAACTCACAATTGGCGTACCCGACCAATTCCATCACGTTCTCATCGACAAAACCCATTCCGTCTGCAACCCAAAGAAAATCGGCACTGAAGGAGGCAAACGTATATGTGCTTGGGATTAACAGTTTGATTTTCTACGGGCCATGCAATTGGAAATGCGCATAAATTTCTGTAACAAAAATGCACAATTAATTTTTAATTTGTACCATTTGCCTTTTTTACGCTTTTTAGCCAGTCGTTATTTTGATTAATAATTTATTTTTTTATTAAAAATATTTATAAAAATATAAGTAACAGTCTTTTTTGGCCAAATTAGTTAATAAAACCGTTCACAAACATTCCCAAAATTTTTCGCAGAAAATATGAAAAAAAATTCAGGCTTATTTGAATTAATTTTTCACTTCAAAAATTCATTTTGTTACCATCAATACACCCGCTCATGGTAAGCATATTCAGTGCTGAACTTACGTTGGATTAAACGCACGAGAACAGGCCCGGCCGGAATGTAAGCCACCGATGCCAACAATCGTTGAATTGCGGCGTGAAATCCGGCTGTCTAATTGTAAAAAATATTTTTCATTTCAAAGAAACAAATTTGTAATAAGTTTGTAAATATAAAATAACAAAAGTGACAACATAAAAACCTACCGCTGATTGGAGTGCCGCCATTTGGAGAAAGAAAATAATTTTTTGTTTAAAAAGTATGAAAATTTGACCTAAATGTCGTAAATAATTTATGAGAAAAACGAAAATAATTAAAATTTAAGAAAGGGTTAAGGCAAAAATTGTTCGTTTATTTGTAAGCACGGTAAAAATTTTTGCCGCATCTGCGACCATATATTGATGAAATAATTGTGCGACAATGAAATTCGAGTGCGAAAAAAAATTGGGAGAAAAAATATTTAATCTCTAAAATTTTATCGGCCTGTCGAAAAATACAAAACGAACTCCCAGCCGTATTTATGGATAAAAAGAATAAAAAATAAACAAAAAAGCGCTATCGTACCCTCCCTGGCTCAATTTTTAACGCGAATTAAACATTTTAATTGGAACATTGTCAAATTTTTGTTTGGTCGAGATTTCGCTTTACATAAAAGCCGACACAAAAATATATCGACATTCGTCTCTTAAGTTAAAAGAATTTTTATCCATCCAGAAATGCCTTGGAGATATTATCTATGGGATCAAACTGATGAATGCTGCCAATGCTGTAATGTGGGAGCACAGAAAAAGATGAATGCTCCGTTCCATTTTCATTGTAAGTTAAATGGGGGGGGGGGGGGGGGATCAGTGCGGGCAAAACGGATGGCTGGAGCAAAAGTGAAGCGCTTAAACTCAGTCCCGACAAACTCAGTCCCTGCCAAATTAGTTAAATCTAACAAAATCTGGCATTATTCGAAAGCTCTTAAAAGATTTTTTCTAATTTCTAAGCTATTAGTTAGTGATAAACCTAACTTTGAAATGCTGAAATTTTGAATAGTTTTCTTACTGATTTTTTATCTATTGGCAAATTTTTGAATTCTGGGGTCTAATAGAACCTTTGAAACTTTTGAACCACTAATATTTGTTGAATTTAATCGAGTTTAAATAATGTGTCCTAAAATTGCCTGGGACTGAGCTCAAAGGTTCCAATCCACCGTTGTTTTTACTTTGTTAAAAAGAAGAGATAGTACATAAAATTAGGAGAAATTAGAGTTGCACGTGACCGGAAGGGAATTTCCGGTTTTTTCATGTCCCGGTCCTGATTTTTGGAAAAATTGAAATCCCCGTCCAGGCTATGCCAGTCCCGGTCCTGGCGGGACTAAATAAGCACTGGTAAGTATGGGGGTCAGGGTGAGAAAAGAGAAGAGAATTGTTGAAGGAGAATTTTTGAGAAAAAAATTAAATATATTTAATTTATAGCATTTAGCATTTGCTCTCATTCAAATGTAGTCAAGTGTCTAAACCTTCCCATTCACTGGGATTTATCATATTTTCTTTCCATTATTTTACTGTACCGTAATTAAAATTTTAATTAAAAAAAATATTATTTGGTAATTTTTTTGTTTTTGCAAATTCCGTTAACTAATCTCACTCGAATTTTCAAAATTTTTTCTTGGGAAAATTCTCGGTTAGTCCCAGTCCCGCTTTTTCTCGTGGTCCCGGTGGAAAAACTTGGTCCCGATCCCAGGCCCGACTTTCTGGTCCCTGTCAAAATTTCCGGTCCCGAGCAACTCTAGGACAAATAAAAAAAAAAATACAATAGAACGCCAATTTTTTTTTCTACAATTATCCATAAATACTTAAGCAAAATTTTAGCACATAATTCGTCTTCATTAACCGAATTAAACGATTTAATTAATCCTAAATGTATGCATATCATGATCCTTGTTGGAAGACCACTTTCTTTTGTTGCGTTGAAAAGTTTCGGTATCCAATTCCTTTTGGTCTCTTCAGTTTTTAAAAATGGACAATTTTTTCATTGCATTGCCCCCATCCTTGAACTAATAAAGTAGGCAAAAATTCTGATTTTTTCGCATAAATTACTAACTGATAAAATTTTAGATTATTGCATCTCAATTAATTTCAATTTGTTTAAAAGAAAAAGTTTAGCTGAAAAATTCGGCGGTGGAACGTAGTGGGCCAATGACGAAGGAAGAGTCAAAAAATTATAAGTTAATCTTTGTTAAATTGCAACTTCAGTGAGGCCTGTACTTTATTCCATTTTTCTTAGAAATTTTGAAAAATTTAACCCGAAAATTCGTAAATTTTGGCGCCTGTCTGCACTAGGGATGGCATTCCGAGGCCCCAAAAATTTTCGGAAATCGGAATTCCGGGAGTCCAAAATTTTCGGAAATCGGAATTCCGACCCCAAAAACGTCGTAAATCGGAAAATCGGAATTTCGTCCCATCCCTGGTCTGCACCTAAATTTTGACTTAATTCTTAAATTTTCCGGCTTCGTGTGAGGCCTCCCTTCCTCTCCCCCCCCCCCCCACTCCCCGCTGAATATCCCTTTCAGGATGTGCACAATTTTCATGAGTTCATTATGGAAGATTTCAGTCGTTCCAAAATATTATCCAAACAAACTGTATTTTATAAGCATTTAAACAGTAATATAATCAGCCAAATGTGAAATGCTTGACACACAAGCAATTATAATTTCAAACAAACACAGATTACTACAATACAGATCATATTGGATAAAACTTTGATGGAATTGATAAAGAAAGTTTTGCTACATTTTTTCTGTCAGAAATAGATAAAATGAACGATGCCTTAATTGATAAAAATGGCATTTTTGTAAGTTTGTACAATATTAGTTGATTCCGATGAGATATGAACGCAATTTTAAAAAGAAAATTTCTCCCTGCGGAATTAATTTTCGAATTAATTAATTTTCTGCCACCCAAAAGGCGTTGGGCAACAATAAGGGTTTCGGCAAAATTCGACAATTTTGTCTTACGAAGGCAAGCCAACTGGCACACAACGTGTTTATTCATAGTATGCCATTAATTTTAAATATTTCACTTAAATATATAATTCGACCGTCCGTAATTTATTTTGATTGTCCGTTCATTTTATTGAAAATTAATTTAGGCCGGCCAATTTGATGCTGCTGTTGAACATCTCATGAAACATGTTTTCAGAGTTAGCGGCGTGCTTCTTTTTCACGACATACGGGGTAATATTTCACCATAATTAATTGGGAGGGAGGGATTAAAAAAGTTCCAAAAGTAAAAGCGGCGCTTTTGTCCCTTCATTTTGACTTTTTTTTTAATTTGAATAAATAAAATAAAAATCTCAGATTAATATTTTTTAATTTTATTTTAAAAAATAACCAAAAAATCGGCTTTAACCTAGAGCTGAAACCCCAAAATCTGGATGGAATTTTTAGCCCGAGTCGTGAATCAGTTTTTGATTGCAAAATGAAATTGCAAATTTAAAAAATATATAAGGCGGCTGGATTGAGTAGTTGCAAAAATAAAATGATATAAAATTATCATTTTATAAATTCCACTAAACTTTTAGAAAATTTATCGCCATTACCGGCACCGACGGGACAAAATATTCTTTAAAATTTCTTAAAATAGGCTCAAAAACCTTAAAATTTGAATTTTGAACAAATTTTCTAACAAATGCAACCAATTTTCCAAAATTTTCCAAAGTTTTTGAAAAAAAAATGCCGCGAAAAATAGTGTGAAAAGCAAAAGTTCCTGCCACAGTATTTCATATATACACACTTAAATTTCTATAATTGATTAAAATATGTAAGTTCCTATCACGTTTGTTTCAGATATTTTACGCTACATCAAAAGGCATCCAGCGACCAATTTGACCGCGAGTGAAATTGAGCGCCTCACCGCCTCATATAACTTCGAATTGTATTGCAAAGACATGGCCATTATTCGCGACATGCTTCTGGATGACATCGAACTCTTCCAGAGCGTTCCTCAATGTAAACCAATGGAGGGAATGACCGCAGATCCCGGCCCCGGCATTGGTCAGTAACGGTCCAAGTTTTTCAGAAAATAAGCACTTCAGTTCAAGGGCGTAGGCAGGGGGGGGCTGGGGGGGCTAAAGCCCCCCCCGAAACCAAAAAAGTAAAAAAAATTTCAGTAAATTTTCTTGAAATTTTAAGCAATTTTCTTAACAAAATTGCATTAAAATACTCAAAAATTTTCCGGCGGCGCCTATCGGCACCGCCGGACCCCCATTTTGAAAAATGGAGGCCAAAATGGCAAAAAATAGTAATTTTTTGGCGAAAAACGACGTAAAATTTTGTAAAATACACCCCCTAATTCGGGATTTCAAAAAAGTAAAAATACACCCCTAAAAATCGACTGAAAAAAGAAAAATACACCCCTAAAAATCGAATTTTTGACTTAAGCCCCCCCCCCGAAGCCAAAGGTCTGGCTACGCCCTTGTATTGGAGAAAAACACGAAGAATTTTTTTCAAAAATTTTCCCGATTTCAAGCCATTTTTGGCTTTTCAGATCACTATGAAGGAGTGATCTGATCAAGTTGGTGTAAAAGACTTTATGGCTGGGCTTTTCAACGTATGCACATTCCATTTTATCTCTGAAGCGATTTCCGATGCTTTAAATTTTTTGAATCCGATCATTAGCAAGGCTCAAATTTTTAGGGGTTTGATATTTTTTTAGAGACCGAGCCGGACCGGATCCGGGACCGAATTTTTCTGGATCAGGAATCCGGTCCGGCGATTTTTTGGAAAAATAGGGATTGACCGGATTACATAGATTGACCGGAAGAGAGACCGAATCCGGAATCGGTCATTTTTGAAAATTCCGGTCCGGCGAATTGTTGATCGAATCCGGTCCGGCTCGTTCTCAACCAAAAATCCTTCGCTTTTGTTCATTTTCCTTTGAAATTCCGAATCCCGGACCCGAATTCGAACAAAAAAGTCGAAAATTCAAAATTTTCAAAATTCACTTTTACATTCATATCTGTACAGAATAATTATTTCTCGATGTTTCATTGGTTTTTGACTGAATTTAGCTTGTTTTGGTCAATTTTGGAACAAAAGTGAGAATTTTTAAAATTTTGAATTTCAACTTTTTGTTTGAATTCGGGTCCAGTATTCGAAATTAGTGAAAATGAATCTTGGATTCGGGTTCTCCGGCCTAGAAAACCCCCGTGAACATGTTTTCAGCTTCCAGTGGCCTGAAACACACGCAAACAAGTTTTTTTGGTGGTTGTTCAGCTACGGGTAGCCCTTTAAATAACATAAAAAAATCGTTTAAAAAAAATTATCTTGCATGAAATCATCGAAAAATAATCCAAAAACCTAATTAATTATAGATCAAAATTACGAAAAAATCCCAAAAATCCGTAACTCATCATCCGTCATGACGTGGTCCAAAAAGGCCGTAATTTCCATAATCCGTTATTACGCCCAGAACTGGTTCATATACCTTGGCCATTTGTAATTTTCATTTATTTTCGTCCAAATTAAACGAAAAGAAAAAATTTAAACACTTTAAACACTATATTCAAATTCATTAATGGCCTTTTTCAATTTTCAATTTGGCTGTCTTTTTCGTAAATATATTTTTATTAAATCCTGAAAAAATTCTATAATTTTTATATGTATGAGTCTTGCCCATTATATTTTAGACTTGTACCGCCTTTGTGAATTCTATGAGGTGGACGATGAATGGACACGAAAACTCTGGGTTAAATAAAGAAGTTCTCAATTTGACCTTGGAAATTTTCCATAATACCATAATACGAACTCACAATCTGTCGAATGTTTAAAATTGCGTCCGGAGAAAATTTATTATGCCTAACTTTGCCTATGTTGGACTTTATGCCTAAATGCCTATTTCCGTACCTATTTCGCCATTTTTGGCGCATTTTCACGATTATCGGAAAAATTCTTAACAAAAATACAATAAAAACAAAAAATACACCCATAAGAATTTAAAAAAAAATTTCACAAAAATTGATCACCAAAAATAAAAAATTTTTTCTTGATAAAATTTTTGGTTTAAACGGTCCTTGTGTGAAAAAACTTAAAACAATTGAAATGTAAGCAAAATTAAAGTTTTTGTTAATTTTTATGTGTTTACTACATGAAAAGTGTTAATAAAAAATTTTATTTGCCTTTTTTGTGCCTATTTAATGCCGATTTTGCGATTTTTTGTGCCAAAAAAACGAAGCCCTATTAATAATATTTAAGCCTTAAATGATATGAATTTATAAATGTGCTCATCTTTGGGTAATGGCTATGATTTATCTGATTTTATTTTGGGTGACTGGCTTGGTTCTAAAATATTTTTTCAGGTCGAATAATAGCCCGACGATGCCAATTGCATCGCCGGAAAATGGTACTTTTAGCTTTTTAGCATTAAAAAGGTAATTTAAGTGTGGGATGAACAATTTGAGAGTGGCGGAAGTGAATTAGATTCATTTGAATAGTCAGAAATGGAGGCTTAAATTTGCCAAACAAAATTTTGTTTTCTATCGCTTTTAGGACTTTATGTGCCATTTTATTCACAGAAACCGTTTGTCATATACTTTATCGAATTTAAATAAACTTATATTTAAATTTATTTTCACCGAGCATTGAAATTTTGCATGATTTAGTAACCAACCCATTTTGCAAAAAAAAGAATCCAGTTTTTGAGGTTTTTAAAAAAATGGTAAATTTTGTGAGTTTTAGGCAGGTTGGTTTTAAAAAATGGATGAAAAAAATGTTGGCAAAGAAATTTTTAACTAATTTATTATTTCAATTAATTAAGAAATTTCATTTACTTAAGCTAATTTAAAAAAAATAAATTTTTTAAATATTAATTTAAGAAATTTCATTTACTTAAGCTAATTTAAAAAAAATAAATTTTTTAAATATTAATTTTTCCCAATTTCTTCACTAATTTTCACTCAAACCCCCCATTCTTACCAGTGTATTTTTAATTGAGTTTTTGTAATCTGTTGATTTTTTGCGAAATTAATGCACAGTTTATTAAAATAAAATTTGCATAAATAAAATTAGCGTGTGGTATTGCCGCTAATAAAAAATAATTTGTTGGACAATCGTTGCGTTGATTGTTCAAAATTTGAATTTGGGGCATTGTTTGGCATTATGTCACTGTCATTTGGCGATGTGTTTTGCTGTTGCTGCCAATTTGGGTTGTTCCTCTGAATCCATTCAAATGCTCGGCAATGTTCAAATTTGGCGCCTGGCTCAAAGTTTTCGGGTCGCAACGGTTCACATTCGCCGGAGGAAGTCCGCGGGTAGCAGATGAAGCGGACCTTAAGCATTTTCAAATTTGTTTCGATTTTCTAAAATTAATTGGCTGTTTATAGAAAAATTTTAAATTGAATTCAGCATCCCTGTTTAAAATTTTTTGGAAATATGTGTTATCAAACGGTTAATATTTAATTTTTCGGTAATAAATTTAAAATCCGGTGCCAAAAAACGCCATCATGGAATTTTCTACTTTATAAAACTAAATTTTGAAGGAATAAACCCAGACTTAAAAGAATGTACTTTTTTAAGGAGATTTTTTTAAGTGCATGGATTTTTTTTATTGTTGGGCTGATCAATTTTTTATTTTTTATGATTGTCTAAAATTAATTAATAAAATTAACTATTTAATTGAAATTATAAAAAATGTTAATGACTCAACTAGGTAATTAAAATAATTACGAAATAACGCACATATCGAATGTCCACAAGCTGTAACAGTGAGAAAATCGCATAAGCAATAAGGGCAATGTATTCAGTGATTGCTTCTCCAGGACGAACTGTGTTGGGAAGGGAATAATTTAAAATATTTAATAGTTTTTTAATTTTTTTAGTAAGGCACCTTCTGTAACAATACGTATTTTCTCTATTTTTGGATCCTGCAATGACTAATAATTATTTGCCGTTTTTTGCACTTACCGTCAGGCCCGTATGAAAAATTTAAAGAATTTCAAGAAAAATGGAAAAATTGTTTAAAATTTTACTCACCATCAGTTTGATTAACAAATTTCTTTAAAATTTCCAAAAATTTGTCGCCTGTGGGCATCCTCGAAACCTCATTTTGAAATATTTTGTAAAATTGACTCCAAAATGGCATACAATTCGTTTTTTCATCGAAAAACGACTAATGGAGCCAGAATTAACGTAAAATAAATGGAGAAAAGTTTTAGCACCAAGCGTAAAAAATGGTATTCCGATTCCCTTCTCCGAATTTCTTTTCTGACTATGGGCCTGCTTCCGTAAATAATACAATTTCAATTTTTCGCACCTAACGTAACAAAATATTCTTTTTCTATATTTTTTTTGTACTACCTACCGTATCCATGGCATCCCGTGTGATAGATGAACCGCTGATGAATTTGGAAAAGTTGTGACGCTGTCCAGGTAAACAAAATGCAGCAGACCAGGCGCACAGCACCGGTGAGCTGTTCAATGGGCTGAAAATTTAGGAAAAATGTAAAAATTTTTAATAATATTTGCTCATAAAAATCGCCTCCAATTCGTCGGCACTGAAAGTGAGCATTGAGCGCAGAAACATGTAAAAGGTGGCGGAGAGAATGAAAGTGCCAAACATTGCATTGTAAAAATCTGAAAATAAAATTTATAATTTATTAAATAGAAAAAGCCCTAAAATCATTTAGTTAGTTGAAGCAGGAAAAGTTTTGGTAAAATGTCGTAAGAATTGGGAAGGCCGAAATTCACTAGGATCGGGAAAACCGGGATTTAAAACTGTGGCTTATTGACACTTTAATCCGGGTAAAAATAATTGTTACTAATGCATAATTTAATTACTGACGCGCATAATCAAATCGGATGGTGATAATAGAGAACAGGGACAGGCTGAACACTTCCACAGTGGCCACACTTGCCGAAATTTCGTTCAAATAATGCATCAACGCATTGCGCCGCAACAGCAACGAATTGGAACGGTACAAATTGCTGACGAAGAAAAATTTGGGAGGGAATTTAATTTTTAAAAATTGAAATGAATAAAAAGGCTTAAGAAAAATATTTTTATTATTAGCATTGAAAAAGTAAAAATTTCAATAAAATTGGTTTTAAATGAATGTTTTAAAAAATTTAACAATTTAAAAACAGGATTTCAAAGAATCCAAATCTTAAGTCGATATAAGAAACTTTGTAATTTTAAATGCCTCGATAAGGCAACTTCTACAACTCAAAATGCTTCGAAATTAATAAAATTTTGAAAAAATAATAATTTCAAAAACTAATATGGCCCACGTCCCCCTCATTAAAACCGAATGATAAAAGCGACAAAAATTCGGATTGCCATCGGCACACAAACGGAGACACGGAAGCACACATTGGTCAGCACCTTATTAAAATAAAATGAAATTTATATTTAAGTCCAGTTTTTTGATTGCCAGTGCCATCTAAGCGCCGGAATTGTAAGAATTTTTGCCCAAAATATGTGCCAATATTCTCACCGACCAACCTTCATCTCCACCTGACGCAAAAAAGACGGCCACATTCCGCGCTCGTATGGCATTGTGTTCTGACAGCGAAGGAAAAAATGAAAAAAAAAAGTCATTTAAAAAATATAACATTTCTAGTTATTTTCTTAATGCCACCAGAGCTATCAATTTTTTGAATTAGTGAGATAAACATTCCCTTTTTGTTCATATAATTAAAATATTTAATTGGTACAATTCTCAAAATTTACAAAATTTGTTTTTTCCAATTATCAAACTGAAATTAGCACCTTTTAATTAGACCCCGATTAAAAGGGCAAAAAATTAATAATTTAACAAAAAAATCTGGTCAAATTTTCGAAAATCTTAAACCTTAATTAATTTTTGTGACAAAAAATCGAAGAGATAGTTTTATTCCACGAAAACTAATTATAAATTCAATATTTTAAACTTTTTTATAAAAAATTTTTTTTAAATTATTAAGAAAAAATCCAAAATTGGCTATAATTGAAATATATAAATATGGCACTTCCAATATATTTAAATTGTTATATTTTTCTTCTTATTTTAATTTGTTTTTTTGAACACACATTGCAAAAGCCCAACGTTTTGCCGTAGGTGAACAACAACTGGTTGAGCGCGTACCGTTCAAATGACAAATGCTCATTAAGCTCCATGGCGCTGAACGCGAACAAAAAGAAGCACATTGAAAAGACTGACACAATGCCAACGGGCCTTAAAAATATGAAAAAAAAATCAAAGGAAAACACCGTAATGCCAGCCACTATGACTGTAATCTTTCTTTTATCAAATACTAAGTCCTACCCAAGTCGTTACCATCCAAAATTGTCAATCAAATTAAGATCAAAGCTTAAATTAAGCAAAAGATTATCTGTCCCTGATTAACAAAAAACAGTTTTAATACCAATTTAAGCTTTTTTAAAATGACCTGTTTTGGACTTTTTTTGCATTTGTTTGTCAGTTTCCAGATTTTCGCAATTTTCGGATTTTTATCACATATTTGCAGGCCCGTAGCCAGAAAAAAAAAATTACGGAAAGGTTCAAATTTTCAAAAAATATGGTATATGTGGGCCCGGTGGTGCCGATAGGCATGCAGGGAAATTTTTTCGTAATTTTAATAAAATATGCTAAGAAAATTTCCAAAATTTTCAAAAAAAAATTTGCCCTTTTTTCTTGGAAATTTTTGAATTTTCATTTCGGGTTGGGGAATTCCCCCTCCCCCCCCCCTAAATATAACCATAGGCTTTTTTTGGAAAATTCTCATCTTTATTTTGTCCATTTTATGTTTCTCTTCTGATGTAATTTCCATTTTTTATCTTTTTTTTTCTTTGATTTATTGTCTTCAAGTGAACACTGTAATAATGGGTTTAAAATAATTTAGCGAATTAATTAATTCCATATTTACATTTTATTTTTGAAGTTTTGGTGATTTGAAGTGATAACCTTTTGGTGTGGTAACTTTTTTGACTGGTGCCATTTTGGATGTTGGTATTTTGGAAGGTGACCTTTTGAATGGGTGTGCTGTTTTGGGGGTTTTACTCCCAAATGCTAAGAATTAGGCACTATTTAAGGCAATACTGTAATGCCGATTTGCTACTGTATCCCATTTTCCCTCCCGTTTTATTCCTCACCATAAAAGTGGGATGTTCAGGTAGGCAATGTCCTCATTGTCGTCCTCCTCAAAATTGGCCGCTTCTTTGATGGCACGATGCTCCTCCCTGGTGATTGGCACCTTTTTGAAAATTCCAAAATATTAAATATGTAATTGTTTATTTTTAAATTCTATTTTTAATTTGACAACAAAGTTTTCATTTTGTCACCTTTTCTATGGTAATTAAATTCTCTCATTTTTTAAATTCAGAATCCATAAATGATTAGGCACCGAAAGAGAGTCTGATTGTGAGCGTATTTTCATGGATAAAATTTCTCTTGGAAAAATAAATATCTGCCTAGCAAAAAATAACATTTCCTAGATTTTAATTTTTGAATTTGGCGCCAAGCTATCATCATGGCATTTTGTTTCTAACAAATAAAAAAATTCACTTTAATTTTGCTCCTTCTTTTTTCGTCTTTTTCACTTCCGTCACTTGTTGTCGAGCTGGAGAAGTGTTGTTTTTGCTGTTGTTCTTGGTGGTGCTGGTGATGGTCATGGTTATGGTTGTGGTGTCTGTTACGGTGCTGATACTGTCGTTGGCCATGGCAATTGCAATTGTCATGGACTGTCGACATCCAAAAATGCTGGTCAAATTTTCGTGTCATATCACGAATTCAAATTCGGAGAAAACGGCTGGAAGGCATACTGTAGCAGAGTAGGTGAAATAAAAATAAAAGTTGGTGTACGGTAGTGGTATGTATTTATAAATTAAAAATAATTAGGTTTTATTTTGTACATGAAAAATTTGATGCTTATTATTATTTACTGGATAAGGCAAAATTTAATCTACAATAATTATTTAGAAATTTAAAAGTTAAGCCCCAAATACTCGTAAATCGAGGATTTTTATTTATTCTTTCATCTTTTTAATGCAAAAAACTTTACACTTACAATAGAATTCTCAAAATGAAAAATATAGAAATATTTTTTTTACGAAATTTATTTATTAGTGAAAATTACTCTTTAATCAATAATCATAAATAAAAAATTCAAATTAGGCACAGTCATTTAGGCATATTATTTTGCGCTCTCGCATCGCAGCACAACCACCCCATAAATAATAAGCCTACAAAGATGCTTCTTGATGCTAAATAACGACGACAGAGCATGATAAGTCAGAAGATGTACACAATGTGCCTCGTGGGCACGCCGAGGGGGGGGGGGGGGGGGGGGATAAATAATTAGTGAAAATTAGCAAATTAACTATTCATTTGCCGCCGGCATCTCTTTCGCCGCCCATTATAAAAGCGCCACTTTCGCTCTCAGCGACGACAAACGCATTTTTGCGGTGGCAGCGGAGACGGCGGGGAATGCGCGGAATGAATCAATCATTGAAGAAAGTTCTGATCGGCAGATGAGCCGAAGGATGGGAGGAGTGGTGAAGAGCAAGCAGCCCTTTGCTGTGCTCTTCGCTGATCAGTGGGATCAAAAATTTACAAAGAAAGGACCAAAAATGGGGGAGAGATTCTTTTCTCCGATGCTTTTCTCCCCCTCCCGCGCCTAATTTGAGGCGCTTATTATTAATGGAAAATGTGCTCTTTGTGCACAAAAGAAGCACAGCAAAAAGTCTGTCTGTGCTGAAGGTTTCTTTGGTTGGAAAAAATAATATCGGATCAGATCAGACCAAAACAGCAGAACGAAGACCGAATAATGAGGAGGGAGGGAGAAAGGGGGGTTGATATCAAAGAAAATTAATGCTTAATCAACTGATCGTTGCTAATTGTATAACTTTGATTAATATTTAAAAATGATGGTGTCACTCGATAAACCTAAATGATTTTCATTAGCCTGCATTTCAAAAATTTCATTCAGATTCAAAAACCTATGAGCAGAATTTTAATTTTTATCCTATTTTTTGAAACCTAATGTTTTTTTTTTGAAATTTTGCTGCTAAATATTGAACCCATGCTTTTGCTAATGCTAAAACTATCGAATAATTTAAAGAAATTTAGTTATTATGAAAAATTTTAATTATAATAGATTTTTAAAGTAAGGTCACATCACCTTAAGAACGGTAGAAATTCGCTATCGAAAAAACTGGCAAAATTTTTTGCAGTTTCTCGAGCAGCACTTGCGCTAGCACAGTGTTCATTCTACATATGGCAGATCGGAGCTAATAAAAGGGAAATGAGACAAAAAACTGTGTGAATTGTATCCATCGTTCAGCAGCGGCGAATTATTCCGCAGAGACATCACCAAAAAGCACCCTGCTGATCAACTCCGACGAAAAGCCGACCACCGCCAGCACATAAATCAAAAAATTGGGCGGGGTGGCGGAATGGGTGGGAGGACGGGGAAATTGGGAGGGAGAGAGAGACAGAGAAGAGAAAAAGAAAGAGAGGAACAGTGAGAGAGAGAGATAAGTCAAGAAAGAAGGGAAAAAGAGAGACTGACTGTGAGACAGACAAAAGAATAACTGGTCGAGAACGGAGTGATTTATTTTTGTGACGGCAGAAGCATTGCGGAGTTTCAAGCCTCGGTTGGGGAGGTTTTTTGACCTCCAAAATTCGGGGAGAGCGCAATAGAGAGACTGGTACCTATTTCGTAAATCCCGGATATCAGAATTTTAGCTAATAAAAAGTTTTTACCAAAATATAAAAAATATATATAAGTATTATGTAATCAAATTTTAAAAATTTTTTACACTCTTTGTTCCCAATATTTTTTTCAAGTTTCTAATAGAATTAAAAATTTCTTCAAATGATTGTATATTCAAAACATGCTTACTTATGGTCCCTATGAAACTTTTAAAAGTTTAAGAAACATTTTTCATAAATTTCGTTTTTTTATTTTTAAAATGCTCCAATTAAAAATTTGTGCATCTCCAAAAAATGAAAGAAATGATACTGAACTTTAAACTTTTTATTTTGTTATTTTTTTCTCCAATTAATCAAAAGAATTTATTGCAAATTTTACGAGAAAAATAAATAATAATTATGATAAGAATTTGAACAGCAAAAGCTTCTTTCACAAACAGTGAATTAATGGAGGAGGCGGATGAGAAAACGGACAATTTGAACAAAAAAAAGCCAAATAAATTCGCCCGGGGGGAAATCCACGGAAAAGCGCCGATACGCAAAATCAATTGAACCAACGGACGGACGACCAAAAAAAGAAAGGACCACCGGCGGATGACCCAAAAAGCGAAAGCATAAGAAGAAGAAGAAGAAAGAAGAAGCGGACGGAAGCCGCGGGGAGAAATAAATTCCATCGCTTCGCTTTTAGCGGAGAACCGGCGGATGTGAAAGTGAAATTTTATAGGGCAATTAAATGTGGCATTTTTAGGAGACGGAACTGCGAACTGTACAAAATTTTTATGATTTAAAGGAGTGTCCATTTTAGTAGGCTTGCTCGATAGATAGCGGATTAGCTCTGCTGTCCGGTGTTTTCGGGAACTGAAAAATTGCGGACTGATTGTTCGAAAGCTTTTTCCACCAACGAAAAATGAAAAATGGTTAAAAAATCGAATTTTTTTTCAAAAAAAGATTAATAATTTTTCACCAAAAAAAACTTATCCATTACATTTTGTTCGTTGAAAAGCATTGAATTTTAGATCTATTGGTCTTTCACCATTTAGGACATTATTTATTTATTATTTATGGTTTTTAGCAACTAAAAACCCTCGGCTTATTAGTAGGGCTTATATTTTTAGGTGCTAAAAACTACCAAAATAGTTATTTTTGTATTCTAAAAAACCCCAAAATGGTGCTAAAAATGGGAAAATAGGTGCAAAAAGTTTCAAATTTAGGGGTGTAAAATCATTAATTTTATCCAAAAAATACGGAAATTAAGCCAAATCATTATTGAGACACATAATTTTTAAATTTAAAATCATTGTCAAGAAAATAAATAAATAATTTTTGAAGTGTTTGAGAAAATTTTTCATTTCTTATGGGTATACTTTCGTTTTTATTGCATTTTTGCGGTGGCCGAGGCCGATCCTTTCGTCATTGATCATTTCGTCACTGAGAAATAATTTTAAAAAAAATGTTGGCAAAATGTCATTTCATTAAATAAAATATTTTTAATTTCGAAAAGGTTATTTAATAATTAGGGATGCGATTTTTAGGCACAAAAAATTGCGAAATAGGCACCTAAAAAGGCATTAAAAAATCGCAAAATAGGCATTAGATAGACACAAAAATCCTCGAATAGGCACTAAAATAGGCAAAAAAAAATTTTTTTGTTACGCTTTTTAGTTAGCAAAACACGTAAAAATTAACCAAAGAATTTATTTTGCCTATATTTCAATTGTTTTGAAATTGTTTTCGATAAAAATAATTTTTTAAAATCAAAAATTTTTATGAAGAAAAATTTTTGGGGACGAATTTTTGTGAAAATTTTTTTGATTCTCAAAGGTGTATTTTCTGAATTTTTTTACAGGTCGATTCTTAGGGGTGTATTTTTTGTTTTTATTGCATTTTTGTTAAATATTTTTCAGAAAATCCTAAAAAAGGCGTCAAAAATGGCGAAATAGGCACAAAAATAGGCAAATAGGCATTAAACACAAAAACTCCAAAATAGGCAAAGTTAGGCATTATAAAAGTCATCGTAAACACGCCAAACCAAGATGCGTTTTTCGTGCTTATCTGTACGCATTAAGTGCGCAAAAATTTTTGGCATTTGCCTAAAAATCGCATCCCTATTAATAATTATGTTGAAAATAAATTCTGCATTTAAATTATTATTTAATAATTATTTTAAAATATATTTTTAATTCTTTGTTTCATGCATTGGAAATATGCACAAATAAGAGTGCAAATTGGCCACAGTACATTTTGATTTGGGCTAAAAGATCGTTATCTTAAATCTGCACATTTGTTTACTTTTTTTTTTATTTGAATGAATTGAAGAAATAACAATTAGTACATATTATTCGGTTCATCGCTGCAGATAAACGAAAATAGGATTTTTCACCAAATAATTACTCTTTCTGATACATATGTTAGGCTTAAGTCATTTTTAATTTTTGTAAATTATTAGTCCCAAAAATTGTCGAAAAAATGGACCAATTGGGTTCAATTTCAACTGAACCAATTGTAGCATTAAACACAAAAAATAAACCAAGTTAGAAAAAAACTACAGTAATGCCACATTAAATCCCCCAAATGCTATTCTTAACTCAAGAGGCTCCTCTTTCGCATAAAGTTGGCTTTTTCGTGCCGTCCCTTTCGCTGTTGATTCAGAAGAGGTGGGGTAGGGAAGATTTGCTCTTATCGATGCCATCCATTCTCGACTCTCGAGAGATCGATCCCCCTTCTCATCATTTTTGCATATTTTTCGTATATGCCCATAAAACCCCCAATTTGCTCTATTTGTGCTGTTCACAAGGAGATGTGGCAGGGACATTCGCTCCTTCCAATGCCATTTTATAATAAATATTTCATTTTTTATTTGGCTAATTTTTTTTTCGTTCCCCAATCGGGATCTTTTTTCCCAACATTTAGTTTTAATAAAAATTTGTGAAAAAAAGTCAAAATGCTATACGATAAAATTGAAAAATTCCGAATATATACAAAAATATTGAATAAAATGGAAACATTTGCAGTGCTAAAAAAGCGCATAAACGACAAAAAACATATTTAAATTGTAGCAAATAAATATTTTATTCACTGATTGCAGTGGTGCTAAATTTTTTTTAAAAACAAACAACCAGGTTTTCAAACATTTTGGCCATAACTTTTTAAAACTTCGCGAAATTTTTCGAGATTTTGCATGCTAATAGAAAACAATTAGGGCTATCATATAATTTTTTGGTTCTAAGAAAGTTTGAGCATAATTTTTGAGATATTGGTTTCATTTGATAGCTCTAAAATTTAAAAAAAAATAGTCAGGTTTACAAAAAGTTATAAGAAAATCTTTGAAAACCTGGTTCCTTGTATATTTTTGGTCACAATATTGTTTTAAAGTTGACGAAATTTTTTGAAATTTCGCAGGCTAATAGAGAATTCTAAGGCTACCGAATGAAATACCATAGAGCTATAAATTGTATTCTTTTGCATATTTTTCTGCGCATATGCTATGAAGAAGAGGGCTCAAAAATAACATTTCTGCGTTAAACATTTTTCTTGGTGAAGTGCTTGAGAATAAATAATGTATATTCGCCATTTTGGGAATTTTAGAGCATATTTTGATCATTTTCGGCGGTGCCTCTCGGCACCTCCGGACCCGGCCCAATAATTTTAGTTTGATTTTAAAAGCGAGTGAGATTTTCTGACTACAATATACTTTTAATCAGTTTTTTATTGGATTTGATTATGGAAATTACGGCATTTTCTAATTATGGCACTCTACCTATTTATAATTCCGTTATTTGACGAGTTGTCTTCCTTTTTGAGAGTTGCTCTCTGACGTTTCCCCTCACCGCCATGAAAAAGTTCTCGAGATGTTCAAGAAGCTTTACTTTTTTGATAAAAAGGAAGGGTCTTGTTGGTTGCACAATTTGGTTTTTCATATTTAAAACTTTCAAAATTTTATTTCAAAGTGATTGAATTGCAATTCGCCCATTCGGCGATTCATTTGACTTAAAATAAACTTAAATTCAGAGCCCAATAAACCAATTCTTAATGTAAAATAATTTAAATATAAATTTTGAATAAAAATTAAAAAAAATCTATAACTCAAAATATGAATTCGTTATATTTAAATACGGAAATGAATTTTGATTTTTCTTTGAATTCGAATATTACTTCTTCGCCCAAATGCTACTCTCGACCTCGACTCTCGAGGTCCTAATATTTTGGCGTTTTTCTCTTACCCACCCATAAAAAGTAGCAAATGTGTCCCTTACGCCCAATTGCTATTTGTGCTGATTCTGAAGGGGTGGGGCAGGGAAATTCGCTCCATCAAATGTCATTCTCGACTCTCGAGGTGTTTACTCTTTTTGTTGACCCCTATTCGTTTTTGCTATTGATGATGAGGGTCGGTCATTCATTCGCTCGACCACTCCAAAATGCCACTCTTATCTCTCGAGACCACCTTTTTCCGCATATTTATGGCTTCGTTGGTTCGTACCCGGCCACTGAAGGGAGTGGGCAATGAGGGGCAGGGGACATTTGCTCCTTCCAATGCCACTCTCGACTCTCGAGGCCCATATCACATAATTTTTGGCGTCTTTTTTTCGTACCCGTTCCATTCCCTGCATTTGCTATTTTGGCTGTTCCTGGAGGGGATGGGGAAGAGGACATTTGCTCCTCATATGCCAATCTCGACTTTCTAGATGCTAATATTTTGGCATCGTTGCATACCGGCCCTTACTCAATGCAAATCCGCACCTCACCCCAGTCGCGATATATGTTTTATTATAAATTGCCGAAAATCATATGAGCTGTGCCTCGGAAACGCTTGAAATTTAATTAATTTGCAACTGCAACAGTGAACATTCTTTTTTTAATTATCAGAAAATCATTAATAAGCACAACATGCCATAAAAATCTCCCCTCACCCAATTCTCGATTCTCGAGACCCTCCTTCTCATCGTTTTTGGCTTCGTTTCTCATTCCCTTCCAAATGCTTAGCAAATGTGGCACTGCTTACTCGTAGAATTTATTTTGGCATTTTCATTTTGTTATATTTATGCCACTAGATATTCCTCCCATCCATATCTTGCGATGTTATGAGCGATCATTTTCTATTTATAAATTGCCGTAAATCATATGAGCTGTGCCTCGGAAACGCTTGAAATTTACATAATTTGCGACTGAAAAAATAATATTTTTTCGTTTTATTTGATTTAAAAGAAATTTACAATTTTGTTGCTTCTTTGGTTTTTAATTATTTTGGCACTTTCTCTTGAATATTTATTTAAAAATATTTACGCAGGACTTTTTCTAAAATAAAGTCATAAAGCCCTATTTATTAAGTTCAGCAATGTATTTGCCATTAACGTTTAATATGAACATTTTAAACACTTTCTATATATTTTTTTTTAAATTTATTCGACAATGAACTCTTTTCTTTACTCTTTGTGTTTGATTGTTATTTCGACAGTAAAAGCGAATTTCTTAAATCGGCAGAAAATTTATTTAATTTGACCTTAGCAAATTGAACAATCACAATAATTCTTAAAGTAATATTAATTTTTTTTAAATTCTTAGAAAAGCTTGAATAAACCCAACATGCTATAAAAACATAAATAGCTTAAAATAACGTTTTGGATATCTTAAAAATATGTTTAGGTATCACTTTTTTGTTAAAAAAGGAAATTTGATAAAAAAAAAAAACACTGACCCGATTATGGCATTTTTATTCTGTGGTTTTTTGCTTTGCTATATTTTGTTTTTGAGTTAATGATACAATTTTGTACTGCTTTTTTTCAAAAAACCATAAATTAAATAAATTTTGAAGTAATTTGCCAAAATACTGAAGAATAAAAATAATAAATTTAGAGTTGAGCCCGGCGGGAACGGGAATCAAAAGCCGGGAATCTCGTTCCCGTTTCTCGTCTTTTTTCCCCGGGCTGGATTTTTACGGGAAAGGGAAAAGGCCAAGAATCCCGTTTCCCGCCCCTCTTTTATGAATTTCCGAAATTAGAGAAGGAAATTAATGGGGAACGAGAAATTTTGAGAGAAAAAATTATATTTGTTTCTTTTAAGAGATTTATCCATATCCATATGTGGTCTAATGGCTAAACCTTCTATCTTTCTATTTTCACTTGGGTTCATTTCTCCATTGGAATATAAAATGTTTCATATTTTCTTTGTATTATTTTAATTTAAAATTTAATTAATAAAAGATATTCCAGTTTACAATTTTTTTTTAAACAGCCTAAAAACCCAAAAAATTAACCAAAGATTTGAAATTTTTGGACAAACTGTTAACATATTTCACTCACAATTTCTAAAAATTTTAAATTTATAAAAAAATTCCAATAATTTTGGGACTAAAAATTGCAAGTTTTTGCCGGTACCGTTGAAAAGATTGGCCCCGTTTATTTTTTAACTAATAAATTCAGAAAATCCAATTAATTAAATTTTTTTGTTTGTTTTTGCCCATTAAATAAAAAAACACTAAAATGTTTATTTTATAACACAAATGTCATATTTTCTAAGAAATTTAATTTATTTGTTTACAACAGCAATAGACCAAAATTTAAGCTTTTTGTTAGCATTTTTTTTTTTGCCAAAAATCGTTAATAATAATCCTTCTACCTATTTTGAGCTTTTTTCTACCTATTAAATACCTATTCCGCGATTTTCCTACCTAAAAGTTGCATCCATACAGATGAATTTTTAAAAATATTATTATTATTATTTAATTATTCATCGTTTATTTTTTATTGTTTGCTACATTTTGTTTAGGGATGTGCGAAAGTTTGGATTCTAGACTCGAGAAATTTATCGGGTTTTTAGTCTCGAAATTTTTACACTGTTGAGGATGACCATTGCGCGGGAGGAAAGTCGCGGTGAAGGGGAAAATGAGAAAATAATTAGAATTTGAACAAACTTTTTTAACAAAATTCATTTTCTGTTGACTTACCCCCTTTCCTTCATGATTGTTTTTGAATTTAAAAAATACATTTTAATTAAATCCTTTATTTTTCGGTATTGACTCGAGAAATTTTTATGGGTTTTTTGCTTTTCGGTTTTGGTCTCGTTTCTCGGGTCATTTCTTGGTCTCGGTTCTCAGTAAAAAATAATTTCTCGCACATCCCTAATTTTGTTTGTGTTCTTAACTCTCATTTTTCCTAATTATTTTTATTTTTAGTTATCACAGTGAAATTAATTAATCAATTGAAAACGGCAAAGTGTACTAATTGCTTCAAAATGAATCGGCGGTAATGAAGTTAAAAATTTACAAATTCTTTTAGAAAATATTTAACCAAACCATTTTCACAATTTCAGCTGGGTTTGTAACGACGTTTGGATGGAAATGTTCCCCTTTTTCGACCGTGCCCAACTCGGCCTCAAATTGGCGCTGCTTTCGCCACGTTTCAATGCGTTGGTGGACAAACATTTTGATGGCAAAAGCGAATTGACAATTTGGAGACGAATCACAATTGACCAAAACGCCGTCACAGCGGAGCAGGGCTGGACGTAACTGATTTTCAATTACGGAAATCCGTAATTACGGCGATTTTTTCAGTTACGGCCATCCGTAATCCGTCATTACGGAGGCCCAAAAAGGCCGTATTTGGCGTAATCCGTAAAACGTAATCCGTAATTTTAAAAAATCAATTTTTGTCAGAATTTTTTGAAAATTTTTTTTAATAGTGAATTAATAATTAAAAACAGATTTGCGTGATGTATTTTTTCTATTTTTTATTTAATTTTACAAAGAAATTATAATTTTGTGTCTGGAAAAATTCATTCTTTATTTGAATCCTTACAAATTAGGGTTCATTTTGAATTTTTTTTTTTTGAAAGTCTGATCATTATAATTGGATTTATGCATATAGTTTTTGAACAGTGCTAAGTAGGGATACGATTTATATTTTTTTCACTATTTTTTTCCTGAGCTCCCCGTAGCGTGAAATGCACGAAAAACATGTTTTTTAGGGGGGTTGTTAAGCTACTTTTCGAGTTATTAGCAACTATTTTATAGTTTTTCATTTTTAGCAATTAAAAAACTATAAATTTTTGAAAAAACTATTTCCAACTATTTTGGCGTTTTTCCCAAAATTTGTTAACAAAAATGCAATAAAAACGAAAAATACACCCCTATGGATCAACTTTTTGAAAATTTTCAAAAATGCACCCCTAAGAAATGAAATTCTCAAAAATTCATCTCCAAATTATTTATTTATTTTTCGACAAGAATTTGTGATTTTAAAAATTATTTATCTCAATACTGGGTTGACTTTTAAAATTTTACGATTTTGCGCCCCTAAATTTGAAATTTTTAGCAACTATTTACCCATTTTTAGCACTATTATTGGGGTTTTTTAGAAACTATAAACTAACTATTTTGGCACTTTTTAGCAACTATAAATCGTATCCCTACTGATAAGAAACAATAGCCAGAAAAAAATTTTTGGGGGTGGGGGAATCCGAAGAACCTTTTTTGGACAAAATTTTTTTAGTGTTATTTAAAAAATTTCAGCGCCGGAGAGTAAAAACAGGAATTGAGCCGTTTTTAGCCAAAAAAGGACTAATTTTTGCCATTTTGAGTCAAAAACCGATAACATTTTTTTAAAAATGCAATTTTTTGTGGAACATTTTTTAATTTTTCATTTCGGGGGGGGGGGGGGGGAATTACTGCTCCTCCTCTTGCTGGGTTTTATGAATTTTCATAAAATGAGGAAAAATAGGTGCGACCAAAAAAGGGATGCCTCTATTTTCTAGGCAAAATACCCAAATTTGGTGTAGCAGCCTTAACAACAACAAATTTAAAATAAATAAATTTGATTTTTAATTTCTAAATAAATCGAAATACGTGTACATAGCTCTTTAAATGAAAACAGAAAAATTTATTTTTATAAAAATAATTTTACAAGAAATCGTTTCGAAAAATAATCAAAAAGTCAAATTACGAATCAAAATTACGGAAAAATCCTAAAACCCCGTAATCCGTAACTCCAAAAACGCCGTAATTTCCGTAAAATGTAATCCGCAATTGTTTCCAGCCCTGCAGCGGAGTCAAAATTAACTGTGTTTATCGATAATGCCAATTCTGTGGATTTTCCACTGCCCGACCGTCCGCTGCCCAACAAAATTCTCTTTAGGGGACTTGTGATAAAGTAATTCAAAAATATTTCCTGTCTATACTAATTTTAACTTTAAACTATTCCATTTTCAGATACATCGACCATTCCGTCATCGCATTTCTCAGTGCCAATAAGCACATTTTCGACAAAGGCACCAATTTGATGCTGCGGATTCCTTCGGCATCATATACTTCACATGTTCAGCCGAATTGGGATATTTTTGTTCGCAAAATTTGGCACATTTTTGTGCCAAACATACGCCGTGTGAACGACGACGACGACCTCTGTCGATTTCGTCTCACTTTGCCAGCATCCGACCTTGACAACAATTCAATCTATTCATTTCGTCTTCGTCTTGGTCTTGGTCGCAATGTGTTTGATCGTAATAGTTCTGAATATGATAGTGATAGATTTGTTAGGCATGCATTGTCAAATTTGCTGCATCTTCCGACGAACCTTGGACAGCCGATGCGATACTTTAGTTGGGATTTGGTGGGTCAATTTTTTAAATTTAATTATTATTATTTTAATTTTCCTTTTTTTGTCACGTACTCGTAAAATATTTGCATTTATTGCCTTATAAAAATTTTATTTTCATTGTTTAGCACTTGCGTTTAACGACTCCCGAATGCTACAAATTTGAATTTTCTGGTCACACCTAGCAAATCCAAACCCGACTCGTCATCCATGCTCAATCCATCCATACCAAACTCATCCATTTTAAAAAGGAAGGTCCCTAGTTGTCCAAAATCTTGTGTCAGTGTCGTCTCACGTTGTGCCATTTATGCATTTAGTGGTCTCGCCGTGGTATTTTTTGTTTTGTTTTGCGCGGCTTATGTCGTGGCACTTATTGCATTTAGTGGTTTGCGTTAGGGCTGGCCGGGCCCGGGTACCCGACCCGCACGCCCGCTTTATTAATACCCGGGCCGGCTTTTTTGAAAACGTAATACCCGGTACCCGACTCGGTAGGTCCGGGTACCAAGAAATACACGGGTAAGAATACAGGTTGATTAAAATTAGTGAAGAAAATTGTTGTTAAAAGCAAAAAAAATTTTTTAATAATAATTTATATAAAAGTGACACTTCCAATTGGGCAAATGGCCTAGTGGCGAGTCTCCTTGACATTTTTGGTTCAAATTCTGTAAACATATTAGCTAAAATCACAAAATTTGGTCATTTTTTTGAATAAAATCTGTTAACAAAACACAAGTAAATTTTCAAAATTTTTCCCGGCGGCGCCTATCGGCACCACCGGTATGGACCGCCCCTGCTCCCTAAAAGTTTTTTGGAAAAAGCGCATCGCAAAAAAGTGGTTTAAATTAGAGACCGGAAATTTCAAATTTGCGGATCCCGCTGCGGGATTGGAAATCAAAATTCTTTGCGGGACAGGATCCCGCGAGATTAATCCCGAAATCCAGCATTTTCCAAAAAATGCGGGATTGCGGACTGGGATCCCGCAAAATCCCGCGCCGGTCTCTAGTTTAAATAACAATAAAAAAATTGGGAAATTAATAAAGCGTTTATTTGTAAAACATTATATTTTTCATGCTTTTTTAAAAAGTATAAGTTTTTATCTTCATGAAAAAAAAATTGAAAAAAAGGATTTTTTATGAATTTTCAATACCCGGTTTCAAAACTGGTACCCGACCCGGTACCCGGCTTTTCAATACCCGGTAATACCCGGGCCCGGTTTTTCCCAAATACCCAGTGCCCGGCGGGGTCCGGACAATCCGTCAGTGGACAATCCGTCAGTGGTCAATCCGTCAGTAATAGACAATCGGTCAGTGGATAATCCGTCAGTGGACAATTCGTCAGCAAATTTTTTTTGAGCAATCATTAAAAATCTTGCAAAAATGATCGATAAATTTAATAATGTAATTTCTTATAGATTCATAACATTTCTAGTTACTTTATAATTCAATTAATTGACCATCTCAAGAAATTATCATTTAATTCTTTTAAAATGATTATTTCATAATTTTTATAAAAATTATTAATTCACATTTTTAGCGACTTAAATTAATTTTCACATGATTACAAATAAATCTGGGTGTTTTAAAAATAAATTTGCTTATGGATTAGTTACTGACGGATTGTCCACTGACGGATTGTCTGATTACTGACGGATTTACCACTGACGGATTGTCCGGGAGCCGTGCCCGGCCTGCCCTAGTTTGCGTCATGGAATTTTTCGTTTCATGGATGAGTTGGGATGGTGAGTTGGGCTTGGATGAGTTGGATTTACCCCTAACGAATAAAGGACATTTTGGATTCACAAGTGGTTGGATTTTAAAGCCATGCCCAATTTGGGAGTCGTGGATGGCTCGGCAGTACAAATACAAAAGTTTGACCCATTTGAACTTTGTCACCTTTTCTTTGCGTCGTGACATTAATTGCATTGGGTGAGCAACAGCTTTTCCTTTTGTTCAAATTAATTAAAATATTTGCCCTTGATTTTCTTAGGCCATTGTCTCCACCCACAGCAGCACGGGACCGGGCCAAAATTCCCTGTTCTCAGAGGTACCATTCTCGGTTTTTGAAAAATTGAACATTGTAACTGTGCAAATAGCCTAGTGGTTATTAGAGACCGGCGCGGGACGGGATCCCGCGCTGGATTTTGCGGGATCCCAGTCCGCAATCCCGCACTTTTTGGAAAATGCGGGATTAATCCCGCGGGATCCCGTCCCGCAAAGATTTTTCAATAACATAATGCCAAATATTTTTGAATAAATTATAATTTTAATTAAAGTTAAATTCATTTTTCATCGCAAATATCATTCAAAATCTGTGAAATTTTCCCGGCGGGCCTATCGGCACAGCTGGATTGCCTCCACATTATTCTTTTTTTTTAAATTCAGTCAAAATTACAAAATTTGGTTATTTTCTACAAATTCTGTTAACAAATCGTATTAAATTTTCAAAGAATTTCTACCCCCCCCCCACCCTGTACCTAGATTCTTTTCCGAAAATTCACAAAATTAAGAATTTTTCTTAATGAGAATCAGCTAAAAATATAGTCAAAATTTGTTTTATACATTGTTGGCAAAATGCATATTGTTAATAATTAAATAACAACCAGAAGGTTTTTCGCCCAAATAAAATAATAAATAAGTTGTTTTGCTTTTCTCTAACGGCAGGGACGGTTCCCTTGGGGGAGGATAACTCCGTGACGACTTTTTTTTTCACACCACTTTTTTTTGCGGCGTTTTCCCCAGAAAACTTTGGGGAACAGGGGGTCTGGCGGTGCCGATAGGGCAAGGATGGGCCAAATCGGAAAATAAAAAGCGAAACGCGAAATTTTTTCTGCAACTTTTCCAATAGTCAAAATAATGAAGCAAAAATCATCATTTTGTAAAATTCTATTCCAAATTTAAAAAATCAATAAAAAGTTTTTTTGCGGCGCGCTTTTTTCAAAAAACTTTTAGGGAAGAGGGGGAAGGCGGTGCCGGGAAAATTTGAATACAATTTGTTAACAGATTTTCACTAAAAAATAATCAAATATTGCGATTTTTGGACCATTTTTCTATGTATGAAAAAATAGGCGTTTTGGGGGTCCCGCGGTGCCGATAGGCGCCGCTGGGAAAGATTTCCACCAAAAAATTAATAAATTTTGCGATTCTGTTGCCATTTTTTAAGCTATTTCGAGCCAATTGGAAAGATCATTTTTTGCTTTTAAAAATCCCTTTTTAGGGGCGCACTTTTTCAAAAATAACAGATTTTGTGATTGGGTTCATTTTTTAAGCAAATTAGGAGTCAACATATTTTTGTTCAAAAAATGACCAAAATTTTCATCAATCTTTAATTTAAATGACATTATGCCATAAAATTTCAAAAATATCAAAAGATTTAAGAAATCATAACAAAATTTGGTCACTACCTCAAAATCAGAACATTTCTGAGAAATCAGAACAGATCCGAGCCCTGATTTAAACCAGAGTTTCCATTTGTTCTGATTTATCAGAAATGTTCTGATTTTGAGGTAGTGACCAAATTTTGCTCTGATTTTTCAAACATACTCATAATTTTTTAATTTTAACGCAAGATCTTTATTTTTCAAGAAAATTTAAAGTTTGACGCAAAATTTGTTCACTTTTGGACAAAAATCTGTTGAAAAACTAGCCAAATTTTCAAAAACTTGCGGCGGCGCCTGTCGACGCCGCCGCACCCTAAAAATGCTTAATTTTCCTAAAAAACATTTTAGAATCTAAAATTTATACAATTTTTTAATAAAATCTGTCAAAAATTGCCCTCAAATTAAAAAAATTCTCCCCGGCGCGCCTATCGGCACCGAAGGGGGGGGGGGGGGACAAATTGAACAATCACCTCATTTTTGTGTGTGTTCCTGAACTCTCATTTTTCCGTTTAACTAAACTATTTTCACAATTCAGCTGGATTTGTAATGACATTTGGATGGACATATTCCCCCTTTTCGACCGTGCCGAACTCGGCCTCAAATTGGCACTTCTTTCTCCACGTTTTGATGCGTTGGTGGACAAACATTTCGATCGCAAAAGCGCATTGACAATTTGGTTGCATATTACAATTAGCAAGGGCATTGGAACAAAACCGAAACTAAAAGTGTCGAATTATCCCAATTCTGTGGAATTTCCGTTGCCAGATCGTCCGCTGTACAACAAAATTCGCTTTAAATGCCTTCAAATTAAGTAATTAGAGATTCTAACAATAGCCATTATTGACTGATGATAGCGACCCATTTACAGTTACATTGATCACGGACTCGCTCAGTTGGGCCGTCACGGTTGGGCCGGCACGGTTGGGCCGGCACGTTTGGGCCGGCACGGTTGGGCCTCAGCACGTTTGGGCCCCGGCACGTTTGGGCCCCCAATAATTCAAAAAATTTAAAATTTCCAAAAAAAGTTTTATTGAAAGTAACAAATTTTTCATAAATAATATAAATATTAAAATAAAAGAAAACAAAATGATCAAGGATTCATCTGGTAATTGCGTGAAATACCTTTCATATACTCAATGTTACGGGGATGTCGGTTAACATAATTGTGATCATCGTTGTTGGGAAGGTCGACGTAATAATTTTGAACCTTTGCCAGAATTCGGGCATCGGCATCACGGTATTTTCTCGATTTTGGAGGCGGCTCAATTCCTTTGATAAATCTTGAGTAATCGGCATCAGTTGTCTTAAATGTGATGTTACTGATAAATAAACAATAAATTTAATCACTGTTTGGGCTTTTCGAAGAACGTCGATGAAGTTCCAAAGAGTAGGGTGACGACAATTGAAATGATACTGAAGTCTCTTGTGGGCAGCTTCCGCAAAATTGTTCGTTCTGTCGTCATTGCTCAGCGTTCTCTCGTAGACATTCCAAGCTTCGGGTTTGAAACGCGGTTCCGTTCGCGAACCATCTGCGCGAGGACGACCCGTGTAGTTATTCATCAACCTGAATTCAGTAAATATTTGCATGTTAATGACTGAAAAAAACAAACCATTCGAGCATTGGTTGCATTTCTGGCAAATTTCGGAACGCAACGTCCAATGCATTGACTGCTTCTGTGAGATCGCCAATTGGAACAAAAGCAATCGAAGTTAGCATTTTTGCTGACTCGGCAAAAATTGGATCCGTATTAAAACGCTTAAAATGAATAAAAGTTGAAATTATTGAATTTAAAATTGATGACAACCTGCGTCAAATTTTGTTCTCCCAGTTTTTTCTTCATGTTACGCACAAAATGAAAAAAGCAAAAGTTGATGGCGCAATTGCCATTGAACACATTTTGTATGGCATTGGAAACGGCGACTTCGAAATCAATTGAAAATGTTTTGGGTTGGAAACGGGGCCATTTGCTTCTCAACAAAAAAAACATCCTTTCATATGTGGCTTGGGTTTTACAGCTCAAAAGAGCGTGACACACAGGGAAAACCCAGCGTCCTCGTCTAAATTAATTAATTTTAATTAGGACTGGCAGTGGAATTAACCTTGCCAAAACGACGTAAACTTGATAAAACATTGGCGGGCTCAGGCTGAACGTCCCATCGCCATAACAATGTTCCATCGATTCAGACCATACACCATTTGATTCCGGCGCAAAGATTAAAATCCTTAAAAGAATTTAAATAACATAAAATAAGAAATATCCAAATTACCTTTGTCCATTTTCGTTCCCTTCCTCAAAATAAATTCCCGAATCGGCCATTAAAAAGCGTTCTTCCACACCGTTTTTTTCGTAAATCTGGTAACTTTGCGGTATCTGAAGTTGTTCAAGATTCATGGGCAGAGCTGGTGGCGCATTCACTTGATGTCTTGCTCGGTTTATCATCTAAGCGAAAGATCTTTTAACCAATTTACGTTTGAAAAGATTTACCAAATTGGTTGCCTTTTTTGACGGCACTTCTGAAAGTGCAGGCGAACTAATGCTTTGAAGAGAAACCGCACGGATTACAGAGGGAGCTTCCATCGTCACAACAGCACGCCTTTTGATGGCTGTCGTGACTTTTTGCGCAATGACGTGGCTTGGATTCCGTTCACATGTGTGTGCTGTCGCCATGCGGATGAATTCATCTCGAAGTGAAGTCCAAATCCGTCCTTTGCACTTGTCCACACCGCTGTTCTTTTACTCACATCGCCAAAATTTAATCATTCCATCGGCACTTGTGTTAGCAAATGTGTAGAGATGGCCGTCGTGCTGTAGCTTTGGCCTATTTCTTTTGGTGTCAAGCTGATGTTGCATATGGTACGGAATAATATCTTTATCCTTTAATAAACGTCTAAACATAAATTTTTAGAATTTATGTGTCAACTTAAAATGAAATTACACCCAATATGTTTTTGTTAATAAAAAAATAATAAATGAAATTTTTTTGAATTATTGGGGGCCCAAACGTGCCGGGGCCCAAACGTGCTGGGGCCCAACCGTGCCGGCCCAACCGTGCCGGCCCAACCGTGCCGGCCCAACCGTGACGGCCCAACTGAGGTAAACCGATTGATCATTCCGTCATCGAATTTCTTCATGCCAATCAACAAATTTTTGACAAAGGCACCAATTTGACTTTTGCGTATATGCCTTCTTTGTGCAACACCGCTGAAGTCCAGCCAATTTGGGATCTTTTGATCCGTGAAATTTGGCTCGTTTTTGCACCGAACATTCGCCATTTGTGCAATGCCTTTGCCGATTTTTTGGACACTTTGTGTCGTATCAATTCGCCGACAATTCTCACCGATCTCAATCAGTTGAATACAATCGAAACCAACAATCTGTTTCCGGATGTGATTGGTGATGATTTTGATGGGCCAAATGCAACTTCTGCTGGCCAAATGTTGTCCAAATGGTTGCACACTCCGAGCAAAAATGGGCAGCCAAAGCGATTGCATTGCTCTGAGTATAAAGGAAGATTAGACTGGGTCAACAACTTCAAAGAGGTGTGGCCCCCTATTTTTGATTTTAATTATTTTCTTTCAATTTTTAAGAAATTTCTCCGTGCCACCACTTCCGCCAGCTACAAAATCCAATTTATTCTTTACCAATCACCGACAATTGAACCATTTGAATTGGTGAACAGACGAACCAACGAAAAGCTGACACTTGAGAACGATTATGTATGGGACGGATAGGATATCAGAGACCAGCCCCCTCCCCTTATCCGAAATTAGAAATTTTTCCAGTAAAAATGGTTAATTTAAAAAATATTAACTAATTTTCTTAACAAAAGGGATTAAAAATTCAAAATTTTCCCGGCGGCGCCTTTCGACACCGCCGGACCTCAATTTATCCACATTGTTTGCCGAATAACTGCTACAAATTCTTTTTTTTTTTTTTGCTCTGTTGCCCCTCCCGATTTTTTTTTCTTTTACGGGCCTGCAGAAGACACATCAATTCGTCGGCAACCAATGGACAATGAAGCGATGCCCAATTGGGGAGACGGCGGCGGTTCAGTGGGAAGACGAAAAACGGAAGGATATGAACATTGTCAAATTTCTTATATGAATTCGAACAAAGCATCGAAATACCAAATTTCGTAACGTTTAGTCAAAAATGAGTTGCACTTTTTTTTTGTTGGTGATTTGATCATTTAATGGAAAAATATGTTCAAAAATTGAGCTCAGTTTTTAAAATTTTCACAGCTGCGCCTGTCGACCATTTTTCGAAAAAAATTCAAAACATCCAAAATAATGCATGAAAACGGAAAATCGATATAAGGCAAGATATAGTATTCTGTGTATTTGAACCGATTTTTTTTCATATTTTGAATTTTTTCGAAAATTGAATTTTCAAATTTTTGTTCGAATCCGGTCCAGGGGTTCGAAATTTGTCGAAATCAATGTCAGAATCGTGTTCTCCGACCCAAAACACGGGGATTCCGCCCGTTCTTTTCGTTTTCCCGTTCACGGAAAAATTTTTTTACCGCTCTCTAATATAAAATAATTAGATTTAATTTTTCGACTTTTAAAATCAAATTAAAACGGAAAAATTCAAGAATAGGTGTAGTTCACCAAATCGTACAAATTGTAGATCAATCGATTCTTCTAGGTCTGTAATGGAAGAATCCGAAAGAATTTTTCTGCGGAAACCAATCCCTGAAGAGTTACAGACCCGGGACTGAATGGCTTTGGGACTGAACCGTCCAAAGTAGGGTTGCGACCCCGACCCCGACTTTTTTGGCCATTTTCGGGGTAAACCCCGAGACCTCAACCCCGACTCGGGGTCGGGGTTAAATATACCCCTAAGAATGGCATTTTTGTGGGGGAAAAGGCAAAACATTTATACAAAATTTGATTTTTTTAAACCACTAAAAATACTTATTTTTCCTTAAAAATTGGCTCAAAATCGCAAATTTTACATTTTTAACAAATTTTTTTTAATAAATCGGTTTAAAAAATACAAAAATTTGAAATCTAAAGACAGATCTCTATGGCGGCATCCAATGGACAATGAAGCGATGCCCAATTGGGGAGACGGCGGCGGTTCAGTGGGAAGACAAAAAACGGAAGGATATGAACATTGTCAGTTTTTCAACTTCGAGCAGCAAAAGCATTGATTATGTGTAGTAAATTTTGTCCAGTTTTGAAGTCAATAACAAATTTGCCGTCAATTCCGCACTAGTTCCATCCCCTAACCCGAATTCGAACAAAACATCGGAACAAACCCGTAGCCAGAAAAAAATTTTCGGGTGGGCGGAGGAATCTGAAGGCCTTTTTTTGGTTCTAGGCGGTTTTATGCGTCTCATGTCATATTATGCGTCCCATGACAGATTATGCGTCCCATGAATGACCATAATACGAAATTCAACTTTTCCGAGTATAATTTTTTGTCTATTGCATTTAGCAAAAAAAAAAGTTATATAAAAGCTTCTATAGACCTTAAGCTTTCGTTTGATACCAAGAATAGAGATATTGGCCAAGTAAGAAAAAAGTTATGGCCTAAGAAACTGAGTATGGTCATTCATGGGACGCATAATCTGTCATGGGACGCAAAAACCGACTAGAACCCTTTTTTTTGCTCTTCGTGCGAAAAATTTTTACATTGTTATTTTTTTATATTCAGCGCCCGAGAGCAAAAATAATGGTACTTTTTCACTTTATGCCACACAAATTTTTTATTTTTTCTACTTTTCGGGGTCGCTGATCACGAATATGACATTCATTTCGAACAATTCCAAAACCCGGACCCGAATTCGAACAAAAAATCGAAAATTTAATTTATCGAATTTCATATTAATCTAAAAAAGGTTTAATTAATGACCTTTTATTGCATGAGTGGATAGCTTCCAGTTTGTTTCCATGTGTTTAGTCGTCTTTAGACGAAAAATAATAAATTCGAAAAATTGAAATTTCTCTTTTTAGTTCGAATTTGGGTCCGGGTTTCGGAATTGTTCGAAATGAATATCATATTCGTGGTCAGCAAGCCCGAAGACCCCAGAAAAAATAAATTAATTTTATATGGCGTAAAGTGAAAAAGTACCAAAATAATTGAAAAAATTGGATTTAAACTTCCGTGGCATGTCGTTTGATTCGAACTAGAGACCGGACAAGAGGGTCGGTCGGTCGGTTTCGGTATAAAAACCGAAAAAAACCGAAACCGAAAAAAACTGAAGAAAAATTTTCGGTATATTTCGGTTTTTTCGGTTTTTTTGACACTTTGGACCTTTGATTTTATCATTCTGTAGACCATCGGAAGAAAAAGAAAGTAGAAATGAGTCAAAAAGTACAACTTTTTTCATTTTTGGACAAAATCAGTTAAGAAATTGAAAAAATTGAGCCGGAAAAAAGCGGTTTTGAAAAAAAAAGTAAAATTTATGGACCATTAACAGATTTGATTCCCGATCTTTTTTACCATCTGATCCATTCGGAAAATCTCAGTCGCCCCTTTTAATGCATCCCGCCAGCCCCTAAAAATTAATTTTCCAAAATATCAGGTTTTTTCTTTTTTGGAAATTTTTGAAATTTAATTGTTTTTTTTTAATTTTCAAAATTTCGCAATCCCGCGCGGGATCCCGCAAATTTTAAATGCGGGATTTGCGGGATTAATGCCGCGAGATCCCGTCCCGCAAAAAATTTTGGATTCCAATCCCGCAGCGGGATCCGCAAATTTGAAATTTCCGGTCTCTACTCGAAATCATTGTTGTTGCTTTTTTTATAAAGCCCGATTTGCCAAATCACACTTCCAAAGGGCATTTGACTATTGCTGTAATGTTTTATATCAATAAATTTAAAAAAAAATGAAAATTAGTGATAAATTTTCAAAAGTCCGAAAACTTAATCAAAAACCATCGAATTTCAAACAGTATATTATGCCAAAAATTGTTATTAACGGGTTATGTCACTTCAAATCGCCAGTCGGTTTTTTTTTTTGGTTTTTGAAAAAAGTCGGTCGGTTTTTTGATTATTTCGGCCGGTCGGTTTCGGTATAAAAACCGAAAAAACCGAAAAACTCAAAAATTTCTCGGTCGGTTTTTTTCGGTCAAAAACCGAAACCGAAAAATACCGAAAAAAAACCGACCGATCCGATCTCTAATTCGAACATGTATCTAGAACGATGTCTTCGCAAAAAAGGCTATATAACAGCTTAACAAATGTGATACCATTTGAACTAATTACTAGAGATGCGCCGTGACTGAAAAAACCCGTGAACCGTGACCGTGAACTGACCCCGTGAATCGTGACCGTGAATTGGTACCGTGAATCGTGACCGTGACCGTGATCCAAAAAACCCGTGAAATTCCCGGTTTTCGTGACCGTGACCGTGAATTTTTTTTAGTTAAACTTTCCCCGTCTGCGAATTTTTTGTTTTTACACTGTCTTTTTTGTGGTAAAATTTCCAAAAAATGTTGGGAACAGGGTATCCAGCAGGGACGGCGAATTTTTAAAAATTTGAGTGCAATTTGTGCACAGATTTTGTACAAAATGGCCAATTTTGCGAATTTTTTAAAATAATAAATTTTTGTAGTCCGGCGGTGCCGGTAGGCGCCGCCAGGGGGAAAAATCTAAAATTGATTGCAATTTGTTAACAGATTTTTTCGTAAAATAAGCCAAAAATGAGAACCATAAAAAATTGTTCTCGAGTCTCGGGGTCAAGTCTCGGTCTCGAGCCTCGAAAAATTTTCGGTCTCAAAGCACTACCATTGGCACGCGCGGAGCGCCCATAATTTGCATATTTCTCATAATTTTGCGTTCAAAATCGATTCCAATCTTTTTTACATGGTTTTTTGTTTTTGATCTATAAGATATATTTGCCCAATTAGTAAGAAAAATAAGGGTTATAGTGGACAATATTTGAAAATTTTTTGGGATTTGTTAATTGCTTTTGCCCAAAATAACCTAATTTCGAGCGAGTTTTTTAAAAGAAATTTACTCTGTTTCTTACCAAAAATTTCCCAAAAAATGACCAAATGTCTCTATGAAAACAATATGTAATTCGTAAATTTTCGGTTTTATCTAGTGTAAATTTTTCACGGAATAACCGTGAATTGGTACCGTGAATCGTGACCGTGACCGTGAGTGAAAAAACCCGTGAAATTCACGGTAACCGTGACCGTGACCGTGATTCACGGCGCATCTCTACTAATTACTAGAGCCCGGAATTTTGAAATGGCCGGGACCGGGACTTGGAAAATGGACCCGTACGGGACCCCCGGGACCGGGACTCCCGTTTTTCCGGGACCCCCGGTCCGAATTATATCAAGCCATGTAAATCGACCTTTTTTGCTTTTCAAAACACTTTTTTAATGGCGCATTTTTCAAAAAAAAAGTTTGTTACACAGGGGTGTGGAGGTCCGGCGGTGCCGATAGGCGCCGCCGGGGAAAATTTTAAAAATTTGTGTGTGATTTATTAACAGATTTCAACAAAAAATGACAAAGTTTTGCGATTTTGACTCAATTTTTTAAGAGGATAAGGATTTATGGGCCGGCGGGAAAATTTTTATAGATTTATACATTCATATTAAGTATTTTTCACCAAAAAAATTGCTATATTAGATCTAATTTTGAATATTTTCAGGGGGATTTTATGATCTTTTTAATAATTTAAATTAGGGTTGCTCCCCGACCCCTCGGGGGGCAAAATGTCGGGGGCCGGGGACCTCGGGGAGCGACATGTCGGGGGTCGGGGCGGGGAGGAGCTCAATTGTCGGGGGTCGGGGACCCCGATCGGGGAATGACCAATTTTTATTTTAACCCGAAAAACCAATTTTTCTTTTTAAATTCTCGTAAATCTTCTTTTTTTTCACTTTAATAATCTGATTTCGTTAGAAGCTGGCCTTTAAACAAGGGCTTCCATTTGTTCTTATTTATAAGAATTTCTAATTTTGGGGTAGCGACTAAAATTATTCTGATTTCTTAAATATATTTATACTTTTGAAATTTTATTGCATAATGCTAATATTTTATCAAGAAATTTTAAAGTCTGACGCAAAATTTTTTTGATCTTTTGATCCCAAATGTTTGAAAAAATGTTGCAAAGTGTTCATATTTTGATACTAAAAAAATGGGAGTAAAAATGCACTGGTATGAATTGAGTTTTTTTTTTGGAAAAATTAATATTTTTTATTCAAAATTTGTTAAATACATAGCCAAAATTTCAAAATTTTTCCGGCGGCGCCTTTTTTCCCTGCGGCGCCTTAACAGATTTTTCCTAAAAATACCAATTTTTGCAATTTTGGGACAATTTTTTGCAAAAAGAGTCCCCAATTCCCCGAATAGTGTCGGGGAGTCGGGGGGCAAAAAGTCGGGGGCCGGGGACCTCGGGGAGCGACATGTCGGGGATCGGGGCGGGGAATAGGCCCAAAAAAGTCGGGGATCGGGGTCGGGGACCGGGGAGCTCGGGGACGGGGAGCAACCCTAATTTAAATCGTATAAATTTTCAAAAAATTCCGAAATTCCATCTTCAGAATTTTAAATAAAGACATTTCGCCAAAAATAATTATTAAATTTTCAAATTTAGGGCAGTTTAACTGGCGAAATTTAGTCCCGTTTTCCGACCCAAATGGCCGGGACTTGGAAAATGGACCCGTACGGGGCCCCGGGACTCCCGTTTTAAACGGGACTACCGGTCCCGGTGATTTGCCCAAAAAACCCGGGACCGGGGGTCCCGGCAAAATCCCGGCGGGGCCCCGGTCCCGTCCGGGCTCTACTAATTACCGACAACTCACCAAAGTGGAGAGATAAAGGAGGAAAGACATATATAAAATAATTAAATTTAATTTTGCGACATTTAAAATTAGCAACAAAAAAAAATCGTTTCCTTTTTATTGATTTCATACAAATAGAAGAAAAAAAGAGAATATTTAAATGTGTATTTTATGTAATACAAACAAAAAAAACAGAGAAAAAAAAACGCCGAAAATTTCTTTTTGTTGAGAAAAATGGACGAAAAGAATTGAAGACGACGAAACGACAAACTTTCTTCCGTTTTACGCGTTTCAAAAATAGAATTTGAATTTATGTTGTGCTTTTATGGTGCTTAGGCGGCATTCGTCGGCACACCGCCGCCGCCGTCGGCGACTGTTGTCGTCGTCGGCGCAACGGTCGCCGCCGCTCCGCCCCCCTCCAACTCGTCAAGGCGACCCTGCAAGCGACGCTTCTCCGCTTCCAGCGAGTCCATTCTGAGGCGAGAGGGGGCAAAAAGAATTAATGTAAAAAAAGCTGATTATTGAATGAGAAAAATTAGAGATACACTACGTTCCCGCCCTACAAGAAATTAAAATTTTTTTGTAAACTTGGAAATCTTTCAAGAAAAACACACCCAGGGCCAAGCCCGTAGCCCGAAAAATTTTATTTTTTAAACTATTAGATTCAGGCCCGTATCCAGGGGGGGCGATGGGGGGCACGTGCCCCCCTCCCCCCCCCCGAAATGAAAAATCAAATATCTTTCAAACAAAAATGGTCAATATTTTTGAAAATTTTGCACGTTTTTCTTTTCATAATTGATTTAACAGTCCAAAAAATGTTTCCGGCGGCGCCCATCGGCACCGCCGGACCCCAGTTTACCATTTGACCCCAAAGTGGCGAAAATTGTCTTTTTTGCCTGTTTTTGTGGCTCCGGCGCTGAACTTTTTTGAAAAACAACACTGGTAAAAATATATAGCCCGAAGAGCAAAAAAAAAAAAAGAAGCTGTTCGGGTCTGGATACGGCCTGATTGGATTTTTATCTATTAAGCTCAAAAACCCACAAAACTGACAAATTTGATTAAAAAAAAAATTCCATGAAATTTAACAAATTTCCACACCGTTTGCCCAATGTGTTGAATAGTGCCTCTTGCTCATGCTCAAGCGAATTCTCCAAGTCCACCTTTTCGCGACGCAACTGCTCCAAAGACTGGAAAAAGGCAAATAAATTTCAAATTTTATGGTTTGTGTTTGGAGATTTGGGCCTCAATATTCTCACCTAAATGTGGGTTTGGTTGGGGTGAGTCAGAAATTTGCATTTACGAATACCTCCCCCCTCCCGGGTGTATTGCGGTTCCCACGTCCCTGCCATTTCCCCAAAAGTTCAAAAACAAATTAACCAAAAAAATTCTACAAGAAAAAACCTTAGAATTTTTACAGAAAATTACAAGCAAAATTTTTCGAAAAATTTTCAAAAAATCACTGAAAATACGAAATGAAAAAACGGTATACTATGATGAAAAATTTAGGTTTTTGAAAAAAACGCATTTTTATGGAGTTGTAAACTAATAGTTGTTAAAAGCTTCATTCTTCCTCGAAAATTCTCGCCAATTTCGCTTTTTCGATTTCCCCAAAAATTTTATTAAATTACCTATCCTTATGAAATACAAAATTTGAGCCCCATGGCAAAAAATGGGGTCACTGCTTAACCAAGACGGAGTGTTCTCGCCACGTACACCCCCTATGAGTTACTTTGTGGTTGTTCTGGATTTCGGCTTCCAATTTGCGAATTTTCTGCAACAGATTGGCCACCACCCAGCTTTGGTCCGTGCTCAACCGATTGGCCAATTCGTCCCGTTCGCCTTCCAACTGCAAAAAAAAGGAGGAAAATATACTAATTGTTAGAAAAAAGGTACTTTCCTGTTTAGAAGGTGAAAATGGGATGCGCCTTCAAAACAGAAAAGTAACAACGAAAAAACTAGAAATTTTTACAAATGTTTAAATTTTCTTTATTTTTTCCAATTTCATTTCGTTAAAATTTCGAAAAAAGTCATGGCCATAAGCTCAAATCCTTAATTAAATTTTCCAACATTTTGTCCTGGTTTTTTGTATTCAACAGGTTAATAAACTATGTCACGTTTAGCTTACGAACAAAGTCACCCTGAAAAGGAACAAGTGGGCAACTGAGTGGTTTTCGCATAACTCATTTTATAGTTGTCCATACGCCAAATTTCGTTGAGATTGAAAAAAAATTTTAAAACTTAATGTTTTTTTTTGAATTTTTGCAGGCAAATAGAGAATACTCAGGACTATCGAAAGATAAAATTGATTCAATTTGGATAACAAAGAAAGGATTGATACTCAAAAAAGCAGGTGATCGCCCAGTTGTCCCTCCGATGCTGACATTTTCTATTTTCTTATTTTTGAAAACCAAAGAAATGGAGTTAATCAGGAAATGGTATTTTTAAATGTAATTTTGAAAAAACCGGTCCCGGAAGACGTGTTTCGCCCAAAACTTAGAACTAACCCAACCACCCGTTCAAACATGAGTTTTTCAAGAAAAAATATATGAACCTGTGTCAATTTTCGCATCAAATCGTTGATCAGATACTCCTCCTCCTGCTCGTATTTCTGGGCCAACTGTTCCTTGTCCGTCTTCAATTTTTGGATGCGCTTCAACAGCCTGAAATTACGACACAGGTTTATACAATTTAGTAGTATGATGGGACTAAAAACTTTTTTTTTATGAATTTGAATAAAAATTTGGGTGCTACTTTAAAAGTGGCACATTTTGAATTTTACTTAAAAACAGTGGGGACCCATTTGTTTTTTTAAGAATCCCATTAAAGCACTCAAAACAATAACCGAAAATTCATTACATTTTGTTCGAGTTAGGGATTTGGAATTCATCGAAATGGATGTAAAATTCGTACCCCTAAAAATTCCACCCCACCAGACCCTTTTCCATAAAATTGGAACCCCCCGCCCCCTCCTAAAACGTTGAAAATCTCTCCAAAGTGACTTAGTGCGTACATGTTGGAGATGTACTCCTCCTCCTGCTCAACCCGCACTTGCATGCGCACTTTGGACTCACGAATTTGCCTGTTCTCCAACTCCAACTCGGCGTTCCGTTGCTTCAGCTGTTCAACACGGGCCTAAAATGTAAAAAATATGAGAAAACAATTTGGAAATAACACAAAATTTTGCATAAATGATTAAGAGTAAAATGGGCGCTATTATCAAATTTACCGTTTTTTAAATTTTATTGAAAACCAAAGGGGGGGGAGGAGGGCCTTTTTGGTTTATAAAATTTGTTCCCGGGGGTTTTTGCGAAGGAATCTTACATATATTTTAAGTAATTTCAACTTCGTAACCTAATTTACAAAAAAATATCAAAAAATGAGAAATTTAAATGTTTTTTGCACGAGTTCGGATTATGATTTAGAAATTGACCAAAATAGCTGTGAGACTCGTTATCAGAACTTCAAAAAGCCTCTAGAACAGATGTTCACGAGTTATTATCTCAAAACACCCTTTGGTTTTCAATAATGTGTCCAGACATTTGCGCCTATGTCCAAAATAGGATTCAAAAGAAATAAAATTTTCTCATGTTTTTTCTACCCAGAGAAAAACGACCAAACCTCAGCGGCATTTTTAGCTGCGGCCAGGTCAAGGCACTTTTTCACCCAATAGTCTTTGCTCTCCAACGAGGCGGCGGAGGAGGAGGACGAAGCGGACAGATCGTCCGCCGTGCTAAGCATTTGGAAAACAATTTAATGAATTTTCGACGAGGGTATTCTGAAAATTTTATTTGAAATTTGCAAATTTAAGAATGGCCCTGAGTTTATTGTTGACTACTGGACAAAATCCAGGTGTGGATCCAGGTCATGTCGAACTCTATGTGTATTTTTGTTTGACAAATTCCGTCAACAAAAAGCTTGAAAATAACATAATGACAATTACGCCAATTTAAAATAAACTTTCAAGTTTAGGGGCCCAATTCCACATAAATCAGTTTTAAGTGGTTTTCGAGGTCGCTGATCACGAATACGGCATCTGTTTAAACCAATTCCGTACCCCTGACCCATATTCGAACAAAAAGTCGAAAATTTCCGAGTTTCTATGACTCAAAATTAGGCATCGCCTATTTTTTTTTTAATTTTGGCTAGTTCTTTAACAGATTTTTGTCCAAAAAATGAAAAATTCATGTAATCATAACTTTTTGTGATGATCAAAAAAGTCAATTGCACCAACGTGATCAGATCACTCCTTCAGGATGATCTGAAAACCCTAAAATGGCTTTAAATCGGGAAATTTTCAGAAAAAAAAATTCCTAGGGGGTTGGAAAAATTTTTCGTGGAAGACGAATGTCGCGGACAGAAAGAGCACACAAAATTTGCTACAAATGCAAAAAACCGCATGTCTCTACGCCTTCTGTACTCTGGAATTTACTTGTGCAATTTCGAACCGTAAAAAAGTACTGTAATTTCTTCAAAAAAGTGCATTTACAGTAATTTTGATCACTTGTAAATTAATCCTCCGGAATCTCAGCGTACAGAAGGCGTAGAGACATGCGGTTTTTTTGCATTTTGTAGCAAATTTTGTGTTTCTGTCCGCCACATTCGTCTTCAACGAAAATTTTTTTTCCAACCCCCTAGGAATTTTTTTTTTGAAAATTTCCCATTTCACGCCATTTTGGGGTTTTCAGATCATCCTGAAGGAGTGATCTGATCACGTTGGTGCAATTGACTTTTTTGATCAGCATTTTCAGATTTCTTGCCCTACAAAAAAAGTTACCTGTCTTCAAAGTTTTGACCTTATAATTTCTTAACGCTTATTTTGGGGCAACTTTCGAAAAAAATTTATAAAAAAAATTTTTCTTAAACGATTTCTATTCTAATTTTTTTTCCGTGGGTCTTAATATTTATGGTGAAGGTTTGGTAAAAACACCAAGCAAAAGAAAAAAAGAAAAAGAATATTTAATGTGCACGTCAAAAATCATTTAATTCAATAATGATCGATCACTTCTCAACAAATCATTCATTCCACTGATCACTTTGGACCGAGAGTTTCGTCGAGAAGTCTAAAAACAGAAACGCAAGAAATTTGAATTTTGCAAAAGCATGCGCTGACCCATCCTCGATGCCATGCTTATCATAAATTTGAATGTCAATATTGTTCCATTGATTATAAATTTGCCAGCCAATCGCTTCCTCCTCCCATTTTGCCCATTTGCTTTCATCTCGCGCAATTGGACAACGGACCAGCAAAAAACATTGGCTGCTGTTGTCAGTTCTTTTCAATGTCAATTGTTCCCGAGTCAATTTGTTGGTCAGAGCAAAAGGCACAACGGAGGAAGCAAAAGGTGAACGAAACCAAATGACAACAATGAAATTGACGGAGGAAGACGAATTGGCAAATGCCTAAAATAAGGGAAAATCGATTAAGAAATGGTAAATGAAATGATAAATGTGGCACTTTTGCTTAGGAGGAGACCATTTTTGTCCGCTTAATTTTTGATTAGGCGAATGTTTTGTCAGAAAATCCAAAAGCCCGTAAAAGTGCCAAATCAGTCAAATAATAATCACCGCTTTGAATGCTTCAACATTCGACGTCAAATCCATGTCCAACCAGCAGTTGAACATCTTCGGCACATCGTTTGAATTGGGAGTGAACAGCCATTTTGACAATGCTTGTCCATCCGGTGCCATGGCATTGTCATCGCATGGAAAATCGGTGAATAATATTGCCCACAATATAGTAGACAAAGCAAAGCGATGGACAATCGTTGAGAATTGACGGGACGAATTGTCGCAAACAGCGGAAAGATTCGGTGGACAATCGCATGGCACAAATGTTTTTCCCGAGCATTGGCCAAATTGTGCGCAAAACAAACTCCAACATGCGATCATTGTACGTAAAGATGGTCAAATAAATTGGACAGGAGGCAAAAAGTTGACGAAAACGGCGGAGAAAATCGATGGTATTGCGATCAATGAAACTAAAAATGAATGGGGAAATATTTCATACATTTTTTACATTTCGCCCATGAGCGAGCCAGACTCTTGACATTGGAGGGAGCTGAATTCAATTTTTAGAGGCGTATTTTTCTCTTGAATTAGGAGGAGTGTTTGAATTGAACGAATTTTAAGCCGTTTTTTCGCCAAAAAATGATTATTTTTTGCCATTTGGGGTCAATTTTTTCAACAATATAGTAAAATGGAGCTCTGGCGGTGCCATTATGCGCCGAGCTTTTGCAATAATGTAATTTGTTAAAAAATTGGTTCAAATTCTCAAAAAACTGTTCATTTTTTCTTGTAAACTTTCTGGAGTTCGAGTGGAGCGTGGGTGTAAGCCCTCTGTGCCCCCCCCCCCTTGGCTACGCCATTGATTTCGCCAATTACGAAATGATGATGCGTTCAAATCCGATGACTCTGCGTGGCAATTCAATCGGCGGAATTGGCAATGCTTCTCCATCGTAATTGACAATTCCCATTTCATTTGTGCCATTCTCTCCAATTTTTCTTCCAAAACTCAAAACATCGAGTGACCATTTGCGCGTTCTGAAGTGTTCGTCGACGTAAAAGTCAAATCGGTGGCTGATCAGCGCAATTCCCAGTCCAAGTTGAGAAGCCGGCAGCAAATCGAACACCGCCAGCCAACCGTCGCCGGAGATGAAGCTGAAAATGGAAAACGAAATTTACAAATTGAAATTGAAATTTTTTATTTTTATTTTTTATAATTACATTGCTTTTGTCATTTTTTCCTCTCCTTCTTTCCGGTTGTCAGACATTTTGTTGAGGCAAATTATTAAGAAAGTTTTTGATGGATTTAAATTAGCTTAGAAATTGAAAAATTTATTGAAAACTGCAATAGTTATTTATAAAATTAAAGTGGAAAAAACCCAAATGAGCGATTTTAAATGCAAAAGTTTTCGTCATGTTTGAAAATTAAAAAGCAGTTTTTAATTCGTTAAGATTAAACCACATAATAACTAGGGCTTCCTTTTTAGGCACAAAGACACAAAAAATCGCGAAATAGGCACTAAAATAGGCAAATAAAATTTTTTATTAACGCTTTTTTGGTAACAATACACGTTAAAAATTAAATATTTCAACTGTAAATAAAATTAGTAAATATTTTTAAAAAATTTTTCAAATATGAACAAATTTTTAAACCCAAAAAAATTTTTATTAAGAGAAAAATATTAAATTTGCATTTTTGTTAAGGATTTTTTCGAAAATCCTAAAATAGGCACTTTAGGTACAAAAATCCCGAAACAGGCAAAAACAGGCATTATAAAAGTCGTCGTAGACACCCCAAACCAAGCGGAAAATGCGTTTTTCGTGCTTATCTGTGCGTATTAAATGCGCAGAAATTTTAGGCATTTGCCTAAAAAAGGAAGCACTATTAATAACACAGAATGAAAGAACTATTGGAATTTTAGAATTACCTAATATGGAGGGGCTCAAAAACCGGATTTTTCAGCATCTGCTGAAATTTTTTCTAACTTGGGGCGTGCTAATAAGCATAAAAAACGCATTTTTAACTTGGTTTGAGATTTCTAAGTCCAACTTTTTCATGCTGATTTTTGCTTAAATTGGTAGGTAATAAATACTGCCGCCGATGGTCCCCTCCCCCTTATGGAAAATTTTTTTTCTACTTTAAAAAGTCGTAAAAACACGTTTTATGGAGTTTTTAGGGACGCTTATCTCGAATCTAACCTTCATTTTGATTAAATTCGAATGCCGGACCGGAATTTGAACAAAAAGTCGAAAATTCAAAATTAACTTTTATGTTCGTACCTGTTCACAATGACCATTTTTTGATGTTGCAAGATAAATTTAGGAACAAAAGTAAAAATTTCGAAAATTTTGAATTTTCGAATTTTTGTCCGAATTCGTTGGTCCGGGATTCGAAATTGGTCAAAATGAATGTCAGATTCGTGAGCAGCGACTCTAAAAACCCCAAAAACGTGTTTTTACAAAAAACAGAAAAAAATTTTCCAAAAAGGGGGTGGACCAGGGAACCGCCCACTTCGGCGCGGCCATTTCGGCGCGGCCACTTCGGCGCGGGTTTTTCGGCGCGAGGTTTTTTCGGCGCGCGCTTTTTCGGCGCGGGCTTTTTCGGCGCGGCCACTTCGGCGCGGCCATTTTGGCGCCCTATATAAAATGGCTTTTTCGGCGCCGAAAAAATTTTTCAAAAATTTTTTCAAAATCTTGAGAAAACAATACCAAAAGCAAAAAATTTCCTGTTGTGAACTACCTACACACTAATTTTGAGAAAAAGTTTAAAAAAATTGTTTTGCAGTGTTGTGTACCATCGAATACTGGTCAGTTTGGAATTTTTAAGTCAAATTCAATATAAATATTCGAAATTTGAGTCCGGGGTTCTGAATTTGGCAAGCCTATGGTCAGATTGTGATTAGCACCCTCGAAAACCCACCGATTGGTGATTTTGACACAAAATATAAAAGTTAATTTGGGACCACAATTATGCACCAATGCTTACCATTGCATTAGCACGGTACTTTGAAAGAAAATGTGATAAGTTATATGCACAATGAAAGGCAAATTAAAATTTTTTTGAAAATTTTTTGGGATTTTTAAACATTGGCGCCGAAAAAGCCATTTTATATAGGCCGCCGAAATGGCCGCGCCGAAAAAGCCCGCGCCGAAAAAGCTCGCGCCGAAAAAACCTCGCGCCGAAATACCCGCGCCGAAGTGGCCGCGCCGAGGTGGCCGCGCCGAAGTGACCCCGACCCGGTGGACCATCGGCAGTATTACCAATTGGTATTTTCGTGCTTAATGCTGATCTGGTAATTTTGGTGCTGAATTTAGCATTTTCGTGCTTATTTTTGTGCTTAATTAGCATTTTTTTGTAAAATTTTCACTAAAACACCGCCTCCTAGCAATAAAAACGAAAAATCCACCCCTAGGATCGACCTAAATTTTTTTAAAATACCCCTAAAAATGCAAAATTTTCTCAAAAATCCATAACTAAAAAAAAATTTTTTTGAAAAATTGATTTAAAATGTCAATTTTTGCTAAGAAAAAATTAAATTCAATGTGAAAAGAAAAAAAATGAGAATTTATTGTTAACTGATAAAAGTTTTTGCCTAAAAATCATCAAATTTTTATGCTTTTTTCGATTTTTTTTGTGCTGATTTTACCATTTTTTGATGCTGAATTAAGTCCTTGATCATCATTTTTTGGTGCTGAAAAATCCGGTCTCTACTAATGAGTATAACGCAGAATCTTAATAATCCGCCTTTTTGTTTCCTTTCTTTGTTATTTTTAGAGCTAGGATTTTTATATGCTAAAAATCGTAAAATATATAATAATAGGGACGCGATTTCTAGTAAAAAAACTTTTTTATCGGAAGTGTAGAAGAAAAATTTTTGATACGATTTTTTTCCCAAAAAAGTACCCAAATTAGGCGTTCCAAAATTATAAACTCAAAACTTTGAAGACATGTAACTTTTTCTATAGGGTAAGAAAAAATTTTTCAGAAAAAAATTCCTAGGGGGTTGGAAAAAATTTTTCGTGGAAGACGAATGTGGCGCACAGAGAGAGCACAAAATTTGCTACAAAATGTAAAAAACCGCATGTCGCTACGACTTCTGAACTCTGAGAATTTACATGTTTAATTTCGAACAGCAAAAAAGTACTGTAATTCTTAAGGAAACAGTGCATTTTACAGTAATTTTGATCACTTGTAAATTAATCCTCCGGAATCTCAACGTGCAGAAGGCGTAGAGACAAGCGGTTTTTTGCATTTTGTAGCAAATTTTGTCTTTCTGTCCGCCACATTAGTATTCAACGAAAATTTTTTCCAACCCCCTAGGAATTTTTTTCTGAAAAATTTTTTCTTACCCTATAGAAAAAGTTACATGTCTTCAAAGTTTTGAGTTTATAATTTTGGAACGCCTAATTTGGGTACTTTTTTGGGGAAAAAATCGTATCAAAAATTTTTCTTCTACACTTTTCTAGGGTAATTTGGGGCGCTGATCACGAATATGACATTTATTTTCCGAACCCGAATTTGAACAAAAGACCGAGATTCACAAATTGGATTTTTTCTCAACAAATGAAAATCAAGAAAATATTTTCATAATTCCAGAAAAGCGTGCAGGCTAAGTTGGTGGCATGTGAACGAATTGTGCTCAAAATTTCCTTAAAAGGATCAACTTCTCGTCTCTTCACATTTGCCCGCCACAAAAATTCACACAGATATTTGTCCAGCAACTGACATGAAATTTTACGTGAAAAATTTAAAAGGGTTACAGTGCCAATGGTGCGTGCCCCAACTCTTTTCGAAAAAAAATTCCAAAATTTTTTTCCTGAAACAAAGTCATTTTAGGGGTTTTCACGGTCGGAGAATCCGATTCTTACATCCTTTTGGACCAATTCGAACCTTGGTAATAGTGTACATGGTAGCCCCCCTTTTTTGAAAAAGAAAATTTTCAAAAAATTTTTCTAAATAAAGTTATTTTATAGGTTTTCAGGGTCGGAGAACACAATTCTGACATCAATTTCGGCAAATTTCGAACTTCTGACCCGGATTCGAACAAAAAGTCGAAACTTCAAGTTTTTTCTAGTTTCGCATTTTCGGTTCAATACCGGCTTAAATGTAAGGAAACAAATTAAAAGCATTCAATTATGTAAATTTTAACCACATTTGGCATTTCCAATTTATTCTTTAAAGGTAGAGGGCCGTCGCAATGGCGAACATGCGAAGACGGAGCAAATAGTAGGGCGCTCGAGCGAGCGGACGAAGCTTAGGCTTCAGTTTAGTCCTATTGGTTCTCTTGACTTATACGATGTTTTTTCTAGTGGATCAATCTCGACGAATATGGTACCAATCGGTATCTCTCAATGAGACAGATCGTAGGGTCTTTTGCACTCATTTTCGGACATCTTTTTTTGGTCCCAATAACTCACTCATTTTGCGTTAAATAATAAATTAATTCAGCATCAGATAGGAGCATTATAAGAGCTATAGAAAAAAGTAATTAAAGAAAATTTGTTGATCATTCAGCGATAAAATTTAATATTCTCAGTTTTTGCCTCTTCGAGGCAAAAATTTTGGGGTCACTTTATTATAAACTTTTTTTTAAAGTCGTATAAAACCCGTTATTATGGGCTTTTCGGGATCGCTTACCACGAATATGACAATAGAATTTTTTTTTCAAACTGATTTTTTGACCGCAAATGCTGATTTAAAAATGTTCATTTGGCAACCCTGTATTAGTAAATGTATGTTTTATTCGAACAAAAGGATTAACAAAAGAATTCGGAGAAAGCGAGAGCATCAAATCAGTTTCCAATTGGTGATATGGTCGATCATTACTCAAATATAATTTTCATTGCTTTAATCCAATTCTTCTTCTTCTTCTTCCACTGCTGGCGGCGATAATGGCCTAAAATTATTTTCATTTTTAGACAATCAAAAATTGTTGTTGTTGGCTCACCCAATGCAATGCTTTCCACCCAAATCAAATCGGACACTGTTCAAATTGGGACACGAATTATTGAGCGGATCAAATCTGATATAGGTAGTTCAAATTGGAATCAGAATTTTCACGGGTTTGCCACTTAACTGGCGCCGTCTCACCAATTGGGCACCGTTTTAAAAGCCAATTATACTCTAATTCGAAATCATTGGTCCTCCTGAAAATTTTTTTTCTAAATTTTTTCTGAAAATTCTGATAATACGTTTCTAGGGATGTTTTGAGGCGCTGAGCACGAATCCGGCCTCCATTTCGACCTATTTCTAACACTGGACCCGAATTCGAACATTTTCGATTTTTTTTTAATTTCAAAAATTATGAAAACATGTTCCCAGGGGTTTTCTGGGTAGCTGATCACGAATACGCCTTCTATTTCGCCCAATTCAGAACCCCAAACTCAAATTCTAACAAAAAGTCGAAAATTCAAATTCTTTCAAATTTTTTATTTTTGTTCAACCTTTGTTTACGCACACGGAAACAAACTGAAAGTCGCTGATACTCATAAGTGTTCCAATACAAAATAGTTTAAACTATTTGTAGACTAAAAATCGTATAAAATTATAATTTTGGACTTTGTCCGAATTCGGGTCCGGTGTTAGAAATAGGTCGAAATGGAGGCCGGATTCGTGCTCAGCGCCGCAAAACACCCCTAGAAACGTATTATCAGAATTTTCAGAAAAAATTAAGAAAAAAAATTTTCGGGACCAATGATCGACATGATTGCCGTATTCTTCGCTCTTCTGTTTCAATGTCAGCTTTTCATTCGTCATTTCGTTCACCAATTCAAATTGTTCGTTTGGCGTTGATTCCATACGAAAATACAGTTGAATATTATAACTGACAGAAGTGGTGGCACGAAGAAATGTCTAAACAAAATTGGTAAAAAAAAAAACACAATTTAACGAAAATGTATATAGCGGATCACCTCCTTGAAGTTGTTGACCCATTCCAGATTTTGTGGACGAAAAAAAATATTGCGACGAAATCGCTTCGGTTGGCCATTTTTTGTCGGAGTGTGCAACCATTTGGACAATGCCTGGTCAGCAGTTGTATTTGGCCCATCATCAGCAATTCCATCGGGTAACAGATCACCAGTGATTGAAATCAATTGATCAAGATCGGTGAGAATTGTTGGCGAAATGTGGCGACGCAAATTGTCCAAATGATTGCCATCATAAACGTACAAATGGCGAATGTTTGTCGCAAAAATTGGCAAAATTTCTCGGGCCAAAACATCCCAAATTGGCAGCCAGTCATCATTTAACGGGACAGAAAACACAAACAATTCAAAATTGGTGCCCATTCTGTGCCAAATTTGTTTATTGGAACGGAGAAATTCAATGACGGAATGGTCAATGTAGCTGAAGAAATATAAACATGCATTAAAATACACAAAAAAGTCAAAACTACTCAATGTAAAGGCTATTAAAGCGAATTTTGTTGGGCAGCGGACGGTCAGGCAACGGAAATTCCACACAATTTATCCAATCCGATACTGTTAGTTTCGGTTCTGGTCCAATGCCCTTGCTAATTCCGATTGATTGCCAAATTGTCAATTCGCTTTTTCCGTCAAAATGCATGTCCACCAGCACATCGAAACGGTCAGAAAGCAATGCCATTTTGAGACCAAGTTGGGGACGATCAAAAGATGGAAGAATGTCCATCCAAACGTCGCCACAAATCCAACTGAAACATTGAAAAAAAAGAATTGGGTAAATGAAAAATTTCATTTGATTAGTTAATTCATTACCGTCTGTTCATTTATTTTGCTGTAATAGCACAATTTGCCGTTTTACAATTATGTAATTGGTGACCCAAAATTCAGAATCTGGAATGAGGGAGAGAAGAAAAAAAGGCATTTTATACTAAAATATTATCGTAGCAATTGGGGTGGGAAAAGTCGGCATTTGTCGAGTATAAAAAAAACGGGTCGTTTGACGCGAATAACATTTACTGAAAATCGGTGAAATTTTCGAAAAAAATTCCTAGGGGGTTGGAAAAATTTCCTTGAAAATCTTGAACAGGCTCACATCAAAATTTAATCAACAATAACTTTTAATGTTCAAGTCGTAAGCCCCACCATTCAAAGTGCAATTCAGAAGAATTTTATGCTCTTTCCAATGGGCTTACTCATTTTCACTAGGAAAATTTTCCTAACCCACAAGGAATTTTTTTTCTAAAATTTCTCCAATTTTCAGTGTATTTTGGAGTGTGCCGATTTTGCACTCATTTTCGGACATCTTTGACTTTGGTCCCAAATGGCTCACTCATTTTGCGTTAAATAATAAATTAACAAACGAAAACGAATGACAGCGATGAAATTGACGGGAGATGAAGTACATAAAAATGTCGGGAAAAAATACTAAAAATGTACAGAATCATTTTTGAAGGAATTGTAAAGTAGAAAAATTCGATGAAAATAAATGGCGAATGGAAAATAATAATGAAAAATGGCGGAGGAGGAGAACCACTTTTATATTAATTTTTTGCCATTTTCACACGATTTTAATAATCTCGTATTTCGACGCATTGCTATAAAAGCCATCAGTGATGGCCCATCACTCCCCCTTCTATTTTCTTTCATTCGCTCATGCTTAAGCAAATTTTTCCTTGCTTTTCTCCGATATTTTTTAATGAGAGAAAACTATTGATTTTAAATTGTTTTTGTTTGCCGAATTTTCATTCTTTGCTTTTGAGGCACTTTAATATTGTTTATAAAATTACAATTGTTCTTTCATTTTGTTAGTGTGTTGTTTAAGTTGAACAAATTAATACTGCTAGTTTTGTTACAAAAAAGACAAAAACTATTCAATGAAAATTGGGTACTTATATGTTATCTGTGCGGAGATTTAAAAAAAAATTTATTTTTTTTGCTATAACTTTTTTCTTTACTCCATTTTTTGCGGCGGTTTTTCTAAAAGAGTTTTGGTGAACAAGGGGGTCCGGCGGTGACGATAGGCGCCGCCGGGAAAATTTTTTGCATTTTTAATTCGATTTGTTAAGGGATTTTGTCCAAAAATGACGAATTTTGTGATTTTGAGCCATTTTTAGGATATTTTCATCAAAAATGTTGGTTTTTTGAAAATTTAGTGGAATTTTTTGGAAAATTTGGGTAATAAGAGGCTAGGTCTGGGGGTACCACCTAGGAAAAAATTTCAGTACATTTTAACGAAATAGACACCCCCCTAGAAATCGCGAATTTTCGAATTCAGTCCCCCCCCCCCCCCCCCCGAAGCCAAGGGTCTGGCTACGCCCTTTGTCAACAGTGAGCTTCACTGCCGAAACCTTCAGAAATTTTTACATTTGCAATTATAAAAACAACGATAAAATTTATAAGGAATAAATTTTTTAAAAATTAATTTGCACCCCTAATTTTCAAGTTTTTTTTGTGCATATTTGGTGCATATTTCACGAATTTATTTGCATATTTATGCGCATGTTTTGGTCACTTTTCGTGCATATTTTTTTACAGCCCTGTAAATAAGTACCGAAAATTGATTATTTAAAAAGTTTTTTTTTAGTTTTTTATATGTAGAGAAATATTGATTCAACAATTTTATCAATTTTGCTAAGCTATTAAACTCGTCAAATATTGAATAAATAATTTTCCCTCATCAAAATGTCTAACAACCGAAAAGAAGAGGAGGAAGAGATGGAAAAAGCAATTTAAAATTAAAATGCCATTTTTAAAATTTCAATTTTAAATTTTGTTTTCCTTTTTTCAGTTTCATCTCCGGCGACTGTTGGCTTTCTGTGTTCGAATTGCTTCCGCCTTCACAACTTGGCCTTGGAATTGCGCTGATCAGCCACCGATTTGACTTTTACGTCGACGAACACTTCAAGACTCGCAAATGGACATTGAAACCTATTCAAATTGAAAGAAAAATTGGAAAGAATGGCAAAAAAGAAATGGAAATTGTCAATTACTATCGAAATCCAATGCCAATTCCGCAAATTCAGTTGCCATGCAAAGTCAGCGGATTCGAGCGCATCATCGTCCAGTTAAATTGACGCTAAATTAATTCTTGACAACATTCTTATTTATTTTTAGTTACATCGACCACAGTGCCATCGCTTTTCTCCGCCGCTTTCGCCCACTTTTCGCCGCCTGTCGTCCAATTAATTTGTCCATCAATACGAAAAGTGATCGAATTATGGAGTCCATTTTTCGCAACATTTGGCCTTTGCTCGGAAAAAACATTCATGGCTTGGAATTGTCTGCCAGAATTTTCCGGCGTTTGCGCAAATTCGTCCCGTCATTTCTCGACGACTTTCCATCGCTTCGCGTTGTCAATGCCTATTCTGATGGTTTCTTTGCCAAATTCCCATGTGATGAAAGTGCCATGGCATCGAATGGACAAGTGCTGGCCAAATGGCTTTTCACTCCATTTCAAAACAATGTGCCAAAATTGTTCAAATGCTCGTTGTACATGGATGGTGGGAATTGGTCGTCGAACATTGAACCATTCAAAGCGGTGCTTTCATTTCATATATATTTCTTTAATCAATTTTCCCTCATTTTAGGCATTTGCCAATGCTTCTTCCCCCGTCAATTTCATTATCGTCATTTGGTTTCGTTATTTTCCTGATTCTGTTTTGCCCTTTGATCTGACCAATGGATTTACTCATGAACAATTGACGTTGAAAAGGATGAACTCTATTGGCCGTTTTCTTCTGATCCGTTGTCCAATTGAGCGCGACGCGAGCAAATGGGCGAAATGGGAAAAGGAGGCAATTGACTGGAAATTTTTTGATCAGTGGAATCAAACTGACATGCTTCATACTTATCGTGAGGACGAAATAATGGGTCAGCGAATGCTTATTCAATAAATCAATTTTTTTTCTATTTTTAGTCATCTCAACGCAACTCCAGCCCTAAGTGATCAGCAGCAGAAATGAATGAATGATTTGCTGAGAAGTGATCAATTGATTTAAAATTATTGAATTGAAAATTCACGTGCTTATTTAAATATTCTTTTTTTATTGGACTGATCAACATGGATTGGTAATAGTAAAGTTTATCCCCCCCCCCCCCTTTTTCGAAATTTTTTTTTTGTTTTCTTTTTCTAATTTAGGTTCAGGGTTCAGAATTTTGCAAAACAAAGGTCATATTCGTGTCAGCGCCACAATTGACCCTAGAAAAATTATTTATAATGTATTGAAGTATTATCTTTTATTCCACATTTTGCACTTTGCCACTCCAATTCCTCCACCACTCAACCGCACGCGTCTCCTTCTCTTTCCCCCTCCCTTTGCGGCCCTACCAAAGTCAGACAAATCCTTGTACTATTTCTCTTTCCTCTTTTTCTTTATTAGTTTTCCCATTAACACAACGCCATTGCTACATTCAAAATTGACCCATTTTATTTACACATGGCATTGATTGGTTGTCGTGTCCATTTCTCTTTCCTATTTTCATTTCTCCCAAAGTGTATTGTTTTTTTCGCTGTATGCAAATTATACAGAAGTCATAAGCTGGGTCGAACACTTGTATTCGAGACCGGACGGGACTTCTGGTATTGAGACGGGAATTTTCTCAAACTCAAAGATAATAAATGAAAAACTCAAAATCGATATTTTTCAAAACTGGGGTTTGCATTAATTTGTCTAAAATTTACCGGAGATTTTGTTATATTAAGAGAGATTTCTTTGATTTTTTTCTAATTTTTAATTGAGAATTTTAGAGTTATAGAGAAAAAGTCCCTTCTCAATGCCAGAAAGTCGCGTCCGCCGGTTTATAATTTGTAATTCTTTTTTGTCCTCCTTTTCTTCCATCTTGGATTGTTATTTTTTCCGTAATTAATATGCCTTAATTACCAAATATTAAATGTTTATGTCTTGAACAATTTCCGAGTTTGAATTACCTTTGATTAACTTTATCTTCTGCTGCTGGAAAGAAAGTCGCAGTCAATGGACGATTCGCCAAGTGAAACATTTGAAGTGATTGAACTCGAAGGAAACGGTATTATTTGGATTAGTGGAATTGAACAGAATAGAACATTTGGAAAAAATTTAGGACAGCAAATATTTCAATTATTATTTTAAAATATTACACAAAATTCATTAATACCGAACCGGTAGTTATATTCAAAGTTGAACGAGACCGGGAATTTTTGAAAAAATCGGAATAAGAAAAACCTGGACCCAGCCCTACGGGGCCTAAATAATTTGAAATTTCTTAAAAATTATTTAAAAATTAATTTTTAAAGCGGAAATATTATAAAGTTAATTTTTTATTTCAAAAAAACAAATTATAAAATAAAATTATTTTTAAACTCCTAGTTTTATGTTAATTTATCGATATAATGAAAAATTAATGTGTTTTATTTTGGTAAAGCACTCAGCAGTTTGGATGACGGCATACAAACTAGAGACCGGACAACTGGGGTCGGAGGGATCCCGAGTCTGGATCCCGACTGAATCCCGATCCCGATCAATCCCGAACATTTTGAAAAACAGACCGGGACGGATCCCGAGTCGGGATCCCGACCGAATCCCGATCCCGATGAATCCCGAAGATTTTTTTTCGGGATCCCGCGGGATTATCGGGATTTACATTTTCAAACAATTTTTTTTCCATTTGCGCCAAGATTTATCCAAATGCATGGTTAATATTTGTAATTGATCAAAGGAAGCACTCTATTGAGAAATATTAGCATTTCCGCTTTTCTCGCTCTCAAACGAGAACGACGATAATCATAAACATCACGAGCCGTTGAGAAAAGTTGTTCCGACGCAACACTTGTGGCCGGTGCTGATAAAAACCGTCTCGCATGCTTTGACAACTGGGCAAATTTTTTGGAATTTTCTTTCCAAAATTCCAGTGGATCACTTTCTAAAATCTGCCGCGCCAATGCATTATACTCAAAAATTTCAGTTTTTAAGTCCATTTGTGCGTTTTCTCCTGAAATTTATTTTTCAAAAATAAATTTTAAATTATGCCGAACCATTTGATATGGTTTGAGGCGAATCCTGCTCCAAAGTTGATGAAAAAAAATCAAATAATCCACATTTGGTTTTTTTCGGTGAGGGCGACCTGATTGGAACTAATTGCTCTTCAACCAATTGGTCGTCATTTGATGGCGATTCTCCAAGCCATTCAATTACATCACGACTAAATAAGACTATTTAAATTAAAACTATCCTAAAAATTAGTACCGAAATTCGTCTGGGTATTCGATAAAAAATGATTTAAATCGTGGGTCCAAAAATTGAGCAAGAAGATAAATTCTGAATGGAAAAAGCATTAAAATAATTTTTAATGAGATGACCGCACTTTTCATTTCCAAAGCGGCCAAAACGCTGCTTTAATGAATTGACTATGGTCCGCTTGCAATCATGCACTTCATGCTTTACGAAAATTTTTTGTTCCAAATTCCGAACGGTCATTTTTGAAAACGGGAAAATAATTGAAATGGAAGATTCCCTGCGGCAAAAAATCCCAGAAAGTTCATTTAATCCTTCTAATAAAGACGACAATTCTTCTAAAACATTCCATTCGTCATCGGCAAAAGTTAAATTTGGCACGCCTGAATCATATTTTTAATATACATAATATAATATTTTAGATTAACCTTTTTGATATGCAAAAACATTTAATGCGTTTTTTTGTTCACATAGCCGTTTTACCATAAAAAAAGCAGAGTTCCATCGAACCGGAATTTCCTTGGTTTTTTTTAAAATTAATATTTTAAACATTTCGAAACTTGGAGCAGTGTATGAGTTGGTGCGTCCTCCTCCAGTTGGACCTCGCGCAATTGCCCCATTGCGGTGTTAGAATGTTTAAAATGTGCCACAATCTTTTTGCACTTTGTTAGCAGAGCGCTAATTCTCTCCTCCTTTAATCCTTCTTTTACACAAAGATTAAGAAGGTGTGCAGAACAATCACTATCGATAAATGTCTCAGGGTTGTAAATCGCAGAAAAAGCCTAAAAATTTGTAAAAAAAAAGAATTTTTAAAATGTTTTTACTTTTCTCATATTTGAGCCACCATCCCGGACAAAAACTGCACATTTTTCTTGGGGAATTTTCCAATCCGCCAAAATTTGGCGTATTCTTTCAGCAATTCGTTCGCCAGTTTTCTCTCCCTTAATTTGTCCGACAGAAAGAACAAAATCCACCCGTTTCCAATCATGGGTGATGCCATGAGCAGTCAGACTAAAAATTGATTTGACCATCCATTTGGCAATGGTAAAGAAAATTTAACCGGTTTTAACTTATATATTTAAGAATTTTTTCCTTTTTGTTCGAATTCGGGTCCGGGGTTCGGAAGTGGGCAAATTCGAGTTCAGATTCATAACCAGCACCCTCGAAACCCCACAAAAACTGAATTTGAATAGAAAATAAAAAAAGTAAATTAGGGACCACAATTCTTAACCATTGCCATCCATTTTTCATGGCATACCTCATCAAACTGTCAATAGAATTGCTCCAAATGTCGGAAGTAAAAGACAGGAAAGGACATTTTTCCAATTCCTCAGAGACTCTCTTTTTGACAGCACTGTAAACCAATGGCAGGCATTTTTTCCTGTAATAAGACTCTTCCTTCAGCGCTGAAAGTGTGTTATTTTGGTTGAAGAGCATGAGGGTAGTCGGGTTATTAATTATGCCAAATGAAAGAGCGTTACATGCGATAAAATTAATAACACGCTTGTCCAAGTGTGACAGATCCCCTGAAAAAATTGAATTATAAGTAAAACGAAAAATATAGGACCGGAGGTTGATATTTTGAAGAATGTACTAATTTTGCCAATTCCTGTCCCACCTTCCTTCTTCAGTTCAAATTGTTTGGCATAATCAGAAGCATAGCTACTATTTGCATGTATGGTGTTTAGGTGTGTGATTAAGCCTTTTGTGCTGCCGGCCGATAATTTAAACACAAATTTTTTGCCCCCCTTTTCTTTGCAAACGGCACACTCAGCTTCATCTTTAGAAACTTTGCTGAATAGTCCAATGGACCAAATAATTGATTGCATTTAAAAGGCTTAATGAAAAAGATTTATATTTGTAAAATGTATAAATAAAAATGGTTGAAATATCTTGTGGTGGAGAAAAAAATGAGGAAACTTTGGGCATAGTAAAAGGTAACAGAACGCCAATTTTTTTATAATTAACAAAAAAAAGTTTTCTTTTTTACCGTCCATGTGCAATTGTAATAAGAAAATGAAAAGTTTTCAAAAATTTATCGTGACTTCAATCCCGCGGGATCCCGCGGGATTGGCAAAATGGTCGGGAGGGATCCCGATTCGGGATCCCGATCAAATCCCGATCCCGATCAATCCCGATGAATTTAAAAAATCGCTCGGGACGGATCCCGAGGTCGGGATCCCGAATTTAATCCCGCGGGATCCCGAAGAAATCCCGCGGGATCCCGATCCCGTCCGGTCTCTAATACAAACGCAGCAATTGCAAGAAGAGAAAGACAAATACGGTAAGGAGGAAAATACTGTGGAAAAATGATTAAAAAATGTAATTGATTCATAATTATTATAATCGCAAAACCCTAACAAATTACTTATAGTTTCAATTGACCAATTTGGAGCAATTCTGGAAAAAATAGACAAATTGAAGCAGCAAAAGCAGGACGAAAAGAACACAAAGTGTAAGAAAATGAAGAAAAAAATAAAAATTAATTTTATATGTTTAAGCATTGGTTGTCCAAATTGAACAGTTGCAAAATGATCAGAAAGCACTTTTGGGACGGATCACAGAATTGGAGAAGCAACAGAAGCTGGAACCCAATGAAAAAGGTAATAGTCTTGACTAATTACCCTAAATCATTCTAATTGACTTGCTTAATTTAAGTGTTTTTTCAATTTGTATAATATATTCCTAATTTAGAACATTAGTATATATTTCTCATAGGTTATAAAAACCTATTTTCACTTACAAATTATGTGGAGTGAAAATATTTTTCTGTATTTTTTGTTTTTCATTTTACCATTTTGAAAATTTATATTTTATAATGGGCTAAATTTTGTTGAAATGAAATTTTATATTGATTTAATTTTTTTTCGTCTATATTTATTATTTTAATATTAATGTTTTCACAGAAATGGACAATGGTGCACAAATTGAAAGAACTTTTGAGGCAAGCGCAGCAGCTGATGATAACCAGCAACAGAAGGTGAGAAAGTATTATTTGATTGTTGTTTTTTAGTTCTTAACCATAAAATGCGTCATTGATACTGTATTTTGTAAATTCGCCAGTCAATATATTTTTTAAACACATACCGTACAATTTTAACTACAGTTTGGAATACATATGGGGGGGGGGACAGTCGTCGGCGAGACTCCCGTACAAAATGGTTCAGTGGACAATCCGTCAGCAAAATTTATTTAAAAAAAAACAATATTGTATTTAAAATTATTTAAAATAAGTTTAAATTGCAAAAATTTAATTAATAATTTTCTTTATTATAAAAATGATGAAATAATGCTTTTTAAAAGAATTAAAAATATTTTCTATTGATGATTAATTAAACTGAATATGAATTAACTAGAAATATTTTAAAAATCTCTAAATTTTTATTACCCATAATGACGCACTATCATGAATTATTTTTTATCACTAAATTTTATAGATTTGCCAATGTCGTGAGAAGCTTTTAAAGATGGAAATGAATCTGAGCGAATCACAGCAATTATGCCAAAAGATGCAACAAGAAAATGTGAGTTTGAGATTGGCTTGTAACCAGGGGGGAAGAGGGGTTGCAAGGGCGGCATTTGTCACCCTCCTGAAATTTTTCTTAACAAATTTGACCCAATTTTTTCCAGGCGGTGCCTAACAAATAAGGCACCGCCCTGCCTGATCCCTATTTTTCTTATATATTTTTTAGGAATTTTTAATGAGATTTTAGAAAAATAGGAAAATTTTAGAAATTATTCAGCCCCTCCTCTTGCGTTCGAACGCACGAGGAAAGGATGTCGAACGCAGAAAAATTGAATGCGCGACCCTTTCCTTGAATTTGCCGCTCCCTTTTCTCGTTTTTCCCCCTTTCCTTTTCTCTCTCTTTTTTCTTTCCCTTTTTCCTCTCTCTTTTTTTTCTCGACCCCCCCCCCCCCCGCCTCCTCGTGCGTTCGACACCCTCCGACCCCTTGCGTTCGGCGTCACGACCCCCCCCCCCCGACCCCCCCCCTTGCACAGCTATGTATGGTAGTAAATCAGATTTATCAAAATTTTAAGCATTTTTCAGATGGCACTTAAAGCCGAGTTGGAAACCCAGAAAAGGTTGGCGGAGCATAATGAGATGCAGGCGATGGAAGAGAAGACGGACAATGAAAAGCAGAAGAAAAATGAAATGGAAAAATACGGTAGAGAGATTAGCAAAAATAAAAAGGATCTTTTATTATATAATTTAAATTTTATATTTAAAATTCAATTCGTTACAATGTTTAAGATTCTGTCTTTCAACTCACACAAAAATTGGAAAATGGACAGACAAAACTTTTTGGACGGGTGGACGAACTGGAAAAGCAATTTAAAAATTTGCTACAGAAAAAGGAGGAGGAAAATTGCGAATACGGTAAGTATACTGTTAATTTCAAAAGAAACACCAAAATCAATCGGATGAGAATTTGGAAAAATAACAAATTACAATATTTATGGTGTTTTGACAATAATAATGGCATTTCCATGTTAAGCATTGACTGAACAAAATGAACAAAAGCATAAATTGGACAAAACTGACAATGAGCAGCAATTGGTACTTTAAATAAATTTGGCATTTAATTTTTTCTTAAAATTTGAAAAATGCGACTCAGTTTTATGTGGAAATTACTAAATAATTTATTGGATTTTTATTTGTATTTTTAAAATATTATGGGATTCTCAACATATTAAATATTATACACTTTTTAGTAAAATTTTCTATTAATAATAAGTTTTTTTTAGGAATTTTGCGAAAAGTTTGCCAAATTGGAATTGGAATTGAGCGAAAAGCAAAATGAAACACGTGGGTTCTTATTTAAAAAGAAACATTAAAATTGCTCAAAATATTAGTTTTTTTTTGTCAATTTCATAATTTAATTTAAGATAATAAGAATATATTTTTTAAGTTTCGCTCGGAAGAATCGCTCAATTGATAAATGAGGAGAAGAAACAGTTGGACAAAATCACTGCTGACTTTAACAATCGTCATGAAAAACAAACGGTGAATGAATGGCATTGGCAAATATTTAAATAAATAAATAATAAAAAGGTCACAATGATTTTTTAGGCAATTTTTATTTGTTTTATTTTAATTATATTGATTCAATTTGATTCGGATTTTTAATAAGGTGCAAAATGAGTTCCGCCAAAATTGTTGGGATGCCCTCGCTTGTCACAATCGCCTGTTCATTAATGACAAACATTTGACGATCAATTACAGAGGATTTCTAATGTTTGGTAATTAATTCTAATGAAAATATTTTTTTTAATTTGTTTTTTTAAAGGTTATTGTTCCATCTTCGCTAAACATTCCATTTTGTTGAACAAAGATTGCTCCCACATTTTTTACTTTGAAATTTCAGTCATAAAAATGAAAAGGTGAGAAGATCAGAAGAAAAGAATGGGGGCATTGAAGCATTTAATTTTCTGCTATGCTTAAGCTTTGACAAAACTAAATTTAAAATGGTACATTTTTATAAAAATAATTTTGTGACTTCAAAAAGGAATTTTTTTTTAGGTTTTCTACCCCCCCCCCCCCCCCCCCCCCCCCCCCCTCTACAACTTGAATATATACTAAGTAATTGAAAATTTTTGCCCAAAATTTTAAAAATTCAAGTCACAGTTTTTTTTTTAATTTTTCATGTAAGAAATTGTTTAAGAGGTTAGAGATGGGGTAAGTACCTTTATTAAATTTATTTTTTCGCAATTTAAAGCGATGCGATCATCGGATTCGCCCCGAAACAGCCGAAAATGCCATTGGATGGTACGATTTTGAACCGTTGCGGCACTTACGCATATTCAAGCACTGCCAATTGTGTGCTTAATGGGTCCTGGAAAAATGCTGATATCAAATTTTTTCCTGGCGATATTGTCGGATGCGGCGTTAATTTGGCCACCCAACAAATTTTCTTCACCAAAAATGGCCATCGATTGGGTTAGGAAAAGAAATTTTAAAAAATATTAAAATTTTATTTTTAGATTTTGTATTTTTACACAACCATTTGTTCGATGCTTCTTCTGCTGATCAATTGTTCCCATTTGTTATTTTGTGGAATTCTGGGGATCAAATTGAGACAAACTTTGGGCCAAAGTTCAAATTCGATTTGGCCACTCTTTGAGAAACACATACTAAATGTATTTAATGGATTTCTGACGTTTTGACCAATTTTGCTGGTTAATTATTCCGTTTTTCGGATTAAAACGATTTAAAAAACAATTAATTTTCTAATATCTCTTATACAGTTCCCCAGTCAGAACATATATTTTGGAGCGGGAAATCCGAAGACATTTTTTTTGCTAATGGGCTAAAAATATTTTCTCCTGTGTTATTTTTTAAAACTTCATAGCCGGGAAAAATTCTATCCGTCTTTCGCACAAATAAATGATAAAATTTTGCCGTTTGAGTTCATTTTCCAAAAATATGGTAAAAGTTGGGTCCATCGATGCCGCTTTGCGCCGCCGTGGTAAACAGATAGGTGCCGCTGGAAACTTTTTTGAAAATTTTGTCAATTTCTTAACTGATTTTGTCCAAAAAATGAACAATAAATTTAAATTTTGGCATTCTGTTCTTTAAAATTTTCAAAAAATGCGGGATTGCGACTGGGATCCAGCAAAATCCCGCACGATCCCGTCCCGCGCCGGTCTCTAGTCACAACCTCCAAATCAGGACAAATAGAAACCCTAGAGTTAAAAGGAAAAAATCGTCACGAGGAAAAATTAATTCAAAAATGCCCATAAAAGGAGTGAATTAACAACACATCTTTAACAAATTTAATTATTTTTAAAGGAAGTATAACATTTGAATCTCATATAATTATTTAATTTCATTTTCAAATTTGGCATCCGTTTGCTCCGTCCGTCACACAATTGTAACATCCGTCTGGGCAATTCTTTGCGTATTTCTCCTCACAACAGTAAAAGCAGCTGCACCTCGTTTTCAGTGCGCATTGCTTGTCGAACACAAATTGGCACACCACACAGTTGTGATTGCCGGGGCTGCAGTTGGCATCTGAAAATTATTAATTTCCCAAATCATTTTCTGGCATTCCCAGAGGGTGTATTTGAGTTGCCAATTTTTGTTTTTTAATAATTATAAAATAATTTAGTTAATAAAAATTTAAATCTAAAATTTCGAAATTGGTTTTTTGGAGTTCCTTTGGCATTTTCCGAAGGTCAAAATGATTCTATGATAAGCAACCATTAGCATTACCAGGGATTGTGGTTGAGTTCTTTTGTGCGCAGCCCAATTCGTCGATCACATAGTTTTTGCAGGTTAAAACCTGTGAATTATGGAAAATAAGTGCTAATGATTTAAACTGAATTAATTAATAAATATTGTTTAAAAATAAAATAATTCAAAAATAATTACTTTGTCGAATTTTGTTTGAATGAAAATGATTAGAAAGAAAACTTTAAAAAACATTAGGAAATAAAAAGCAAGCTAAAGAGGGAATACGTTTTAAAAACATTAAATAATTAATTTCAACAAAATTATTGAATATTTTAATTAGAGATCGGATACGGGCCGGACCCGTATACGGGTTTTTACGGGCCCGTAACCCGTAACCCGTGTTTTTTTCGGCCGATACGGGTTTTTACGGGTTAAGGGTTTTACGGGTTTTTAGCCCGTAAGCCCGTAACCCGTATCGATGTCAAACCCGTAACCCTTACCCTTACCCGTACAATTACGATAAGGGTTTTACGGGTTAATTTTCTTACCTTTTTAAGGTGAAAATGGAGTAAATTTTTAAATTTTGTGCAGTCAATTCGCCAAAACTTTGAAATTGGGCGGTCAATTTCGTAAAATTTTCGGTGAAAAATCGAAAAAGCATTGGTAAATATTGGAAAATTTATGTAATTTAAAAAGAAATCAATTATTTCTGTACCAAAAATTTTTTAAGTTATTGAATAGTTTTCGTTTAAATTTTTTATGAAATTCTTTTTTATTTTTCTTAATTCTTTTTTTTTTACGAATTGGATTTGTAAATTCTTCAAATTATAAATCATTTTAATGAAAAACTGTCCGCAAAATTCATGAAATCAGTTAAAAATCGCAAATTTGGTCAATTTTTCTATTAAATCTAATAACAAATTGCAATCAAATTTAAAAAATTTCCCGGAGGCGCCCAACGGCCACCGCCGGATGCCAATTGTTGTATTTTTTGAATTTTATTGCTTAAATTTTATAATAAAAATTATTATAATGTCTTTTAGCTTTAAATATTCAAAGTTTGTATTTACTAAACCTATTTTTATCAAAAAGAAAAAAACCCTTACCCGTATACGGACCCGTATTATTTTTGAATACGGGAAAGGCATTTAAAAAATTATTTCTAAGGTTTTTAGGGAGCGAAAACATGTAAAAGTTAACCAAAAAATTAATTTTGGTCATTTAAATGATTATTAAATATTTTATATTGTTTTTCAAAGAAGGAAAATTTTTAAACCTAAAATTTATTATCAAGAAAAAAAAAATGAAATTTTGGCGATCAATTTTTTTAGGAACATTTTCACTTCTTAGGGCTGTATTTTTCAAAAATTTTCAGTTGATTTCTTAGGGGTGTATTTTTGAAAAAAAAAATTTTGAATTCTTGGGGGTGTATTTTCTGAAAAATTTTCAAATCATTTCTTAGGGGTGTATTTTCCCGATTTTATTGCATTATTTTATGGAATTTTTCGGAAAAAACGCCAAAAAAGGCACCAAAATGGAAAAATTCCAAAAAAGGCATTTAAGGCACGAAAATCCCGAAAAATGCAAAAAAGGCATAATAAAAGTCAACGTAGGAGCCTCAAACCAAGCGGAAAATGCGTTATTTATGCTTAATATATTGAAACTAATGCGCAGAAAAAAAGGCATATGCCTCAAAAGTCGGTCTCTAGTCATTTAATCTTGTTTGATTAATAAAAATTAATAATAAAGGTTCCTGTTGGACCCGAAATAATTCGCCAGCAGATGTATGGAAATGGCTTGCCGAGACGGGCGTCGTCACTGGCACAAATTACTCAATGGACTTGGGATGCAAGCCGTACATTTATCCACCAACCCAAGAATTGCCTGTGAAAGCCACTGGCTGTCGAAAGCAGTGCGACAAGCAATCGCCGTTCAATTACAGAGAGGGCAGAGTGTTCAGTGAGTGAAACGGGGGCAAACCAGCAGACCTTAGCAGGGCAGCTAATAGGGTTGTTCACGACCGGTTATTAACCGGTACCCCTGTTTTCGGTTATGCCGGTTTTCCACCCACGGTTTACGGTGTTTTCTGTTAATGAAGAAATTTTGCAATATATATTTTAAACCAAATGCCGCCTAGGGATTTTTTCGAAATCTGAAATTTCCGCTCTCTAATGACTATTATCAAAGATCTAACTAAAATTTCTTAAAAATTATCACCAGAAAGGAAAATAATTATAAACATTGACCATTACTGTATTATCTCATTCAAATTATTTTTAAAAGAGAAATTTGGTGTCCAGATTTCGGGTGTCCAATTTTCCTCTGGTGACCAATTTACCGGTCCCCCCCCCCCTGGTCGACGATCTTTTTGCTTTTTATAGCACTTTTTTGAAGCATGCTTCTTCCAAAAAACTCGACACCGCCGGAAAATTTTTTTGGTAATTTGAGTAAAATTTGTAACTGCATTTTGGTTGAAATTTTTACATTAAAAATTATATTATGTGTACAAAAAGACAAAATCAAAATATATTTCATTCCTGTGCAGGGATTGAACCAAGTCAAAGAAGTAGTTTTTCACTCAGACCCCCCTATTTTACCAGTGCTTGTTGTTCCCGGAGCTCTACCGGGACCGGGAAATTGATTTTCAAAATCCGGGACCTCGGAAGACCGTGAATTTCCGTTCTACTCTAGTGTACACTGTACAGTATGAACTGAGCTTGGTATAGTCGAAACAACTCGTCGATTTATATTTTTAAACGCTCGGCAGAACTGAAAGGCGCATGACGCATTGGGAGGGAAGTAGTTAGGGGCAACCAAAGGTCCGGATTACGGTAATGACGTCACCCAAGCCAAAAGGTATTGGCTTGGTCCCAAACCTATTGCAGGGGTGCAGGCCAACTGAGCGCCAGGTATTGGCAGCCTGCCAGGGCCATCTGAGCGCCAGGCCAACTGAGGCCCAGAACCCAAACCTATTGCAGGGGTGCGCGACTTTTTTGTAAAATTTTTTGTAAAATTTTTTCTGAAAATTATTTATTATTTTTTTATTATTTTTATTTTAAATAAAATATTTTTATTATTTTTAAATTTTTAATTCGAAATAATTCTGCCGCAGTCAAGTGGACTCGAACTTTTGGTCTGCCACCAAACCCAACACACAACCACTCGGCCATGAGACCACTTGCCAGAAAAAAGTATAATTGTCATCTATATGCTGCAAAGATGATGACGTCACCACTGCGAGGGGAGATGATGACGTCACCACTGTGAGGGGTACTGTAGCCCGGTGAAAATTCGCAATAAATTATCCGCAGGCAACCGGACTCGAACTTTTGCTCTGCCACCAACCCAACACACTACCACTCTGCCACGCGAGCACTTGCCAGAAAAAGATTAAATGTCCACTATATGCTGCAAAGATGATGACGTCATCACTGTGAGGGGTACTGTAATCCAGTGGAAAATCGCAATAAATTAGTCGCAGGCAAGCGGATTCGAACTTTTGGTCTGCCACCAAACCCAACACACTACCACTCTGCCATGAGACCACTTGCCAGAAAAAGGATAAATGTCCACTATATGCTGCAAAGATGATGACGTCACTAGTGCGAGGGATACTGTAGTCCTTCGATAAACTTTGAAAATACGCAAAACAAGACAAAACGCCACAATATATACATAACGCCATAATTTATTGAAGAGAACATTTTGGCACTAAATTCAAATTTAAAAATTGGCGCGAAATTCAAATTCAAAAATTGGCGGGAAATTCAAATATGGCTTGTATAGTCTAAAAATAGTAACACTTGACCTAGATTCGAGGGCGAGCCGCATATAAAAGGATGCGTCACTCACTTTACATTATTTTTTTCATGTTTATATTTTTTAATTGGGTTTTGTTGTTAACCAGGGCGGTAGTTCTAGTTAATGAACTCTGTTTATCCTGGCAACAAAATTAATTTGCTTTTTAGGTCTTGAGGTGGTTATTTATACATTACTAATCTCACGAGACATTTCAGGTGCCCTGTCGTCTTGTGCTTCATGGGTGGCGGTGTACTGCTCATCAGGCCAAGATTGGTTACATTTTGACAATTATTCCACGTTTGCTGTTAACCAGGGCGGTAGCGTTAATTAATGAGCTCCGTTTATCCTGGCAGCAATTTCAATTTGTGTTTTAGACCATGAGGTCGCTCAAATTACCATGCTAATTTTCGAGACTTTTCAGGTGCCCTGTCGTCTTGTGCTTCATGGGTGGCGGTGTGCTGCTCATCAGGCCAAGATTGGTTTTATATATTATTAAACAATTTCCTTCCATGCGCACTCCCAATCAGGATATAATTATTACAAAACAACCTGATGCGCAATGCCTATATAAGGCAGCCAACCCCTTTTTTTTGCTACATACCCGCATAATTTTATTTCGAAATGTACCCTTTGTATGTGCATCCTAACCTCCCCTGTTTGCACACTCTCTCGCCAATCGATAACCATGGCCGCCACTCAATGCTTCTCTGTATCTCTAACCTCTCTTCTTTGCGTGCTCTCTCGCCAATCGATAACCATGGCCGCCACTCATTGCCTTTCTGCATCTCTAACCTCCCTTATATGCGTACTCTCTCGCCAATCGATAAAAAAGAACGCCACTCTGCGTCTCTACCCTTCTGCTTCTCTGCTCTCCCTTGTCTCTGCATCTATAACCTCTCTTATTTGCGTGCTCTCTCACTTAATCGATACTGTTGGCGTACGCGTCTGATAGGCCACGCCCCTTTTCCTCTGCTTCTCTCACCTAACTCTCTCTCTCTTTCGTGTACTCTCTCGCCTAATCGATAATATTGGCGTACGCGTCTGAGAGGCCACGCCCCTTTCTCTGTTTGCTTACCCCCACCGTAATCTTACCGTCATTCTTGTTTTCAGCAACTAATTATTCCTACTGTATTGATATGGCATCTGATGACGAAATGCCTCCTATCCTCGATGGACCTTTTACGCCCTTGCGAGAACCTGGAGACCCTTTTGAAGATGCACCGCCGCTGACGGAGGTGTTCAATCAACTTCTGAACCCTATTATCCATAACTTTGACCTTTATAGGCGTTGCACGCAGAGAAGACGGAAGAAAATGTGTTTAATCTCAAGGAGCGTCTGGAGACGAGCCGTTTTAATGGCGACAATTTCATTTGTTTGGATGCCGCCCAAGCGGAGAGTGGAAGGTTTAAAGGTCAGTTTCTGTTTTGTAATATATGTTAAAATTTTATTTTAGCCTACCGTTTTTTGGGCCGTTTCATGCTGGACTACATTTGGAATTCGAGCTACCCGGAAGACGTGCTAAAGAGCCTCTTTTTGATGTGCCTAACTTACGCAATGAAGGGAGCTGAAGCAATGAACATCGTGGCGAATCACTTCATCTTCCTTCTGACGGCACGACACCTTGACTACGAGATTGCTGTGCACTTCAAAAACGTCAAGAAGATCGACGGAACCATGGCAGAGACAATTTTGACGCGCTTTGAGATTGTTGACCAGAGCAACAAGGCAAAGGAACGGCCATCAATCTGCGAAGAATCGTTCGTCATCGACATCACGGCGGTCGAGAGCGGAAAACAGAGGAAGAAGCTGGCTGGCAAAGGGAGGCGACCCGACTTCAACATCCCGTACAACATCTGCGATGGTGCTACGTTCGAGCTGACGAACAACGACAACTTTTGTCTCTTCCGTGCGTTTGAGTGGCTTCGTATAAGGGACCAATCAACAAAACAACGATTCTCCGAGTACAACCGTAATCAAGGCAGGCAACTGAATGACATTATTGCTCTGGGTCAAGCATGTGGAATCGATATGAGCTTACCGTTCTACTCAATTGAGGAATTTGGCGAAAGAATCCAGGCATTTATTTATTGATTAAATAGAATTTAATAATATTGGTTTTAGGCTTATTATGATCAGCTCCATCCAAACGAATATCGGCTTTTTTGCTTCGGAACTACAGGGAAAATGAAGCCGCTGTGGAAAGCAGATATGCATGGCTACGAAAAGGAGCTTTGCGTGCTATTCACGGAATGTGAAGACGGCGGCGCCGGCCATTACGACCCAATAAAATCAGTTGGCAAAATATTTGGCACAAAGAATTACTGTTTTGGAGTGAGTTTATAAAATAAACTATTGTTATCTCACTTATTTTTTTAGTGCGAGATGCCATACAATGCGCAAAACCGGCACAGTTCAGCCTGTAAATGGAAGTGTCACAACTGCCAACGCGTCGGCTCAGGCTTCAGAGGAAACTGCGATGATGTAAACGACAATTTTTTTGAGACTTGCCTGGAGTGCAACAAAGTAATATAAAGCGTTTGTATATGTTTAATTTAATTATTTTCAGACCTTTAAATGCCGTGAGTGCTATGACCACCACGTCAAATTGTCAACGTGTAAGGTCAAGCGTGGCACTGAAGTGACAACCATCGAAAAATCAATCTGCAAAAGCTCAAAGAAGTGCGTCGCTGCGGAGTGATTTACCAAATCCGGGTTGGAGCTTGATATTTTATATTGAAAACAAAATAAGTTTTTTTTAGCACCACAAGCAAAAGGCCCACGAGTGCGGGCAGAAGTTTTGCAAAGTGTGCCTTGGCTTCCACGTGCCACGGGAATGCTATATCCCGTACAGGCCAAAGAAGAAGACTGAAAAGCGCATCATCTTCTTCGACTTTGAATGCACTACGGACTTCAAGCCGGACCCTGAGCTCCTGCGCTTCAAGCACCAGGTAAAAGAGATAGAAACTTTACGAAAATAATTATTAATTTTAAGGTGAACTTCTGCTACGCTCACGTCACTTGCACGGAATGCATTGCGAAGGGAATCTGGGACCAGCCACTGGACCGGAGCTGTGGAATCTGTGGCCTGACGAGGACCTTCGCATGGGCGCCGTTCGAGTTCTACAACACCGAAGTGGAAACAGCATACGTTGTGGACGACCCTCTGACGGCCTTCACTAAATGGCTACTGCACTTTGAAGCTGATGTCCTGGGCCTTGATCCTGCGGAGAAGCGCCGTAAGCGGAAGCGAGCTGGCAACAACAATCGTGACGCTGCAGGAGCTGCCTTCCTCGACATGGAAGCTGAAGACGATGAAAGCGACGACAACGACGCAGAAAACAACTACATGCTCGGCTACGATGAGGAGGGAGAGAAACCGCGGTCGGTCACCACATATGCCTACGCCCACGCAGGTAAACAAATTACAAAATAAACAATTTATCGATTTTTAAGGGTCACGTTATGATCACGTGCTGATCTATGGCGAGATGCTGCGGATGGGTGTGCGTCCTGAGCTCGTGCGCCAAGGAAACCACCTGCTGGAGATGAAAGCCCGCAAGAAGGGAGCCATAACAACGACAATTTTCCGGGACAGGTGAAAAAAAGTGCCAAATAACATAAATTAATCGATAATTTTTCAGTTACAAATTGATTCCCATCAAACTGGCCTCATTTGTGAAGACGTTCGGCTTACAGATCGACGGAGTGGACAACAAGAAGTACTTCCCGCACAAGTTCAACAAGGTAAATTAAAAAAAAATAATAAATAACATCAAAAAATAAGCAATAATTTAGGCGGCAAATTATGGGGTTGTGCTCGACTCTCTGCCTCCCCTCGAGGACTACTACCCAGGCGGGCATTTCCCTGAGGAGCGCAAGAAGCTGGAGCAGTGGTACGAGGAGAATCGCAACACGCCCTTTGACCTGCGCGAAGTGATCGCCGACTACTGTAAAGCAGGTAAAATAAAGCGGAAAAGATTGAAAAAAATATGCAAATTTTCTTCAGATGTCCAAATTCTCGCCCATGGAATGGTCAAAATGCGGCAACTGTTCCGCACTGCAACGGGCCAGGAGCTGACCGACTCCATCACCATCCCGTCAGCCTGCATGAAATTCTTCGTGGTCTTGTCGCACTTCGGCAAAGAGAGGATAGCCATCATCCCCCACCTCGGCTACGAGAAGCGCGGAAAACAGAGTGCCATTGCCCGCAAGTACCTCAAGTGGCGTGCCGAGGAAGAGATGCGCGACAACGGATGGACCCTTCGCCACGTGGAAAGTCCTGGTGGAGAGTTCAAGCACGGCAACTTCCTCTTGGACGGCATGCTCGAGCGGATCGGTGAGGACAAGAATTTGGCGATCGAAGTCAACGGGTAAGGAAACACATGCCAAACTTATGCTAATTTTTCTTCCCTTCAGATGCTATTGGCACGCCTGCCCCCACTGCTTCCCGGAGGATGACGCAATTGTTGGCGGTGGAGAGACTGCCGGTGCCATTCGAGCAAGGGACGCCAAGAGGATTCGACAAATCGCACGGGACTTCGAGGTGGAGATCGTGTGGGAATGCCAACTCGGACGAATGTTGGAAATGGACCCTCCGATGAAGTCGTTCTTCGACAACACGCCCGACTCTGGCCCGATTGACTTCCATGATGCCTTTTTCGGAGGTTATTTTTCCCACTTTGGTTAAAATATGCAAATTTTGTTTACAGGTCGGACTGGCCCCGAGTGGCTCGGAGCGTCAATCATCCCGGACAGGGAGGGACAGGCAGGGCGGACCATCAAAGTCAAGGACTTCAACAGTCTGTACCCGTCCAGGTAAAAAGAAAAAAAAAATAATAACAAATAATCAATAATTAAGGAATATGTTCACCAACTACCCCGTCGGTCATCCAAAGGTCATCCAAATGGACAAGGACGTCAATTGGACTGCGAAGGAACACATTGTGGACGACGACGGCGTGAAAATGGAGGGCATCATCAAGTGCTTCGTTGTGCCGCCGCGGCACTGCCTCTACGACATTCCGGTCATACCAATGCGGCACAACAACAGAACTCTCTTCCCACTCTGCCGGAAGTGCGCGGAGATGTACCCAAAGGGTCTGGTGGACGCTGGCTACAACTGCCCCCACTTTGAGGACGCTGAGAGGGGTAACCATTGACTTATATTTGCCTATGATTTTATTTTCCCTTCGCAGGATTCTCAACGACCATCCCGCACATCGAGCTCGAGGCGGCGCTACGGTCCGGCTACAGAGTTACCCATGTCTACCGTGCGTACGTCTGGCCGCTGTATTGTGACTGGAGTAACGGCCTCTTCCACTCCTACCTCAACAAATTCCTGCGCATCAAATTTGAAGGTAATTAGTAAATTGATCAATCAATCGATCAATCAATACTTTAGCGAGTGGATTCCCAGCCGATTGTGCCGCTGCTGACATTGACGATGAGGAGAGGGAGCGCCGAAAGGAGCAGTACATCAACAACCCCTGGAAGGGTTGTACGGTGCGGCTCGACGCCAACAACATCAAGCCGAATCCCGGCATGCGGTACCTGTCAAAGTTGTGCCTCAACTCGCTGTGGGGCCGCTTCGCTCTCCGGAACCGGCTGACAAAGACGGAGATCATCGACTGCCACGCCGACCTGGCGAAGCTTCTGAATGACGTCAAAATCGACATCAGCAGCATCGACCAACTGACGGAGAAATTCTGGATGGTGTGCTACAAGGCGAAGGATGAGCACGTGGTGGAGCACGACACCAGCAACGTCGCCATTGCCTTATGGACTACTGCAGCGGCCCGAGTGCACTTGCGCAACTCACTACAATTGGTCTACAGCCAGGAAAATATGGTTCAGCGCTACGACACGCGCATCCTGTACATGGTAAGAGTGTGCGAATAAAATATTCGTAATAATATTCCTTTTTCAGGACACCGACAGCATATTCTATGAATTCAAGACTGCACTGGGTGATCCGCTGAAGGGTGGCAACCAGCTTGGGGAACTCGCAGACGAGTACCCCAGCCACACGATCATCGAGTTCATCTGTGGTAAGGACTTTGACCAAAATACAGATTAATTTCTAATCGATTTTCAGCTGGACCCAAGGCGTATTACCCATTTTATGTTTTCTTTGGTTATTTGGTGCTTCTTCCACGTGGTTCATTTCTAGAAATACTTATGTTTTGTTTGTTTGTTTTCCAAAATTTACTCTGAATTTCGTCCAAAAGCTGCTCATTCTGCTTACGGGGAGCCATTTTTGAGTAATAGGGTAATATTTTGTGTGTTATGATGAAAATGAGAAGGGAAAAGTGCGGGGGTACTGTATGTGTAGAGGGGGTGTCACGTGGGAATAGGCCACGCCCACTCAAGTGTCAGCACGCAGGGACCTCCAGACGGGAGGATTTCGAAATCAGTCCACAGTATGCCCTCCTAGGCCACGCCCCTTATCATTCACTTCCCTGTCGGTCATTTAGATGCCCCCATTGACAACAGCCTTATCCAAGCTGCTGAACTGTAAAGCTGAGAATTTGGCAGAGTACCTGAATAACCCGGAAGCTGTGAACAAGGCGAGTGCATACCTGCGAGGAAAGAAGCTCAAGACAACCTACTCGAACAAGGGCGGCACTACAAAGGAGGTCGAGTTTGGCAACTTCTCGCTAAAGTCTGCTTCGGAGACCTACGCCTTCGAGGGATTCCTTGGCAAGTGTCTTTTCTGCAAACATTCTCTCACTTTGGAAAGTTCAGAGGTCAAAGTTCACCAGTACTTCTACATAAAGCACCGGATCCGCCTGCTGTACCCCCAGCTGAAGTGCATCGTTGAGTACCACAGCAAAGGGCATTGCAAATACTATCCGTTGGGTAAGCTTTAGGCTGCGATGAATATCCCTAATCTCTCTCATTCAGAGTTGTTGGCCATCGAGGACAGTGCAGAGGGAACAGGCGAAAAGCCAACAGACACAAACTACTTGGACTACTTGGGCTTCCGAAGTGTTTGGCAGCCAACCCCCGTCTATTGAGCAGAGATGAAGCGTTCGAGACCGTCGCAGGAGTTCCCCGAGATTGAGTTCAACGTAAACACGATGGGAGTCACGGTGTACAGCCCTCGCCGCCTGAAGACCCCTCGGTTTGTGCCGTGGGATCAGCCCGGCCGATGTACACGCTGCAAGAGTGGGAACGTGGAGTTGGACTACTTCATCCAGCCGGAGGGAGTGACCATTTTCTCTTCTCGGCTCAAGGATGACGGAGAGAACTTTTTGCCATTTGACGAGATCGGTAAGGGGTTGGAATACTGCGAAAGATAATCAACATCTTAAGTGGACTTTGGCGACAACGCCAAGTTTCGTGTCCGGTCCCGGAACAAAATGTTCACCCTTCCACTGAGACACCCGGAGGTTCATCAGGTTGCACAAGTCGCAGCGGAAGCGATTGGATTGCTGGCAGATGTTCCACCGATGGCTGAGCCCAATGATGATGATAATGTTGACCCAAAGTGATAACCCAGTTGATAAGCGATTTTGTTATCATTTGTGATGGATTATCCGAGAATAAATGAACGTGAACTCAAATTTCCCATTCCCTCCGGGATTGTTGTCAGCGGGCCCTCCTCTTCGGGTAAGACTCAGCTGGTCCTGCGCCTGTTGGCACATGCCAGCGAGATGTTTGATCCCCCGCCAAAGGTTATAGGTAAGTCCACATTGCCATGGTCTAATGAGCCGTCCCATTCGGTTAAGTTTGGGCATACGGTGAGTACTCCTCGCAGATCCCAGAGCTCGAGAGGCAGGGTGTAGTCCCGCACGCAGGCCCTCCCTCCGAAGAAATGATGAAAAAGTTGCCAAAGCCCTTCCTCATTGTCTACGATGACCTCATGGGCGACATTGACGCGAAGAAGTTGGCCGATCTGTACACCAAAAAGTCCCACCACAACAACTTTTCGGTGATATTCCTTACCCAAAACCTGTTCGACAAGGCGATGAGAGTGCCGAGGTCCAATGCGCAGTACATTTTCCTGATGCGTGCACCCAACGATATGTTGAGCATACGTAATTTGGCCAGTCAAATGTTCCCTCGTGAGCACGGGTTTCTGATGGACGCCTACAAGCAGGCGTGTGCCGACCCGTACGGTTATCTGTTGGTGACTCTTCACGCAAACAGAGACAACCTTTTACGACTGAGGACAAACATTTTCCCAGACGACGAGGAGAAGATAATCTTTGTACCCAAAAATGGTTAAGAAGCAGATGGTTGGACAGAGGGTGTTGGACAACTACGAGTATCTGAAGTCCCTTGGGAGGACGACATCTCACAAGAAGAGACGTCATTTGTTGAGCACTGCAGGTTGTGAAGAGCTGTTGACTTTGGTGGAGATTTGCCTAAACCTTCTGAACGGGTCCTTCTGTTTGACACGTAAACAGAAACAAAAGTTGTTGCCGTTTGCCAACACCATTCGACGGTTGGCACGCGTGAGAAGTGAGCAGAGTGCGAGAAAGCTGATCTTACAACAACCACAGCAGGAGGGAGGATCACTGTTTGTTCCTTTGTTGGCACCCATACTGTTAGAGGCGGCGCGTTATCTGCTAGGCAATGGCCAATAAGCTTATTCTCCTGCCATTTGAGCATTACCGGGGATTAGTTGCAGCGAAAGAGGGTGTCAGCGGTGTGAAAGGAGATGACGATGTGGCAGGGCAGACCAATTTGGGGTTCATTAAACAACAGCTGGAGACCGTGAAGCGGAAAAGGGCAGCGAATGTCAGCGAACGAAATGTACTGTACAACCAGCAGCTGAGGAGATATTTGAAGCTGAGAAAGGAGGCAAAGGACAGGCCCCTCAAGGTACAGCTAAGCAACGGTGCCCAACTGCTGAATAAGACGGTGGAGACGGGCGTACAGGTACGGCCTGGTCCCGACGAGCCGAAGGACAAGTCCGTATTGATTGCTGGCGAAGATGAAGAGATTGAAGTGCGCACGCCGACGCAGGGAAGCAGCCGATCACCCAGGACCAACAAGAAAGCGATCAAGCAGCAGGAAATAAACGAAAAGAAGGACCATCTGTTGGCAATCATTATGTCTGACCCGCAGAGCTTCGGTGCAACGGACCGTGGGAAAATATTAAACCCAAAGACGGGCCGAGAGTTCATCGACTCGGACCTGAACTGGTCAATTGAACGCCTAGTAGACCCTCGCCCAGAGAATGCCCCTTCACCAAGCGGAACCAAAGAGCTTATGAGGAAGCTCGCACATAATCCGCTCGCCAGTAGCCTACTAAATCGAGTATTTGTTGGGTCTGGAAAAGTCAAACAAACGGGAGGATTTATTCCCTCAAAATGGACGAAAAAATAAACAAAATATACAATGATCCGTCCAATCCCGGTGGGTTTGCGGGTGCGAGTGCACTCTATGCAGCGGTCAAGAAGAAGCACCCGAAGCTGAAGAGGACCGAATTTGATGAATTTTTGCAGCGAAACACCACCTACACGCTGTTTAAGCCAAAGAGGGAGAAGTTTCGACGCCTACGCACTGTACCTACGGGGTTCATGACCGGTGAGTTTGTGCACCTTATTTTCACGTGATCGGCTCAGACGTTCAGGCGGACTTGGCAGACTTCCAAGCACTTTCGCGAAAGAACAGCGGCTATCGGTATCTGCTGTTGGCGGTGGATGTGTTGTCGCGCCGGATGTTCGGCTCACCCGTGAAGAGTAAGAGGCCGGCAGACGTTAAAAGGGCATTTGAGGAGGTGTTTGGCCAAATGCCAAAGCTTCCGGAAACACTGTACACGGACCGAGGGTTGGAGTTTGTGGCCAAACCCATGAAAGAGTTCTTCGCAGAGAATGGCATAAAGAAGTACGAGACCAGCTCAAAGAAGAAGGCAGCCGTCGCAGAGAGAGCTATTCGTACGCTGAAGACCCGGCTGTACAAGTATTTCTCTGCCAATAACACATCTGCGTGGGTGGATGTCTTGCACAAGTTTTTGTCTGCGATCAATAACTCTGTGTGCCGTGCGACGGGACTTAGGCCTAACGAAATCAGTGACGTCAATGCGAGGGAGGTGTGGAAGAGGGTCTATGGCGAAGGACTTGTACCAATGGAGGAAAGACCAAAGATCAAAGCGGGGGAGACGGTCAGAATCCCAGAGCCCAAGCACATATTCGAGAAGGGTACAGTGACTTTTCCATTTTTTCTGTATTTTTTTGTGCTTAAGGATATATCCCCAACTACTCTGACCATGTGTACACCGTTGATGAGGCTAGGTCAACCAACCCCCAGCACTATTTGCTCAAGGACTATTATGGCACCAAATTGAAGAGAAAATTTTATTTACCAGAGTTAAGAAAAGTACAAGTGAACGAAAACACAATGTATCGCATTGAGAAAAAGTACAAAGAACGAATGAGGGATGGAAAAAAGGAAATATTGGTGAAATTCATAGGATTTCCGGAAAAATATTGGGTCACAGATGAGGATTTTGAAAAATAAAAGTACAAAATGAACAAATTATTCCTTCTTACAGCGACATTCGTAGGGGTTATGGGCCTTACAGTACTCCCATGAGCTAAACCCAAAGGGGACAACCTTAAGCCCACGGTCCCGGAGCACCCCCTTATTCACGGTGGGGTTGAACTGCTTGGTGATCGGCACCGTCAGAATGTCTCCCTGCTTCGTGATTCGGAAGTTCTTCGTTGGGTAGTCGAACCGCACGTTGTTTCCCGGCGTTCCCCACTTCTCCAGCACCATTTCTTTCATCTTCTCAAAGTTGATGCGGGTGCAGGCGTTGGAGTCCAGCGTGATGCCTCGCAGCTTCAGCTTGTACTCGTCCTCGCCGGTTGCGTTGTTGCGCAGCCAAAGGGCGTACGCCTTGGGTCCAGCTGAAAATCGATTAGAAATTAATCTGTATTTTGGTCAAAGTCCTTACCACAGATGAACTCGATGATCGTGTGGCTGGGGTACTCGTCTGCGAGTTCCCCAAGCTGGTTGCCACCCTTCAGCGGATCACCCAGTGCAGTCTTGAATTCATAGAATATGCTGTCGGTGTCCTGAAAAAGGAATATTATTACGAATATTTTATTCGCACACTCTTACCATGTACAGGATGCGCGTGTCGTAGCGCTGAACCATATTTTCCTGGCTGTAGACCAATTGTAGTGAGTTGCGCAAGTGCACTCGGGCCGCTGCAGTAGTCCATAAGGCAATGGCGACGTTGCTGGTGTCGTGCTCCACCACGTGCTCATCCTTCGCCTTGTAGCACACCATCCAGAATTTCTCCGTCAGTTGGTCGATGCTGCTGATGTCGATTTTGACGTCATTCAGAAGCTTCGCCAGGTCAGCGTGGCAGTCGATGATCTCCGTCTTCGTCAGCCGGTTCCGGAGAGCGAAGCGGCCCCACAGCGAGTTGAGGCACAACTTTGACAGGTACCGCATGCCGGGATTCGGCTTGATGTTGTTGGCGTCGAGCCGCACCGTACAGCCCTTCCAGGGGTTGTTGATGTACTGCTCCTTTCTGCGCTCCCTCTCCTCCTCGTCAATGTCAGCAGCGGCACAATCGGCTGGGAATCCACTCGCTAATGTATTGATTGATCGATTGATTGATCAATTTACTAATTACCTTCAAATTTGATGCGCAGGAATTTGTTGAGGTAGGAGTGGAAGAGGCCGTTACTCCAGTCACAATACAGCGGCCAGACGTACGCACGGTAGACATGGGTAACTCTGTAGCCGGACCGTAGCGCCGCCTCGAGCTCGATGTGCGGGATGGTCGTTGAGAATCCTGCGAAGGGAAAATAAAATCATTGGCAAATACAAGTCAATGGTTACCCCTCTCAGCGTCCTCAAAGTGGGGGCAGTTGTAGCCAGCGTCCACCAGACCCTTTGGGTACATCTCCGCGCACTTCCGGCAGAGTGGGAAGAGAGTTCTGTTGTTGTGCCGCATTGGTATGACCGGAATGTCGTAGAGGCAGTGCCGCGGCGGCACAACGAAGCACTTGATGATGCCCTCCATTTTCACGCCGTCGTCGTCCACAATGTGTTCCTTCGAAGTCCAGTTGACGTCCTTGTCCATTTGGATGACCTTTGGATGACCGACGGGGTAGTTGGTGAACATGTTCCTTAATTATTGATTATTTGTTATTATTTTATTTTCTTTTTACCTGGACGGGTACAGACTGTTGAAGTCCTTGACTTTGATGGTTCGCCCTGCCTGTCCCTCCCTGTCCGGGATGATGGATGCTCCGAGCCACTCGGGGCCTGTCCGACCTGTAAACAAAATTTGCATATTTTAACCAAAAATTGGGGAAAATTTACCTCCAAAGAAGGCGTCATGGAAATCAATAGGGCCGGAGTCGGGCGTGTTGTCGAAGAATGCCCTCATCGGTGGGTCCGTCTCCAGCATTCGAGCAAGCTGGCACTCCCACACAATCTCCACCTCGAAGTCACGTGCGATTTGTCGAATCCTCTTGGCATCCCTCGCTCGAATGGCACCGGCCGTCTCTCCGCCGCCAACAATTGCGTCGTCTTCAGGGAAGCAGTGCGGGCACGCATGCCAATAGCATCTGAATGGGAGAAAAATTAGCATAAGTTTGGCAAGTGTTTCATTACCCGTTCACTTCAATGGCCAAGTTTTTGTCTTCGCCGATCCGCTCCAGCATGCCGTCCAAGAGGAAGTTGCCGTGCTTGTATTCGCCGCCGGGGCTTTCCACGTGGCGAAGGGTCCATCCGTTGTCGCGCATCTCTTCCTCGGCACGCCACTTGAGGTACTTGCGGGCAATGGCACTCTGCTTTCCGCGCTTCTCGTAGCCGAGGTGGGGGATGATGGCTATCCTCTCTTTGCCGAAGTGCGACAAGACCACGAAGAATTTCATGCAGGCTGACGGGATGGTGATGGAGTCGGTCAGCTCCTGGCCCGTTGCAGTGCGGAACAGTTGCCGCATTTTGACCATTCCATGGGCGAGAATTTGGACATCTGAAGAAAATTTGCATATTTTTTTCAATCTTTTCCGCTTTATTTTACCAGCTTTGCAGTAATCCGCGATGACTTCGCGCAGGTCAAAGGGCGTGTTGCGGTTCTCCTCGTACCACTGCTCCAGCTTCTTTCGCTCCTCAGGGAAGTGCCCGCCTGGGTAGTAGTCCTCGAGGGGAGGCAGAGAGTCGAGCACAACGCCATAATTTGCCGCCTAAATTATTGATTATTTTTTGATGTTATTTATTATTTTTTTTTAATTTACCTTGTTGAACTTGTGCGGGAAGTACTTCTTGTTGTCCACTCCGTCGATTTGCAAGCCGAACGTCTTCACAAATGAGGCCAATTTGATGGGGATCAATTTGTAACTGAAAAATTATCGATTAATTTATGTTATTTGGCACTTTTTTTCACCTGTCCCTGAAAATTGTCGTTGTTATGGCTCCCCTCTTGCGGGCCTTCATCTCCAGCAGGTGGTTCCCTTGGCGCACGAGTTCGGGACGGACACCCATCCGCAGCATTTCGCCATAGATCAGCACGTGATCATAACGGGATCCTTAAAATCGATAAATTTTCGTTTTATTATTTATTTAATTTTTTACCTGCGTGTGCGTAGGCGTATGTGGTGATGGAGCGCGGCTTCTCTCCCTCCTCATCGTATCCAAGCATGTAGTTGTTTTCTGCATCGTTGTCGTCGCTTTCATCGTCTTCAGCTTCCATGTCGAGGAAGGCAGCTCCAGCATCGTTACGGTTGTTGTTGCCAGCTCGCTTCCGCTTACGGCGCTTCTCCGCAGGATCAAGGCCCAGGACGTCGGCTTCAAAGTGCAGGAGCCATTTAGTGAATGCCGTCAGAGGGTCGTCCACAACGTATGCTGTTTCCACTTCGGTGTTGTAGAACTCGAACGGCGCCCATGCGAAGGTCCTCGTCAGGCCACAGATTCCACAGCTCCGGTCCAGTGGCTGGTCCCAGATTCCCTTCGCAATGCATTCCGTGCAAGTGACGTGAGCGTAGCAGAAGTTCACCTTAAAATTAATAATTATTTTCGTAAAGTTTCTATCTCTTTTACCTGGTGCTTGAAGCGCAGGAGCTCAGGGTCCGGCTTGAAGTCCGTAGTGCATTCAAAGTCGAAGAAGATGATGCGCTTTTCAGTCTTCTTCTTTGGCCTGTACGGGATATAGCATTCCCGTGGCACGTGGAAGCCAAGGCACACTTTGCAAAACTTCTGCCCGCACTCGTGGGCCTTTTGCTTGTGGTGCTAAAAAAAACTTATTTTGTTTTCAATATAAAATATCAAGCTCCAACCCGGATTTGGTAAATCACTCCGCAGTCGACGCACTTCTTTGAGCTTTTGCAGATTGATTTTTCGATGGTTGTCACTTCAGTGCCACGCTTGACCTTACACGTTGACAATTTGACGTGGTGGTCATAGCACTCACGGCATTTAAAGGTCTGAAAATAATTAAATTAAACATATACAAACGCTTTATATTACTTTGTTGCACTCCAGGCAAGTCTCAAAAAAATTGTCGTTTACATCATCGCAGTTTCCTCTGAAGCCTGAGCCGACGCGTTGGCAGTTGTGACACTTCCATTTACAGGCTGAACTGTGCCGGTTTTGCGCATTGTATGGCATCTCGCACTAAAAAAATAAGTGAGATAACAATAGTTTATTTTATAAACTCACTCCAAAACAGTAATTCTTTGTGCCAAATATTTTGCCAACTGATTTTATTGGGTCGTAATGGCCGGCGCCGCCGTCTTCACATTCCGTGAATAGCACGCAAAGCTCCTTTTCGTAGCCATGCATATCTGCTTTCCACAGCGGCTTCATTTTCCCTGTAGTTCCGAAGCAAAAAAGCCGATATTCGTTTGGATGGAGCTGATCATAATAAGCCTAAAACCAATATTATTAAATTCTATTTAATCAATAAATAAATGCCTGGATTCTTTCGCCAAATTCCTCAATTGAATAGAACGGTAAGCTCATATCGATTCCACATGCTTGACCCAGAGCAATAATGTCATTCAGTTGCCTGCCTTGATTACGGTTGTACTCGGAGAATCGTTGTTTTGTTGATTGGTCCCTTATACGAAGCCACTCAAACGCACGGAAGAGACAAAAGTTGTCGTTGTTCGTCAGCTCGAACGTAGCACCATCGCAGATGTTGTACGGGATGTTGAAGTCGGGTCGCCTCCCTTTGCCAGCCAGCTTCTTCCTCTGCTTTCCGCTCTCGACCGCCGTGATGTCGATGACGAACGATTCTTCGCAGATTGATGGCCGTTCCTTTGCCTTGTTGCTCTGGTCAACAATCTCAAAGCGCGTCAAAATTGTCTCTGCCATGGTTCCGTCGATCTTCTTGACGTTTTTGAAGTGCACAGCAATCTCGTAGTCAAGGTGTCGTGCCGTCAGAAGGAAGATGAAGTGATTCGCCACGATGTTCATTGCTTCAGCTCCCTTCATTGCGTAAGTTAGGCACATCAAAAAGAGGCTCTTTAGCACGTCTTCCGGGTAGCTCGAATTCCAAATGTAGTCCAGCATGAAACGGCCCAAAAAACGGTAGGCTAAAATAAAATTTTAACATATATTACAAAACAGAAACTGACCTTTAAACCTTCCACTCTCCGCTTGGGCGGCATCCAAACAAATGAAATTGTCGCCATTAAAACGGCTCGTCTCCAGACGCTCCTTGAGATTAAACACATTTTCTTCCGTCTTCTCTGCGTGCAACGCCTATAAAGGTCAAAGTTATGGATAATAGGGTTCAGAAGTTGATTGATCACCTCCGTCAGCGGCGGTGCATCTTCAAAAGGGTCTCCAGGTTCTCGCAAGGGCGTAAAAGGTCCATCGAGGATAGGAGGCATTTCGTCATCAGATGCCATATCAATACAGTAGGAATAATTAGTTGCTGAAAACAAGAATGACGGTAAGATTACGGTGGGGGTAAGCAAACAGAGAAAAGGGGCGTGGCCTATCAGACGCGTACGCCAACAGTATCGATTAAGTGAGAGAGCACGCAGATAAGAGAGGTTATAGATGCAGAGACAAGGGAGAGCAGAGAAGCAGAAGGGTAGAGACGCAGAGTGGCGTTCTTTTTTATCGATTGGCGAGAGAGTACGCATATAAGGGAGGTTAGAGATGCAGAAAGGCAATGAGTGGCGGCCATGGTTATCGATTGGCGAGAGAGCACGCAAAGAAGAGAGGTTAGAGATACAGAGAAGCATTGAGTGGCGGCCATGGTTATCGATTGGCGAGAGAGTGTGCAAACAGGGGAGGTTAGAGTGCACATACAAAGGGTACATTTCGAAATAAAATTATGCGGGTATGTAGCAAAAAAAAGGGGTTGGCTGCCTTATATAGGCATTGCGCATCAGGTTGTTTTGTAATAATTATATCCTGATTGGGAGTGCGCATGGAAGGAAATTGATTTAATAATATATAAAACCAATCTTGGCCTGATGAGCAGCACACCGCCACCCATGAAGCACAAGACGACAGGGCACCTGAAAAGTCTCGAAAATTAGCATGGTAATTTGAGCGACCTCATGGTCTAAAACACAAATTGAAATTGCTGCCAGGATAAACGGAGCTCATTAATTAACGCTACCGCCCTGGTTAACAGCAAACGTGGAATAATTGTCAAAATGTAACCAATCTTGGCCTGATGAGCAGTACACCGCCACCCATGAAGCACAAGACGACAGGGCACCTGAAATGTCTCGTGAGATTAGTAATGTATAAATAACCACCTCAAGACCTAAAAAGCAAATTAATTTTGTTGCCAGGATAAACAGAGTTCATTAACTAGAACTACCGCCCTGGTTAACAACAAAACCCAATTAAAAAATATAAACATGAAAAAAATAATGTAAAGTGAGTGACGCATCCTTTTATATGCGGCTCGCCCTCGAATCTAGGTCAAGTGTTACTATTTTTAGACTATACAAGCCATATTTGAATTTCCCGCCAATTTTTGAATTTGAATTTCGCGCCAATTTTTAAATTTGAATTTAGTGCCAAAATGTTCTCTTCAATAAATTATGGCGTTATGTATATATTGTGGCGTTTTGTCTTGTTTTGCGTATTTTCAAAGTTTATCGAAGGACTACAGTATCCCTCGCACTAGTGACGTCATCATCTTTGCAGCATATAGTGGACATTTATCCTTTTTCTGGCAAGTGGTCTCATGGCAGAGTGGTAGTGTGTTGGGTTTGGTGGCAGACCAAAAGTTCGAATCCGCTTGCCTGCGACTAATTTATTGCGATTTTCCACTGGATTACAGTACCCCTCACAGTGATGACGTCATCATCTTTGCAGCATATAGTGGACATTTAATCTTTTTCTGGCAAGTGCTCGCGTGGCAGAGTGGTAGTGTGTTGGGTTGGTGGCAGAGCAAAAGTTCGAGTCCGGTTGCCTGCGGATAATTTATTGCGAATTTTCACCGGGCTACAGTACCCCTCACAGTGGTGACGTCATCATCTCCCCTCGCAGTGGTGACGTCATCATCTTTGCAGCATATAGATGACAATTATACTTTTTCTGGCAAGTGGTCTCATGGCCGAGTGGTTGTGTGTTGGGTTTGGTGGCAGACCAAAAGTTCGAGTCCACTTGACTGCGGCAGAATTATTTCGAATTAAAAATTTAAAAATAATAAAAATATTATTATTTAAAATAAAAATAATAAAAAAATAATAAATAATTTTCAGAAAAAATTCTACAAAAAATTTTACAAAAAAGTCGCGCACCCCTGCAATAGGTTTGGGTTCTGGGCCTCAGTTGGCCTGGCGCTCAGATGGCCCTGGCAGGCTGCCAATACCTGGCGCTCAGTTGGCCTGCACCCCTGCAATAGGTTTGGGACCAAGCCAATACCTTTTGGCTTGGGTGACGTCATTACCGTAATCCGGACCTTTGGTTGCCCCTAACTACTAGAGGGAGCAGACGAAAATCGGGTGGAGGAAATGATGCGGGAGATAATGACGAATGGGCCCATCGAAGTTACTGCGGATTGGTACAAGGATGCTTATTTATATGGACAAAGCAGCACGCGAGTCAATGTTTATATGGTAAGTTGGTGTTGAACACTGATATTCATTAAAAAGTCCAAAAAATTTTTCTCGACTGCGCCTATTGGCGCCACCGAACCCAAAATCTCAATTTTTCTTAAAAATAGGCTCAAAATCGCAAAAATTAGCCATTTTTGGTGAAAACCTGTAACAAATCACACCCAAAACTTCAGAAAATTTCACGGCACCGCCGGACCCCCTGTCCCTAAAAAGTTTTTTTAAAGTGCGCCGCAAAAAAAGCCTTTTTCAAAACAAAAAAAGTTGTCGCCTGGCTAAAAAGCGCAAAATTTGTCATTTGTTGGACAAAATCTGTTAGCAAATCACATTTAAGTATTACAAAAATTTCCCGGCGGCGCCTATCGGCACCGCCGCCCCCCCCCCCCGCCCGGTCACCGATTTTTTTTTTGAAAAGAGCGCCGCAAAAAAAAGTTTTGAAAAGCAAAAAAAAAAGGTCTTAAAAATCTCTGCGGCCGACCAAGTTCGCAAAAATTTTGGCCTTACCACGCCCCCCCCCCCTTTTAATGTATGATGAATTTACTAATGAAAATAACTGATTTATACACAATTAAATAAAAAAGAATCGGTGGCCTTTTCGTAGGTATTTTGACAGTGTGGAATTTTTGAATGTGGGGTCTTCTTCGCGTGCACTAACCCATTGGTTTGTGAACGTTTATAGTTGCAACAATTTTAGCACGCCATCGTCAATGGTACCACGAACAGCCCTGAAGTAATTATTTTATATATCAGGGTTGCCGCCCGAATCCCGAAACCCGACATTTTTCCCGTCCCGAAACCCGACCCGATGATTTTGGGTCGTGTTTCGGGACAAAATAAACACTGGTAAGAAAGGAATTTGGGTGAAAATTAGGTAGATAAGGAAATTGATGGAGAAGGAGAAGTTTTTGAGAAAAAATTATAATTTATTTCTTTTAAAGCATTAATTCTTGTGTTTGTTTGGTGCAGTTGCTATACCTTCCGCCGTTCATTATTTTTCGCTTGGGTTCAATTCCCCATCGGGATAGACTATTTTTTATAGTTTCTTTACATTATTTCAATTGAAATTTATTAAAAAATATTTCAACATAAGAATTATTAATTTTTCTTTTTTAAATAGCCTGAAAACGCAAATTAAACAAAGATTTGGTTAATTCGTCGCTTAAAATCGCAAAAATTTGGCAATTTTTGGTGAAACTCTGCTAACAAAGTTCACTCAAATTTTCAAATTTTTCTCCGGCGGAAAAATTTATTGATTTTTTCAGTCGAATAAAAATTTTCTTATTGATTTTTGAACATATATTAAAGAAATTTTAATTGACCCGAATCCCGACTTTTTTCACGTCCCGAAACCCGATCCGATATTTTTTTGGACTCTCGGCAACCCTGTTATATATAACAGCATAAGACTGACAAGTATTAGGGCCAGAAAAGCCTGAAATTAATCGGATGGGGCGAGGAAAGCACGGACAAAGGCGAGGTGGTCAAATATTGGCTCGGCGTCAATACTTTGGGAATTGAGTAAAGTCGTCAACTCTATGACAATTATTATGATAAATTATTTAGATGGGGACTGAATGGATTTGTCAAATGGCGCCGAGGGACAGATGAATGCCGCATTGAATCCTACGGTATCCATTTTGGCACCCCCGATATTTGAGAAGGCTTAACGATATCAGCTAGATGTCAATTGGAAAAAAACTTTGGCCTTTAATCCATGCTCTAATGAAATAATAATGTTAAGTAATGGCAAATGTTGTTGAGTATAAAAAATTAAAACAAAAAATGATGCTATAGGGCCAATTGGCCTGATCCTTTTTACTAATCCTAAATTTTTTTAAAATAAACTCCGATAGCGAATTATTTAAAAAGAAGATGTAACTCTTAAAATACATTCTCTAATTACTATCATACGACCGTTCGTTCACTTGTTTAAATATAAATTTTGAAATTTGACACCATGATTGGCATCGTGGTTCCGGTCCAGTTTCTAGCTTTACCAAAAATTAATTATCTGCCAACTATAAATATCGAGAAAATTTTGCCAAAATCCTCTTTTTTCGGAACTAAGACTTCCATTCCCAAAATTTTGGAAATTAGCCAATTTAGAGGTCAAAACGAATATTGGACAGAAAAAGCAAAAAGCCAAATTTAATGAATATTTCTTGCTTTTTCTATTAAAAGTTTATTGAAATGGATTAAAATTGAAAAGAAAAGGAACGGTTCATTGGTTTTAACGCAAAATGGTATTACATTTACATTTTTTTCGTCTTGGCAGGGCACTGCCTTTTTTGAGTTCAAATACCGCCTCGGGATCCGCAAATTTGATTTTTTGTGCGGGATTCTACGGGATTTTCATTGAATTTCCTGAAAATTTTAAAGGAAAGAAAGTAAAATATTTTTGAATAAATTTATAATAAATTAACAAATTAAAGCCATTTTTCATCTCAAAGTTCATCTAGAATTTGCAAAAAATTTTCTTTTACCTTAAAAATGTGTCATAAATTCGTGCGCCATTTGGTTAAGAAATTGACAAAATTTTCATAAAAAAAATTTTCCGGCGGAGCCTATCGGCACCGCCGGACTACTGTTCCCGAAAAGTTTTTGAAAAAACGCGCCACAAAAAAAATTTTTTTTTTTTATTTTAGGGATTGGACCCATTAACAATTTGACCGCCGATCTCTCTCCAACTCTCTACCCCTTAAAAATCTTCGTCAACCCATTACTAAAAAAATTATTTATTTAAAAATGGCCATGTATATTTAGTTTTTTGTAGCGTTTTAAAATTTATTTCTAATTTTTTTTTAGATCAAAAATCCGCACGGGATCCCGCAAATTTTAAATGCGGGATTGCGGAATTTTGCGGGACTTATACCTGCGGGATTAAATTTCTGCACGGCATATTCACAGTGCAGTTCTTTCGAACACAAATTGGCACAACAATAATTTTGTCATTTTACTCCCCCAATTTGAGGCTTTTTATAGCCTAATTCGTTTTGAAAGGAAAATTTAATTCAGCAAATGTCAAATGAAATAATTTATATGAATTGGTTTTCGTTTCGAGAAAATTAATCCAAAAATAAAAAAAGAAGAATAATGTTTTCGTTTGAGAGTAAAAATTAATTCAGGCAAATAAAAAGTGAAAGAAATTTAAAATGCTTGTGAATTTTATAATGGTACAGGACAGGGATGGCATTCCGAGGCCCCAAAAATTTTCGGAAATCGGAATTCCGCGGGTCCAAATTTTTTGGAAATCGGAAATCGGATTTCCGAGGCCCAAAAATTTTTCGGAAGTCGAAAATCGGAATTCCGACCCCAAAAACGTCGGAAATCGGAATTCGGAAGTCGGAAATCTGAAATTTTCAAAAAATATAAAATATAAAAAAAATTTTTAAATATTATAATAGGCTAAATTTTTAATGGTTCAAAATTTTTTTGATTTATTTAAATAAATATTTGCCTAAAAAATTATTCAATGATTTTCATCAAAAATTTTACCTTTTTTTTGCGGCGCGTTTTTTCAAAAATTTTGAAAACACGGCGGGCGAGGTCCGGCGGTGCCGATAGGCGCCGCCGGTGAAAATTTTTTATAATTTTTAATCAAATTGTTAACAAATCTTGTCCAAAAATGACTAAATTTAGCGATTTTGAGGCAAAAATTTCTTAAGAAAAATATGATTTTTAGGGTGCGGCGGTGCCGATAGGCGCCGCCGGGAAAAATTCAATGCAATTTATTAACCTAAATTGTAAAAAATTGTTAATTTTTAAAAAAAAATTCAAAAAAATTTCGAAAATTTCCGACTTTTTATCAAAAATTTCGGAAAACGGAAGTCGGAATTCCGACGTCCAAAATTTTTTCGGAAATCGGAAGTCGGAAATCGGAATTCCGTGCCATCCCTGGTACAGGACCTGGACCTACTGAAAACACGTACAACTGAGTACCGAAGTCCTGGTTTTGACCGGGACCGAGAGAAAGTCCCGATTTTCCAGACAAAAATTTCCGGTTTTTCAACCCAAAAGTCCCGGTCTTTCCCAAGATTCCCGGTCCCGTCCCACTCTAGTGAATTTATTAAATCTGTTTACACTAAAAATGTGCCATTTGTTGAATAATTTCTCATTTCAATTTGCTCACTTTCATTGCGATGCCTTACCGAATTAATTTTCCATTTTATTTTATGATTTCATTTTCTCTAGGCTTCCCACTTCTTCTTTCTATATAATGCAACAGATGTGCTCATATTTTTATAGACAAATGTCATTAAATTAATTTAAAAATAAAATTTAGTCGGAAAACAATTCCACCGATGCCGAAAATGCTATGGAAAATTTGCGGAAAGAACAGAAATACGTGGACAAACTGAACAAAGAGCAAAATTATCCGTTGGGGACTTAAACTTATTCATTTTTAAAAATATTTTTAAGGCCGTTGTCAACAAAAATTTAACACTTTTGGACGAAGAAACGTTAAAAAAATGATGAATGGGTCCTTGGAAAAGCCACAACATAACAACAGAACGCAGCAGCAAAAGGCTAACCAAAAATAATTGTCATTTTTAATTCTTAGGCATATTTCATAAAAAACCCTGCACAAAACGATCTGATCAATTGCCTTAGAAAGATTAAACAGGAAATATTTTTCTATTTAATAATCTTTAAAGTGTTATAATTTATTACTCTTTTGAAATTGTTTAAATGAAATGAATAATTAAATATATTGAAGGGATGGAAAAATGGAAACAGATTGAACGAAGCGCAAGATTATTGTGGACTGTTCGTTGTCGTTTTAAAACATTTTTTATTTAAGGCCGTCCATCGTCCACGAAAATTTCGCTTATATAAATGAGGAAATGATTAAAAAATGATGAATATGTGTCCCTTAAAACTCCACAATACAAAAGGGGGCCTATTTAACATCAAGTCAATGATTTGATTATCAAGTGAAGCGTCTCAATTAGATCAAGTGCAGCAGCACTTAATAATTGGGCGTTGAATAGGCTTGATGTCCGCCCATGATGTTAATCTGTTTCAATTCTACAGACGATGACTTGACGCGATTTTTTACACTTAATGAATGATCCATATTTTGGGGGCAGTGAACAATTTATTTTGAAATGTCAATTTTTAGTTGTAAAAAAATAATTATACATAATGATTTTTTGCTGCTGGGAAAATTTGATGCATATAAAAGTAAAATAAATTTAAAAAATTAAATTTCGAAAACAAATTTATTATCTCAGAAACTTATAATTATTAATTATTAGAGCTGGGATTTTTATGCGCTAAAAATCCTGAAATATGTAATAAAATATGTTCTTAAAAATGCCTTAGGCCATATGAAAATAGAAGATTTCGCTTTTAATGTAGTCTTTTTTTCCAATAAATTTAATTTTCCTTGAAATGATTTTTCATACAGTATTCAGCATTTTAGTTTTCTTTTTTTAATTAAATTTAATAAATTGAACAGACTTTTAGGTTGCAATTTTATGCCCATATTTTGAGGTTTTTTGTTTGCATTTTATTGTCAAATTTTGCGATGATAGAAGCATTTAATTATAACACCTATTTTAATAAAAAAATTAAAATTTTATTGCTTTAAAAAATATTTAGCGAAAAACATATTTCGATCAAAAATTTTTTTTAAATTTGTGCCCATATTCACTCGCCCACCCATTCATTCTCATACATTCATCGATTCTGTTGACCTCTGTCCGCCACTCCGTTCTTATTTCGCACCATTTCATTGACTTTTGCTTAATTTGTTGGTCCCTCTGCTGTACGATTTTTTTTGTCAATTCTTATCTTACGTCCCAAAATATAGACAAAACCTGAAAAGGTAAAATTTAGACACAAAATGGGGCTAAAAACGGCTTTAGTAAAATAAATCCCTTGAAAAAGTTTCAAAATATGGATTAAAATTATTAATTAGTGTAGTACTAAAACAAAAAAGGCCAAAAATTATTTGTTTTTTAAATAAAATAATTTGAAAATTTAATAATGTCCTTTTTTAGAGCCGAATTACGCAGTTTTCTTGTATTTCACCACAAAAATAATAAGGCCTAAATTTTCGAAATAAGTTTTTTTTATCAAAATAAATAAAAAAAATTATTTTTTCATTTTATGATCAAATCTGTACAGTGGCAAGCTATGTTTTTTTATTGTACAATTTTGGCTTTTTTCGTCAATGATTTAGGAATTCGAATAATTTTTCTTAACAAAATGACTTTTTTAAAATTTTAACATTAACAAAAATAAAAAATATTCATAAATGCAAAAAATAAAATTATAATAATTGTTAGCCTTTTAATCTCTCAATTCCCTCAGCCTAAACAAAAAAAAGGAGACCGAAAATTACCAGCAGAAAATGTCGGACAATCCAAAAGAAGCGGAGAAAAAAATGGTGAAAGAAATGTAATTTTTACAAAATTTTATATTTTTATTGGCTTTTTCAAATTTAAATATATTTGCATAATAATACATTTTATTTCCATTTTTTAAGAATGTTTTTTCAAAAATGGCATATTTTACCAAAAGCACGAAATCATCCTGACTTCAGCAAAATTTATTTCTAAAACAATTTTATTTATCTTTTAAGTCTTTATTTTCAAAATTATTAATTATTGTTTCAGTTCCATGTGCAACGACAATTGGCTGAAAGTGTTCGCTTTGCTTGCGCCTTCTCAGCTCGGCCTTCAAATTTCGCTGCTCAGCCGCCGATTTGACCGTTTGGTGGACGAACACTTCAAAACGCGGCGATGGGCTTTAGGAGACATGCAAATCAGACGGGAATCATGGAGACAAAATGGCCAAATGGAAATTGCCAATTCCAATGGCAAATCCGTGCCAATTGCGGACAAAGCGTTGCCCCGCAAAGTCATCGGATTCGAACGAATTTTCATTTGGTAAGGGTAAATGGAATTCTTTTTAAACATTTGGTTTTGTTCGAAAGCACTTAAAAATTTTATTAATCTGAAAATTATTAAAAAAAATTTTTTTGTTCATTTACAAAAAATAAAGGCAAGAAAGGTTCGATCGACCGGCAATTCACGAGAAATAAAATCATTTTTGATCAGATGGTATTTAATAAGCTAAATATTTTTTAATGATGCTGGAAAATATTCCTACTTTATACACGAAAATCATTTTTGAATTCTATGGTAAATCCCCAATACAATACACACCGTTTCAGTTTTGGGCTCCCAGTACAAAAAAGATTTGCATGTGAAGGGAGGAGGTTCGAGTCCGTTGGCAACATGAATATTTTTACTTATTTTTGTCCAAAAAAATGAAAAATGCCGTTTTTGGGAATTATTTTTGGAGGTTTTTGCCAACCAAACTGGACAATCTTAGTATCATTCGAAAGCTCATGATAATGCGAAGCCTTATAAGCAAATGTTAAGCAATTTGATGAGTTTGAAAAAAGATATGAGGCTTCGAAATTTTGTTTTTCTTATAACTCATGAAATAATGTATTAGACAAAATATGGCTGTATTACTGAATGCCTTATATTTTTTCTCTATGGTATGCAAAATTTGAAGAAAATCTGTCTGTCAAAAAAAATTTGCTGTTCGAAGTGAATTCAGTTTTTCTCTATTAACCGAGATAAAAAAATAGTACGACAAAATGGGAGATGTTTTTTTCTCTGCACTCTCTATTTATTGGTTCATCTCTCGTTTTTTGAAACGGTGTGAATAATGGCAAAACGAACAGACAACATAGTTTGAAAATCTAAAAATTTCATTTAAAAAATTATAATAATAATTTAACAATGATAATTTTTTTTTTTTTGAAGTTACATGGACAAAAATGTGAAGAAATTTCTGCGCCGTTTTCGCTGTCTGTTCGCTTCTCGGCCAATAAATTTGTCCATTACGGCAAAAAGTGAACACATTTTGAAGTTCATTGTGCGCAACATTTGGCCATTGGTCAAAGACAACATTTGTGGGCTCCAATTCCATTACCAAAGCAATAATCGGCGTTTTCTTCGACATGCGCCGACATTTCTCAGCGATTGTCCGTCGCTTCGCTTTTTTGCTTTACAATTGGGTCCGACGGATGTGCAAATGGCCACTAATTGGTTGTACATTACGCGGCCGGACGGTGTGCCGAAGGTGCTCAAGTGCGAATGGTACGTGGAAATTTCGTCAAGCATTGAGGCAATCAAAGCGGTAAATTTATGAAAATTAAGCATTTGCTCAGAGTTTTATGGGCCTCAAACATTTGAAATTTTTTAATAAATTAAAAAATAAAATAAAAATTGTTTATTCAGGCGTACTTTCGACAAATTCAAAATTAATATTTTTGGTTGAATCTTTTATCAAGCACATAAGCTTTCAAGTCTGATTTAAGGCATTTGCATCTGCGTCTTCTCCTGTCAATTTCATCATTTGCTTTTGCTTCCCATTGCTTGGCTTTTCGCCCTATTCCGTTGTGCCGTCGTTCGATTTGACCAACGAATTGAGCCGAGAGCGATTGGCATTTAAACGGATTAACAACAATCAGTTTTTGCTGATCCGTTCGCCAATTGGACGCAATGAGAACGAATGGGCCGAATGGGAAAAGGAAGCGATTGAATGGAAATTTTTGAACCAGAGAAACAAAATTGACTTTGTTATGAACGAGGACGAACTCGTAGACGGGTCAGTCATGATTTACATTAGGGTTGCTCCCCGACCCCTCGGGGGGCAAAATGTCGGGGGTCGGGGCCGGGAGGAGCTCAATTGTCGGGGGTCGGGGACCCCGATTGGGGAATGACCAAATTTTATTCTAACCCAAAAAAATCATTTTTTCTTTTTAAATGCTCGTAAATCTTCTTTTTTTCACTTTAATCATCTGATTCGTTAATGCCAGTAAGAGTGAGTCCAAGCTGGCCTTTGTACCAGGACTTCCATTTGTTCTTATTTCTAAGAATGTTCTGATTTTGGGGTAGCGTCTAAAATTTTTCTAATTTCTTAAATGTACTTATAATTTTGAAATTTTATGGCATAATGTCACACTGTTTTTCAAGAAATTTTAAGGTCTGCCGCAAAATTATTTTGTCTTTTGGCCCCGAATTTACTGAAATTTATAATTTTGCATTGTTTAACCCAAATTTTTGCGAACCCGTCTCAACATTAATTTGACCACCATTTTTTGCGGCGCTCTTTTTCAAAAAAACTTTTGGGGAACAAAGGGGGATTAGCGGCGGTGGTGTTAGGGCCCGCGAAAAAAAATTTTCTTGAAATTTGTAATTTGTTAACAGATTTTTCCTAAACCAATTTTTGCATTTTTGGGACAATTTTTGCAAAAAAAAATTGGAGTTTTGGGGGGCCGGCGGTGCCGATAGGCGCCGGAAAAGTTTTCGGAATTTTTAATTAATTAATATTAAGAAAATATTGTTCAAAATTTCATAAATTTTCAACCTTTCCCCTTCGTTGTTGAATTAACTTTTTAAATTTTTACAATGCTCGGAGTCCCCAATTCCCCGAATTAGTGTTGGGGAGTCGGGGGGCAAAAAGTCGGGGGCCGGGGACCTCGGGGAGCGACATGTCGGGGGTCGGGGCGGGGAATAGGCCCAAAAATGTCGGGGATCGGGGTCGGGGAGTCGGGGACGGGGAGCAACCCTAATTTACATTGACATTTTTTATTTAGATTTATTTTACGAGTTAAATTTTTTCAACTTTTAGTCCGATTAGTGCAAATCCTGGCTCAAATGATCAGCAAAAGTAAATGACTTTATTTTCGTTTGTTTATGCATTTATATTATTGTTTTTATGGGCTTATTACTGTTTTGGGCAAAGTTAAAAAAATTTACCAATTCTCAGATTTTGTTTAATATTCAAAAAGTTTTTCCTACAGCGCCCATCGGCACCGAAGGAACAAAAATTACAAATAATTGCGTTAATTTTAGTCTTCTCGATGCATCTCCCGGCCCAAGTGATCAGCAGAAGTGAAATATTTATACATTGTTTGATGATTGTGCGATTTAATTTAAATTACCCAAAATTGTATAAAAAAAAATGTAAAAATAAATCATGGTACATCCCTGAGTTGGGGCACAAATTCATTATAGATTGACAATTCTCATACATTTAAAAATATTTGTTTCAGCTTTTCAAAAATAATCATTAACATGAAAATGGCATACTTTGGCTGGTGCAATAGTTCATTTATGAAAAATTTTTAAAGTTTAAAACATTTTTTCAAGGGAATAAAATTTTAAACACCCAAAATCAGCCTGAAGAACACGAAGAGTTTTCTCAATTTGCAATAACCTTACAAGTTTAATTGTTTTGAAAATGAAATTATTTATTTTTAAGCTTACGTTAAAAATTAAACGATTTGGGGCTGGAGATGACGACGAAAAGATTTTGTGAATTATTTTATTCGATTTGTTAAAGATTTTGCACCAAAAATTAGCAATTTTAAAATTTGTATTTAATTAACATTTTGAAGTAAAGCATATGCGGTACAAAAAAATATTGGAACTTTCCTGTTCTGTGACCACGGAATTAATTTTTTTTTAATACAATAAAAGCGCGCGCCGAATCCTTTGCCGTGAAAAATTGTAAATCCTTTTGAAGATATTTTGAAGCACATTGCGGCATTTATGCCTCCGAAATTATCTTTTCCTTCGATCTTTTGCAAAACTGTGCTCGCCTTTGTTGTATTAAAAAAAAATAATAATTCAGTGGTCACAAAACATGAAAATGCTAAAATATTTTTTAACCATAACTTTCAAATTATCTCCAACATAAATTACATTTTTAATTCATAGTATCTTTCGTAATCCTAAATATTTTCTAACCCACGTATTAATAAGAATGTCTGGGAGGTTAAAAATATATGTACAAAAAGTCCAAAAAAAAATTTTTCTTAGAGCCACGCTATGGCAAAAATCTGAAATGATTTCCCGATTACCCTGAAGGAGTTCTGTTCACTGTGGTGCAAATGACTTTTTTGATCAGCATTAAGACTAGCAGAATTATTTCAGATTTTTCCTATAGCTTAGCTTTCAGAAAAAATTAAACTATTTGTACATATACTTTTGTAAATTTTTAAGCGTCCCACAAATTTAATTGCATATTTGACACTATTTAAGCATGATTTGCCAGTCTATTTTTTCAAAATTCACAAAAATTTTTGAATATTTCTCAGTAGGACTGCCACTTTTAGGCACAAAAAGTCGCGAAATAGGCAACAAAAAGGCAGAAAAAGAATCGCAAAACACGCATTAAATAGGCATAAAACCCCCGAATAGGCAATAATTTTTTTATTAATAGCCAAATACATAAAAAATTAATCAAGCTTAATTTGGTTATAATTAGGGATGCAAAAAATATGGATATAAAATCTCGAAATATGGCCATAAAATATGGACTAAAATTCGCAAAATATGGACATAAAATGGCAAAAATATGGACATAAATTTTTGAGAATTGAGGGTATAATTTCTCAAAATTTCTTCAAATTCGCTAAATGTATTGTTAAATTTTAAAAATGGCTAGATATGGTATTAAAATCATTTTAGAAGAAAAAAACACGATACAACTAAAATTTACTCATTTTTAGCGAAAAATAAACCCAAAACGCGAAATTTTGGCTTTTTTGCTAATTTTTGACATAAATTTACCAATTTTTAAAAAATTTAAATTTAATCAATATTTTCGACAAAATTTTACTAAAAAATGATTTTTTTTCAAAATTTTCCGGCTTTTCGGGGGTCAAAAAAGCCAATTTATCTGTTGGGGGCCGTTTTAATAGGGGTTTTTTGGAAAAATTCCAAAATATGGACATAAATGCCAAAATATGGAAAAATATGGAAATATGGACATAAATCGCGAAATATGGAAAAATATGGATATAGAAATCCATCCTAGAAGCTCCAAACCAAGCCAAAAACATGTTTTTCGTGCGTTTCAGGCCTCCAACAGTCCAGGGAAAAAATATGGATTTCCATATTTTTGGCATCCCTAGTTATATCTTGGGAATAAAAAGTCACACACAGAAAAACCAAAATTCGACATAAATTTGAAAATTTGGTACTTTTTGGTAGCAATTTTTTGGTTATTTTTGAGGATTTTTCCAAAAATGAGCATAAGCAGCAAATGTTCTCAAAAAGCAGCGAAAAGCAGCAAATCAGCATCTCACAAAAAAATCAGCTTTGACCTCTTGAAATCAGCAAAATGCTGATAAGTCAGCAGAGTTGGGAGCCCTGCTTATGAATAAGTTTAAGAAATCAGAAAAAAATTTGGTCACTACCATCAAATCAGAACATTTCTAATAAATAGAACAGATAGACACCCTGATTTATAGGCAACAAAAAATGTATGTGGAATTGGGCCCCTAAACTAAAAAAGTATCTTTAAAACAATGATTAGTAGGTCTAGAATTTTTAGGCATAAAAAATCTTTTGGGAAAAACATCGATCAAAAAACTATGATGGGGCCAATTTTTTAGTGACAATTAATGCTGTTTCAAATTGAATTCCTAAATAATCGGCTAGAAAACATTATGAGTCTAAAAACGGGAATTTTAAGTCCATTGAAGTGTCAAATCCATGCAGTCATGTCAGATCACTTTTCGACTCAGACTCCATTCTAGAAAATCAGCTTTCTCATTCACTAACATTTAAAAAAAATACGGGATTTCTGAAAATGATTTTTGAGTTTGGAACAAATCCATGTTAATCAATGATCACCACGCAAAAAAAAAGAATATTTAATGTGCACGTCAATGTATGATCGATCACTTCTCAACAAATCATTCATCCCACTGATCCCAATCATTTTGGACCGAGAGTTTCGTCGAGAAGCCTAAAAAGATAAACGCAATAAATTTGAATTTTTGCAAAACATTCGCTGAGATGCCATTCTCAGTTTTTTAAAAAGGGGATTAAAACCTTGCCTGATCAATGGGCAAGGATCATTGATCAAAATGGTGAGTACATCATTGATTGAGCTTTTGTTTTTGTGAAATAAAAAATTGTTTAATGTTGAAGTATTTAGAAGGTCAGCAGAACTTTTTCATCAACCCAATACTTTGTCTGCGCCTTCCATTTGTTGAATAAAATGAATTAATATTTGGACAAAAGTCTAAGAAATCTAAGCCAACTGAAAAAGACTATGGTTAGTTTTTTTTACGAATCTGACTTCTAAACCCAAAATCAAAAAAAATCATAATTTTTAAATATTAAAATCATCATTTATATTTTACTAAATATTTTTTCCATAAAAATCATTTATTTTTCATTTATGCAAAAATTTTTTGTTGTTTTTATTTTGCTTGCTGAATTTTCATTAAGTAAAAAAGATGAGCTCATCTCTCAGTTTCACTTTCACATTTTCCAATAATAAATTATTCGTAAAAATTGTTCGTACAAATGTTTTTTAATAAAGCAGCAGTGCTTCATTCAAAAAACGAAAAAATAAAAATTATAAATTTACGATTTTAACTATTTTAATGGCCCTAGAAGCTAATCTTTTACATTGCTTGGTTAAATCCCTATAAAAATAAAATTTTATTGCTAATTTTTAAGGTTTTTTGAAAATCTCAGTTTTTTTTTGACATTTTTTAAAACAAACCTACATATTTAGTTAATATGCAAATAATGAACGTTCCACTGACTAAAGTGATGAATCGTTTTCCATTTGCTCACTTTCCGTTGCTTTTGCTCTTAATTTTCTCTGACAGCCAGCAGACATCGCCCAACCCGTAATTGCTTCATTAATTGTAATTTTAATTAAAGTTTTTCAGTTTCCATTTGCTGTTAGGCGATGATGGCATTGATGGGCCAACAAATGCCATTCCATACCGTAATTTTTAAATATTATCAAACATAAAAAGGAACTGGAATTCCGAACTCAGGCACAAAGCTTAGGACAAGCCCTGACTTATACCCTTTTGTTTATTCCCCGTTCATTAGCTTCACGCGCCAAAAAATCCATGCAAAACCCATTGGCAAGACAGAAGAAGAAGCCGATCATCCTCGGATGGGCCGGATTATCACTTTATGAAGAATATTTTGTTTATATGACAAACGGCGAGCTAAACAATTCTTCGTGCGACTGTGTGTACACAGATGACACAAATTTGTAAGGCAATTTTATGCGTAAGAAAAGATACGGTGGTAATAACCCATTAACGGAAATTATAAGTGTTCATTAAAACTTAAATGGTTCCGCACCCGATGGGACTCGAACTAACGACTCTTTCAACCCATGAAATACTCAACAATAATCCTTATTTTTCAGAAATTGAAATATGTTTGAATTTTAATACAAATTATGTGAAAATAAAGTCACATAAATTGCATATTTTGGTTTTTCAAGTGAAAGTTCGGCATCGGCAGTGCTTTTCCATGTTCGTCATTACTTTGAGCCGCTTCTAAAAAATCGGCGTCCTGAACAGGTGCCAAAAGGGCAGCATTTTAAAAATGTCATTTTATTTTCTATTCAGTTGTACGCTATGATGAGTATAGAGGTAATTGCAGAAATTTAGTGGCATTTTGAGTTTGAAATTTGGAATATTAAAATATACAATTTTTTAAATATAATTTAATTTATTTACAAAAAATTAGATCAAAAAAATGTCTGATTCAAAAATTCAATTTTTAGAACTTCTAAGCCACTTTCTTTTTGGAACATTTTTTACAGAAAATCTGTAATTGCTTAAAATCAACTAAATTTTACATTCCTTGTACTCCGATTGGTCGTCTTGTCTATTAACTAGCAATTAGCAAAATTTAAGTAAATCCGAGAGCTTAGTAAAAAAGGATATAGCAAGCAAAATAAATATGTTGAACTTAATGGTAAATTTATTTGAGCAAAGTTTTGACAAAATTTTATTGAAATCCCAAGAAACAAACACCATGTACAAATCAGGCCCGAAACCCGGCATTTTTCTCATCCCAAATCTCGACTCGATATTTTTTTAGATCATGGCAACCTTGGTAGAAATGATGAATGTGTTGTTTCTTTTTTATTCAGTCTCCTCACTGGTGTTACGAAAATTTGGAAAATGTGCCGGACGATTATTTTAATGTGTCCATAACGTACCATAGCGACAGTACCATTCCAGTACCGTATGGCCAATTGACCCTAATTACGCCACTGACGTCACCGGAACAGATTTGGAGCGCTGCGGAAGTGAGAAAGGGTCAAGAAAAGCAAAAGAAAAAATTTCTCAGTTCATAACACTAGCAAGGATATGGCACGTTTGGCTTATCCTATAATTAAATATTAAAAAAAAATACCATATGTATATATTTAGACAGTTTAACATTATCTTTTCGCCCATTATATTCTGGCCTTTCTTCTCTATTCTTGCCCCATTTCTCAGATCAACGAGAGAATGTCGCGCAAAAAACGATTTGCCCTCCAAATTGTGTCCCATTGCGGGGCTCCCTCCGGCAGAGATTTGCTGACAAAGCAATTGAAGGAGCTCATCGAGTTGGACGTGTTCGGCAAGTGCAGCAGAAAGAAATGTGATGGACAAAAATGTTATGAGCAGCAAATGGGTGAGTGAAAGACGACCGACCGATTGATTGATTGGGCGGCACAGTGATTTGGGACAAAGTTTTTTGGATGCGCATCCGGGGATTTGAATGGGACTGAAGGACTCGGAGTCCTGTTAAAATAGGATTTTATCTCCTGATCATATTCGGATCCGTCTTAGAAAACGAGTTCCGTCCGGGTTTGCGCAATTACAAAATCCGGGCCCTATTATAGGCAGCGCTCCGATCGCTAAAACAAACAAAAAATCTGATCTTATTTGCATATATATGAAAAAATAAAATCCAATTTTGTATTTTTGGTTTTTATGAGCCATGTTTATAAATTAGCCGCTTTTTACTTTAATTGAAATATAATGTTGGGCACACATTTTCTCTCTTGACACATTTTTACCAGCCTTTTAGGAAATTTCTAAAATATTCTCACCTCGCAGAATCCCACTTTTTCTATTTGGCCTTTGAAAATACGGTGTGCTCCGAATATGTGACGGAGAAATTTTGGAACGCTTTGCGCAGTTTGACAGTGCCGGTTGTGTTGTGCAGGGAAGTGGTGCGCGAGTCGGGCATTCCGGACGATTTGTACATCGCAGCAGACGATTTTGACAATGCCACGGCATTGGCCGATCATTTAAAAGCATTGCACAAAGACAAGGACCGATATTTGGGGTCAGTATTTAATGAGCAAAAGGGTCAATGGCACGTGCAAAATTAATTTTAAATAAAATAGTATGACTAATTTCAAAATTAATTATAATTTTGCACGTTTTGCCATGGCACCGCCGACCAAAAAGCGTTGGATTTTTTTTATTTGAACATACTTATGCCATTAATTTCCAACAAATCTTTTGCCAAAATTACCTTTTAATTTTTAAGTAGGGTTGTACGGAACCGGGAAATTTTGCCAAAACCGGGACCTGCCGAGATCTGAGCAGCCGCAACCGGGACTTCAGTTTTGTCCGGGACCGGGATCTAACGGGAAATTTTAAAAATTCGAAAAATTTAAAAAATTCAAAAAAATTCAAATTTTAATTTATTTCAAGTCAAAATAATACAAAATTAAATTTTTATTTTGTTTTTTATTTAATAAATCCTAAAGTTAAAGCTAAATTAAATTAATGAAAATTTTCAAACCAAATTTTCTTCAATCATTTCAAATAATTCTCATTTTTGGACTAAATGATTGAATATTATTGGAAATTCAGATTTGCTTTTCACATCACCTTTTTCGGCGTGCTTTTTCCAAAAAACTTTTCTCGGGAAGAAGGGGTCGGCAGTGCCGATAGGCGCCGCCGGCGGAAATTTTGAAAATTTGAGTGAGATTTGTTAACAGATTTTCAACAAAAATGGCTTTTTTTTTGGATTATTAGGCTCAATTTGTACGGGTTTCACTTAAAAAATGATAAAAATGTGTTAATTAAAAAAAACTATGAGCAATTATATTTTGTTGATAGGAAACCAATGAGTATACAAAAAGAAAATTAAAATATTTTAATTTCTGTAAAGGTTTGAACCAGGGGAAAGAAGAAGAGAAAGTCTAGGAGGCTAGACACTAGGCCATTTTCACTATTGGAAGTGGCTTTTAAAGAATATATTTATGATTACTTTTAAATTTTATCCTTTAACTCCAATTTTGGTCACTAATTTTTCACTCACAAATCATACCCCCCATTCTTACCAGTGCTTGTTTTTCCCGGTTCCCGTTTGCCCTACCGGGACCAGGGACGGGCGAAGCTCGGCTTGGCACTCGAAGCCGAAGCCGAAGGCGAAGCCGAATTTTTTTCGAAGCACGAAGTTCGAAGCCCAAAAAACCCGAAGTTTTCGAAGCTTTCGAAGCTCGAAGCACGAAGTTTTTGAAAAAATTATTTTCCATAACAAAGACTTTTTTTCAAAAAATTTTCGTATTCACTAAATTTAATTAAAGCTTTCTGTAGATAAAAAAATTTATAATTGAGCCTTTTCCAAATAAATTTTTTTCCTTTGATCTTGATTCAACGAAAATTTTCATTTCTTAAAGTCTTTCGCGATTTTTAAGTCAAGGCCATTATTTGTAAAATTCTATTCCAAATTTATAAAAAGCAATAAAAAGCTTTTTGGTGGCGCATTTTTCAAAAAACTTTTTTGGTTGAGTGAGCTGGCGGCGCCGGTAGTCGCGCCAAGAAAATTTTGAAAATTCTTGAATACAATTTGTTAAGAGATTTTCGCATCATGTTAACAATTTAAACAAAAAATGTAAAAATCTTCCGATTTTGATTCTATTTTTTAAGTTTTTTAAATGTTAATTTTTGAAATCCGGGACCTGGAACCGGGACCTCGGAGGACCGGGAATTTCCGGCCCGGTCCCGTAGAACCCTATTTTTAGGTATTTCAATTGGACAAAATTCTACCAGAAGCGATGGGTGCCGACTGTGAAGACTTCCGCCTTTTGTCAGCTGTGTGAAATGGTGCACCAACAAATGGAGGAGGGGGGCGAATTTGTGGGCCGAAATTACACAGTGAAATCGCACAAAAAATTGTGGGGAGCCCAAAGATGTCGAGAGAATTTTGTGCAGAACGAACTGTTCAAGAAGAAATTAATGAAGGACGAGGACAATTCATAAATGTTTTGATCACATTCGGGTTTTAATTTTTAGAAAAATGAAAAATTGCTATGAGAAAATTAAGAGTTTCAAAATTTTGATTTTTTTTTCCGGTTAGGTTTTGGACTAAGTCAAGGTGTTATCAGATTCGTGAGTATCTACCCCGAAATTCAGGAATAGCTTTTCTCGATTTTTTGACTGAATATTTTGCATAATTTTTATAATTTAAAAACCGAATCATCTTTTTTTATTTTTAGCATCAGTTTTTCCAAGAAGCCAAATTTTCATTTAAAAAAATTTTTTTTTTAATTTTCAAAAATATACAAAAAAATGATTTAATTTAACGAATGTGCTTCTTAAATAAATTTCATCTTCCTCTTAATCTTTTAGCATAATATTTTCTTCAATTCTAATTTCTTATAATTAAAGAGCGGATTTTTATGTTTTAAAAATCACTGAAATATGTACAAAAATATGTGACCAAAATTTGGAAAAACCAAGTGTATTTTGCATAAAAATCCCAGAAAATTTTTATCTTTATTTTTTCGCACGCAAATTGCAAATTAAATATGTTTGGGATTTGGGATAAAATGGTCATTTTTCTGATAAAATTGTTTTGTAAATTGAAAGCTATCAGTTGAATAATTCTTATCGATTTTCTCAAAAAAGCCAAAATATATGCCAAAACCAGAAACATATGCGATATGTTTTTATGTGCCGAAACCCCAAAATATATGTTAAGCAGGGAACTTTGGAAGCCAATGACGAATTAATGAAAAACTCGGTTTGGCATCTTTAGTCTTTCGAGATAAATAAAAAAAGATTTAGAAAATATTGCAAAAAAACAAATGATTTTTAGGGGTGTATTTTCAATTTTCTTGTATTTTCTTACCGATTTTCTAAAAAATGACATAAATATGTGAAAAATATGTGCCAAAATCAGAAACATATGCGATATATTTTTATGTGACGAAACCCCAAAATATATGTTTAATGTTTTTATAAGTCGCTCTAAATCAAAAAATGTTCGGATAAAATCAGGGCTCGCAGATGAACATTTTCAAAAGCATCATTAGGCAGGCAAAAAAGCATCATTTTTACAAAATATATTCAAAACACGCTTAAATGTTCAAATGTGAAAAATCGAAGTTGATTTTTTTTTGCGGCTCTTTTTCCAAAAAAAACTTTGGGGAACAAGGAGGGTCCGGCGTGCCGAAAGGCGCCGCCGGAAATTTTTTTTGTTATTTTTAATGCGATTTGTTAACAGAATTGTTCGCAAAAAAATTTACGGTTTTCAGCAAATTTTTGAGAAAATGAACGATTTTTAACAGCAAATTTTTGAGAAAATGAACGATTTTTATGGTCCGCGGTGCCGACGATAGGCGCCGCCGGTGGAAAAAATTAGAATTTTTACCATATTTCCCAAATCCATAAATTGAGTAACATTTTCAAACATTTTTATCAAAATCCAAATTTTATGAAAAATTAACAAATTTTCTTAATAACATTAAAAGTCAAAATTTTTCCTTAGCGTCGCCTTGTACAAAAAGATTAATTTTTTCTCAAAAATTTAGCTCAAATTCCAAATTTGGTCATTTTTTGGTGTAAATCTGTTAACAAATCACACACAAATTTCAAAAAATTTCCCCGGCGGGCTGCACCGCCGGACTCCCCTTGTACCGCAAATTTTTTTTTTGAAAAAATGCGCCGTTAAAAGTTTTTTAAAAAGCAAAAAAGATCGATTTACATGGCTTGATATAATTCTAATCTAAAATAAAAAAGTAAAAAATTTTAAATTTTATTAATCAAAATTCAAAAAATTTAGAAAAAAGCCCGGCCTCGGCGGGCGCCCGGCCAAAATTTTGGACCGGACCCGGGCCGCCCGTTTAAACGGGATTTTTTGACCGGGCGGCCCGGGCCCGGCCAATTGTCTAAGCCCGGGCCCGGTCCCGGCATTTCCAAAATTCCGGGCGCTAATGTTAACATTTGAATAATTTGGGTGAGGTTTTCGTTACGAAATTTTTAAAAACCCAAATTATTAAATAATTGTCAAACATTATGCCAATTTATCAAAATTTAAAAGATTTGACGATTTTCGGGCCAGGTCGTTTTCGCGCCGTCGTTTTCGCGCCGCCGTTTTCGCGCCAGGTTCGTTTTCGCGCTGTCATTTTCGCGCGGGGGTCGTTTTCGCGCCAAAGAAAAAAACTAAAAAAACACTATTTTTCTTATAAAAATTTAACAAAAAAGCAAGAAAAATTTCAGAACAAACTAAGGTGGCATTTCTTAGTTTCGGGAAATACCAGTGAGAAAATTGATAATGTTTTCGGGATTCAAATTGGCATTGGCATAATTATGATCATTTTGTGGGACGAAGTTGTCATAATTTTGGTAAAAATTCACTTTAAAACTTAATATAATCGACATATTAGGTGTGGAAATCCACCAAAAAAAACAAAAAATCTTTTACTCCGGGTGAATCCGAACCTGACCACTTCTTAGCATGCCAGATACGCAGGGATTCTGCGGCCATAAGCGATGTCCTAACTGAAATTTGATTTCTGATTCGTGATCACTGATCAGAATAGTTGGGAGTTATATTTATTTGATCAGAAAAACAAATTTTCTTTAATACATACTTCTATTTATTTTACATATATGCAACCGCGCGAAAACGACCCCCGCGCGAAAACGACGGCGCGAAAATGAACCTGGCGCGAAAACGACGGCGCGAAAACGGCGGCGCGAAAACGACGGCGCGAAAACGACGGCGCGAAAACGACCCTGACCGACGATTTTCCCCAAAAGCCTCAAAAATCCTCAAATCATCATTTCAAAAAAAAATCCTCCTTAACCTACAAAAAGGCACAAAATGAAGATAAATCCTCAGATCTGCGAGCCCTGGATAAAATGCTCAATTTTTGGGCTTCTCTCGTCATAATTAAGCCGCAGAAAAAATATGTAAAAACATAAAATTCCGGTTTCTACTTATAAGTCCATCCTCATCGGGAAAGACCCAGTTGGTCCTTCGCCTATTACGGCATGCCAGCGTGTTGTTCGACCCAGCGCCCAAGCTTGTCTAATTGTGTATGATGACTGTTGTGACTGAGCGTATACCACTTGGCCAAGTGGTATACGCTCAGTCACAACAAAAAGGGAACTCCAAGATTTATGCTCACAACACAAGAGCTCTCAATCACAAACGATAACCAAAATACGCCGCACTCACTATCACTACTGGAGGTATTGGCTGGACTTTTCAGTGCCAGTGCGAAACCTTTGCACCTCCTTCCTCCCCTTTACACACACACTACTGGTGCTTTATCGGCACTCGCCGTGGCGGTTCATCCCCGCCAGGAGGGACCGAACTTGGAGTTCCCTTTTTGTTGTGACTGAGCGTATACCACTTGGCCAAGTGGTATACGCTCAGTCACAACAATGACCTTATGGGCGACATTGAGGCCAAAAAGCTGGCAGATCTGTACACCAAAAAGTACCACCAATCCGGATTTTTCTCACCCAAAATCTGTTCGACAAGGCCATGCGTGTGCCAAGGTCCAATGCCCAGTACATTTTTCTGATGCGGGCACCGAACGACATGCTGAGCATTCGTAATTTGGCCTAATGTTCCCTCGGGAACAGGGCTTCTCACGCAAACAGAGACGACATAATACGTCTAAGGACAAAAATTTTCCCAGACGACGAGGAGAGAATCATTTTTGCCCCCAAAAATGGTTAAACAGAATCAAAAGATCGGTGTGCGGGTTGTGCACAACTACGACTATTTGAAGAAGTTGGGAAAGACAACGTCAGAGAAGAAGCGCCGTCATTTGTTGAACAGTGCCGGTTGTGAGGAACTGTTGACGTTGGTCGAGATTTGCCTCAACATTTTGAATGGGAATTTCTGTCTGAGCAGCAAGCAAAAGCAGCGTCTAGCACCTTTTGCCAAAGACATTCGCCAGTTGGCACGTGTGCGAAGTGAGCGGGGTGCGCGAAAACTTGTTCAGCACTCAGGCGGACAGTTTTTGCCCCATTGTTGACCCCCATTCTGATTGAGGCAGCCCGATACCTGCTTTCGCAACAGCAATAATGGCGAATATGCTTATTCTGCTGCCCTACGAGCAAGGGGTTGGTTGCTGCAAGAGAAACCATGAATGATGACGATGACATTACCGAGCGGACAAACTTGGGCTTTGTCAAACGACAGGTGACCGCTGCAGCTCAGAAGCGGAAGGGAAACGTCAGCAAGCGCAACGCAATGTACAACCAGCAGCTGCGCCGGTACCTCAAGATGCGCAAGGAACACAAGGAGCGGCCCGTCCGGGTGCAGCTCAGCAACGGTGCCCAACTGCTAAATAAGATGGTGGAGACGGGTGTGCAGGTACGGCCTGGTCCTGATCAGCTGATGGACAAGTCCGTGTTGATTACCGACGACGATGAAGATGAAAAGCACCCGAAGTCGAAACTGTTGTGCCGTTGAACAATTTATTTGTCAGTGGAAATTGGTGAAACAAATAAAGAAATGCAAAAGGGATCAAATCAATATTTGGAGAACAACAATATTTGAAGAGGGGGACAAATGCGGAGGAGAAGATGACTTAAAATGGGTGCAAAGAACAGAATGATTTGACGGGGTCAATGGGGATAAACAATTGTGTGAGGGACTGAAATGGAGATAAATAAAATGCCAAAAATAATAACATTTAAATGTCGTCCCAACGCCTCCCCTTTTAAATTGATCACTTTCCCGCCCTGATCGGTACATAATCGTATTTGGGCCGGCGCTGATTGATCATCGGCACTTGCTCTTGTTCGGGTTGAGCGTCTTGGCGGTGGTTCTAATCCGAAGGTGTCATTCAAGACATCCAACGGATGCGGGATGTCCTCGTCTTCAATCACTCTCGCATGCAATTGATTTGCATGGAAGCGTCCAGTTGAATTTTCAGTGAAATTAACAGCGTAAATTACACCGTTTCGCTCACTGATTTTGCCCGTTCGCCAATCTTCGCCTTTCTTATGTCGGGCAAAAACTTGGTCTCCGACATTAAATGATCGAAAACGTGCGCCGTGTTTCCGATTGAATTGTGCCTCCATTTTGAGGTCTTTTTGAGTTGGTCGGATCGGCGGACGGAGAAGATCAAGAGTTATTCTCGGCCTTCTTTCAAAAATAGTTCTGCGGGGCACTTTCCATTCAGATTTTCCGATGGAGTGGTGCGATAAGTTAAGAGGAATATTTCGAGAGTGTCTCCTGACAACCCCTCCCCTTTTATTTTTGAAAATGCCCGCTTAAACGTGTCTACCATTCTTTCGGCTTGACCGTTCGATTGCGGCATATATGGGGCAGAGAAAAGGTGTTCTATCCCATTAGATTTTGTGAATTTTTGAAATTCGTGACTGCGGAATTGCGTTCCATTATCCGAAACCAAGGTTTCGGGGATGCCATAACGAGCAATTAGCGATTTCAATTTTGAAATTGTCGCTGTGCTGTTTGTTGAGTTCTTCTCAAATATCTCAGGATATTTGGAGAATGCATCGACGATAATGAGGTACATTTTTCCGTTAAATGGCCCGGCGTGATCCATGTGGATTCGCTTCCAGGAACCGTCGACTTTTGGCCATGATTGAAGGGTTGTTTTGATAGGATTTTTAGCGACTGATGCGCATTGATGGCATTTCCTAACGAACTCTTCAATTTCTGCGTCCAATTTAGGCCAATAAACATGAATTCTCGCCAGAGACTTATTTCGTTTGACCCCTGGGTGGCCATTGTGAAGCATCTGCAAAATTGATTTCTGAAGTGTCTTTAGAACGACAATTCTTTCGCCGAACAACAGACAATCACTGGCGATTGAAATTTCCTCCCTTCGGCGGTAAAATTCTGTGAAAATTTCACTTGAACGATTCACATTCCTTAAAATGTTTCGGTTCGGACCAATAATTCTTGACGAAATTCATCACTTTTTGGAGAGTTTGGTCTTGTTTAGTCTCCAAAACCAATTCGTTGAAAGTGATTGGCAATTGTCTGATCACCATCGGCCTGACCAAATTTATCGGTCTGGACATATTTAATGTCGAAGTCATATGCCGTCAAAATCACTGCCCATCGCACAAGGCGATTATGTGAATGTTTTGGGACTCCATCTTTGTTTCTAAAGATCTTTTTCAATGGCTGATGGTCAGTCAATAGAGTGAATTTTCGGCCGAATATCATTTTGTGAAATCGTTTTACCGCTTCGATGAGGGCCAATGCCTCTTTTTCAATTTGTCCGTAATTTTGTTCGGCGGGTGTCAGTGACCTTGAGAAATGGCTGACGGCTTTGATGGTGCCATCGGGGAGTTCATGTGGCAGAACTCCGCCGATTCCAGATTGTGAAGCATCTGGGGTCATAGTGCATTAAAGCAAGATCCGATTGAAGCAATTTGATGATTTTGTCACATGCTTTTTGACAAGCCGATGTCCAATCCCATATTTTGTCCTTCTTGAGCAAATCATCCAAGGGTTGGATAATGAAACGGAAATTTTTGACAAATTCCTGGTAATAATTTACCATCCCAAGGTATGAACGTAGCTCATTTAGATTTGAAGGAGCCGGCATTTCTGCGATTGCTGAGATTTTGTTGGAATCGGGCTTTCTGCCAGTTTGGTCGATTATGACTTCCAAGTATTTTATTTCCTTTTGGAAAAATGAGCATTTTTCAATGCGAACTTTCAAACCCCAGTCTTGAAGACGGGCGAATAATTTGTCGAGATGTTCGCAGTGTTCTTCCATGGATTTGCTGACTGTGATGATATCATCCAAATATTCGATTGCAAATGGGTAATCAGAAAGCATATTATCCATTATCGATTGGAAGATTCCCGGAGCTGATTTCACTCCGAATGGTAGTCTTTCATATTGAAAATGACCACGGTGTGTTGAAATAGCACACATTTTCTTTGAGTCCCCGTCCAGTTCAATTTGAAGATAAGCATCTGAGAGGTCCACTTTTGAAAAGAATTTTCCGCCATTTAACGTTGAGAAAATGTCGGACGGGAGTGGCAATGGATGCTTGTTCAGCTGGAGACAGTCGTTTAGGCCAGTTGAGAAATCGGCACACAACCTCGTTGATCCGTTGGCCTTTTTCACCACCAAAATTGGGGCGACCCACTCGGTGTGTTTCACTGGTTTGATGACATTGATTTTCTCCAATCGGTCCAATTCGTTGTTCACGATTGGAAGCGCTGAATACGGCACTGGAGGGCTCGTCGGAACACAGGTTTAGTGTCCGACTTGAGCATCAGAGAGGCTTTCATTTTGGTGCAAAACCCGAGGCCTTCTGAGAAAACTTGCTCAAATTTTGTTGGCAATTCTTTGATCACTTCCCGAATTTTTGTCTCATTACTTTGGGAAGTGATCTGACAGATGGAATTGGAATTTCCGCGGATTGCATTTTTGATTCCTTCGAGGAATCAAAACTTATCCATTGTTGCTGCGCCAAGCAAATTAAGTGCTCCCGCTTTGGCAACATAAAATGGTGTTTGACTTCAATTCCTTTGAATTGAAGGTAGCGAATCCTTTGCCGATGATGATGTCTGATCCACTGTCGGCAATGAATTTGATCGTTTTGCCGTCCATGATTATGGAAATCCGTATTATTTTTGAAGTACTATTTTTGTTGATACGAGCGACAGAAATTACTATCGTGTTCAACTTCGGATTCTTGGCCTTTCGATTTTTATTGTAGGCCTGGATTCGGTCGCATTACTTCTCGATGTGTTTTTTTGTTGCACTTTGCAAACAAAATTCATTTTGGGACAATTTTGTGCCCAATGCGTTTCACCACACCGAAAACAATTATTAGGAGATGGTTTGTCTTTATTTCCAACATATTGCTTGGCTTAGTCGAATTTTCCTTTTTGCGAATCGGTTTATTTTCGCTGAAAGCATTTATTTTGGGCTTTGCCTGCTCGAGAATTTTGACTTCTGCCTCCGTTTTCAGCATTGTCATGATTTCCTCTGTAATTATTTCGAAAAATTTCGGCGTTGGAGTTGCCTTTGTTTCTTCGGCAGTGAGCCGGCTGAGGATGTGCTGTCGTAGCTTTGCTTCACTCAATAACTTCAATAAAATCAAAAGCACTAAGCACTTGAATTGGTCTTCGTTCAGTTCCGAGTACCGAAACTTTCGGAAAAGCGATTTGAGTCGGTTGACAAAAACGCCGAATTCCTCGCCTTCCTCACGTGTTGCCTTTAGGCACTCATTCCGATCGATTGCCAATGACGGTGGACGCGCAAACAGCTTCATAAGTCGTGTTTTTGTCTCGTTGAAATTGAATGCCGTTATTTCATCCAGCAAGCATGAGCGCTTGTATTCGCCGAATGCCGATGGACTCAATTTAGTCATGAGCAATTTAACCTTGGCATCGTCCTGCAGGTTTGTTGCGGCGCAATGCTTTTCAAATTTTTGTTGTCCATCTTGTCTTGAATTGTCCACAGAAATGATAATAGCCCGACTTGTTACTGACAAAGTCGTCTGTAGCACCTGGCTATCAGTTGGGCTTAAATCGATGAGCCAAACTTGTTGCTGACAAGTTTATCTGTAGCACTTCGCTAACAGCTTTTGTTGACACTTGGCCTTCAATTTATTTCGACACAATTGGTGTACGAAATAATGGCGGCGATGAAGAAATGTTACCATCGCTGAAATTCTTCAAGCAACCCTTTTAAATAAAACGGAAACTTAGAAATTTTTGAGAAAATGCAGTGGCAGTATATAAAATAATAAAACAAAGTTTCCAATATTAACTATTTTTTAAAATTATTTCTAGTGACTCTGAACAATGTCGAAATGATCATTGATATATGTAAAAGAAGATTTAAGCAGAGAAAACACATGAAGTTAGTTTAGGCTATGAAGATTTCCTTAAAAATTAAGAATATATCATAAATTTTGGGTACAAAATCGGATCTCGATCGGACATGGATTTTCTCTTTCTTTTTGTAGCGCACGTCGGAATAAGCCATCGAGGTCGCCATTGTGACAATTAAGCGTTTCATCTTACCATATTGGTCTAAAAAAGCTTATATATCAAAAAAAATGAACTCGAGTCTTGTTTCTTACCAAAAAAACAAATTTGAGTTAGACCCACTCGTCCCGAGACTTTTCGACCTCGCCATCGTGTACACGAATTTTTGAAACCATAATTTTTCAGTTTTGGAATTAAAATTATAAACAATCTTTAACATATTTATTAAGAACCAGCGGACCGGCTCAGTTCGGCCCCGGCACGGTTCGGCCCCAGCAAGTTTTTGCACTATAACTTTTTTATTTGCCAACCAAATCCAACTCTGTTGGTATCATTCGAGAGCTCTTCAGATGCCCTATTAGATTGCAAAATTCCAAAAAAATTTGTTCAGTTTAAAAAAAGCTCGAGCCAAAAAAGTTGGAAAATTTGGTTGTTTGAACTCTTCTGACCATAACTTTTTTGAACCTTAAAGAAATTTTTCGCAATTTTGCAGGCTAATAGAGGACACTTAGCACTCTCGAATGATACCAACAATGTTGGATTTAGTTGGCAAAGAAAAAAGTTATAGTCAAAAACATGCTGGGGCCGAACCGTGCCGGGGCCGAACTGAGGTAGACTGAGAACCAGAGCGTTGTCTTAGAACTCACTCGATGAGTAATGAATATTAAAAATAGAACAAAACTATGTTATATGCTGATTTAATTTTAAATGGTGTAGCTTTGTCTTACCACGCATATAATTGTTCAAAGTTTTAATTATGACCGACTATTTTCAATAATATTTATTTTTATTAATGAAAATAAAATAAATAATTCTTTTCTTTATTTTTAAAATAATTAATCTTAGTTTAAATTTGGTCTTTTGCACTTACTTCGTCATAGCACTGAATGTATTTTGAAGCAGCTTTTGGGTTTATTGCACTATATTATATATTAAACAAAAAAAATATTTCCAACAATTAAATTTATTTATTTGAATAATTTTTTGGAACTGAAACGACCCCTTCTTCCGATCATCCCGCATTGATATTTTTGTCACTTTGGGGGATCAAAAAATTTCGTTAAGGTTGAACAAAGTTATGGCCAAAAGTACAGCAAGGAATAAATTTATTTTTGCATATATGTATTTAATAACTCTTTTTTGTCGTCTTGCCACTCAATATCAATAATAATGGCGGGTATTTTGAATCATACTTGTGTTTTATTGTATTTAAAAATATTTTTTTAATAAAAAATTTTTTGGTCTTATTTTCACGATTTTCGGATAATCCTTAATAAAACCAAATAAAAAAGAAAAATACGCACGCCCAATAATGACCCAAAAAATCACAAATTCACCTCTAAGAATTCAAAACTTTTCTCAAAAATTGATTCCTAAAAACAACTTTTTTTTCTTGATAAAAATTTTGATTTGAAAATTTCTAAATAAATCATTTTATTTACCTATTATTGTGCCTATTCGAGGATTTTTGTGATAATAAAAATTCGGTCTTTCATCACCACATTTCACTTCACAATAGATCGCCAAAAAGGAATGATAACATTTGAATTCTCCCCAAAAGTGATTCGTTTTCAAAATCCATTTTTCAAGTCTGGCATCCGCCTTCTCCGTCCGTCACACAATTGTAACATCCGTCCGGGCAATTCTTTGCATATTTCTCCTCACAGCAGTAATAGCAGCTGCACCTCGTTTTCAGTGCGCATTGCTTGTCGAACACAAATTGGCACACCACACAGTTGTGATTGCCGGGGCTGCAGTTGGCATCTGCAAAGAAATTGCCAAATAATTTTAAGGCATTTCCCAGTGGGTATTTGACTTGGAAAAATTGATTAATTATAAATAAAAAGTCAGAACATATATTTTGGAGCGGGAAATCTGAAGACATTTTTTTTTGCTAATGGGCTAAAAATATTTTCTCCTGTGTTATTTTTTAAAACTTCATAGCCGGGAAAAATTCTATCCGTCTTTCGCACAAATAAATGATAAAATTTTGCCGTTTGAATTCATTTTCCAAAAATATGGTAAAAGTTGGGTCCATCGATGCCGCTTTGCGGCGCCGTGGAAAACAGATAGGTGCCGCTGTAAATTTTTTTGATTTTGTCAATTTCTTAACTGATTTCGTCCAAAAAATGAACAATGAATTTAAATTTTGGCATTCTGTTTTTTAAAATTTTCAAAAAATGCGGGATTGCGGATTGGGATCCAGCAAAATCCCGCACGGGATCCCGTCCCGCGCCGATCTCTAGTCACTACCTCCAAATCAAAACAAATAGAAACCCTAGAGTTAATTGGAAAAAATCGTCACGAGGACGGGACCGGGAATTCCCGGTCATCCGAGGTCCCGGTCCCGGATTTTGAAAAGCTCAGGTAGGGCAACCGGGAACCGGGAAAAACAAGCACTGGTAAGAATGGGGGTCTGAGTGGAAAATTAGTGATGAAAATTGGAGTCAAAGAAAAAAATATAAAAAAAATGATAGTGTCGCAACCAATTGTGCAAATGGCCTAGTGGCTAGTCCCCTTGACTTTTGTCTTTTTATTTCCCCTGGTTCAATCCCTCTTCTATGGAAATTAAACTATTTTGAATTTTCTTTTTGTATACTCATGGTTTCCCTTCGACAAAATATGATTTCTCATATTTTTTTGTTTATATATATATTTTATTATTTTTTTAAATGAAAATACGTACAAATTGAGCCTAATAATTCCAAAAAACTTGCCTTTTTGTTGATAATCTGTTAACAAATTGCACTCAAATTTTCAAAATTTTCCCCGGCGGCGCCTATCGGCACCGCCGGACCCCCTTTCTTTCCCAAAACTTTTTTGGAAAAAGCGCGACGAAAAAAATGATCAGAAAAGTAATATAAATTTGAATTTTTTAAAAATTTTTGAATTTTTAAAAAGTCCCGGTTGATCCCGGTTCCCGGTCCCGAAAAAAATTGAGGTCCCGGTCCCGGCTTCTCAGGTCCCGGCAAGTCCCGGTCCCGGTTTTGCCCAAAATTCCCGGTCCCGTCGCACTCTATTCTTAACTGATTTTCTCCAAAAAATGAATAATGAATTTAAATTTTGGCATTCTATTCTTTAAAATTTTCAAAAAATGCGGGATTGCGGGCTCCCGCGCCGATCTCTAGTCACTACCTCCAAATCAGGACAAATAGAAACCCTAGAGTTAAAAGGAAAAAATCGTCATGAGAGGAAAAATTAATTCGCAAAATGCCCATAAAAGGTGTGAATTTGCAACGCATCTTTAACAAATTCTACTTTTTTTTTAAAGGAAAGATAACATTTGAATCTCCATATAATCATTTAATTTATCATTTAATTTCATTTTCAAATTTGGCATCCGTTTGCTCCGTCCGTCACACAATTGTAACATCCGTCCGGGCAATTCTTTGCGTATTTCTCCTCACAACAGTAAAAGCAGCTGCACCTCGTTTTCAGTGCGCATTGCTTGTCGAACACAAATTGGCACACCACACAGTTGTGATTGCCGGGGCTGCAGTTGGCATCTGCAAATAAATATTTCCCAAATTATTGTCTGGCATTCCCAGAGGGTATATTTGAGTTGCAAATTTTTGTTTTTTAATAATTGTAAAATAAAATTTGGTTAATAAAAAAATTAAATCTAAAATTTCGAAATTGGTTTTTTGGATTTCCTTTGGCATTTTCCGAAGGTCAAAATGATTCTATGGTAAGCAACCATTAGCATTACCAGGTATTGTGGTTGAGTTTTTTTGTGCGCAGCCCAATTCGTCTATCACATAGTTTTTGCAAGGTAAAAACCTATGAATTTTTGGAAAATGAGTGTTAATGAGTTAAATTGGATTAATTAATTATTAATTAATTTATATTATTATATAAAATTATGAATATTCATTTATAAATCAAAAAATGATTACTGTGTCGAATTTTGTTTGAAGAAAAATGATTAGCAAGAAAAATTTAAAAAACATTAAAATAATAATAGGGAATACTTTTTAAAAAACATAAATATTTCCAATATATTTAATAGTTGAATTTTACTAATTTTAAATGACAATAATTGAGTTATTCATTTAAAATTTTATAATTTTTATATTTTTTAATTTGCATGCTTAAACTCAGGGCATTAAACGATACAAATATTTTAATTTCATTTCGTCTGTGAAAAATTATGACTTTTGGCAAAAACGACAATGGATTGTAAATTTTATTTTTTTTACAATTAAACTAAAATGATCAAAAGAATTACAGATTCAAAAATAGCAAAAAATAAAAAATGAAAAAGATTTTCGTTTGGAATATAAATAAATTCAGCAAATACCCGTAAAAGAAGAAATTTAAAATGATTTTATGATTATTTAAGCTAAAAATGTTTGCCATTTGAAGAATAAATTTTCACTTTTCAATTTGTTCAATTTTGTCTCCGTGCCTTACCGAATTAATTTATTATTATTTTATTATTTCAATTTTCTTTAGCTTCCCATTTCTCCACTCTATATAAAGGAACAGTTGTGATCATATTTTTTTTTAGTCAAAATGCCATTAAACTATTAAAAAATTCATTGTAATCGCCATCACTTTGGCGCAAAACAATGACAGCGACGTGGGAAGATGCTTTGTATTTTTATATGGACGAAAGTATCAACGGGAAAGTGAAAAAAGAAAAGATTCGTACAGAGAGAGGAAATAAAATTATAAAATTACATATATTAAGATTAAATAAAACAAAAACTTTTATAAAAAAACAATGCAATAAAAAACATTTAATAATAATTGTCGACGGGAAAGGGCGAAAAAAAAACATGGAAAATTTATCATTATAATTATTATTATTAATAAATGATTCACGTGGCAATTAAAATGAATCGTAAACAAAAATTACTAAAACAAAAAGCGGAAAATAACGGGGCGACTATCAAAATATCGTTGAGTTGAAATGTCGCCAACCTAAAAAGCTTTTCCACTAATTTTCATTTTGGCTACATTTTGACTCTTTTTAGCTTGGGCGACATTTCAACGCGGCGACATTTTACGGGCGGCGGGAAATAACAAACACTTTTTAATTAATTTTCCATAACCACTAAAAACAAAGAAATAAAAAGGACCTTTTGTTTAATTATTACAGTTTTATTTTTGTCAATTTCGAGCATTTTCTTTTTATTTCGTTCAGCAGCAATGGCCCAAACCAACAATAATCTTTTTAAACATGCTTTTGCTCTTTTTTCGTTAATCCCATTAGTCATTTTAATTGCCGTCGTTTTGGCGGAAAAAAGTGCCACCAATTCGGACAATGACAATGCCGAAAAGGTAAGCGGAAAAGGGAAAATGTGTATCATATGGAGCCTATTAAAACAGAGTTAAATTGAAAGTTTTTCCAAATTAAGCACATCACTGACCAAAAATAAGATGTGAAGGTCGAAAATAAGAAAATTTGTTAAAATGCAATTAAAAAGCCTAAATTTTCATGGATATTAATGTCCTTCATCACTTTTCAATAAACATATACTTTTTTTTTAGTGGTGCGCTTTTTCAAAATCTTTTGGTGAACATAGGGAGGGGCGGGGTACCGACAGGCGCCGACAATAAAACCTGAAAATTGATGATCTTTTAATGGACTTTGTCCAAATAATGATCGAATTTTGTGATTTTGAGTAAATTTATAGGAAAATTAACAATTTGGGTCCAAGTGTAAAATTTAAGAATTTTATGCGATTTGTTATAATAAATAAATGGACAATTATAGAAAGCAAAGGAATATGTGGACAAACTGAACGAAGCGCAAAATTATTGGACTGTTCGACCTATTTTTTCTATCAGCGCAATTTTATTTTTAAAATTGTTTATTTAAGGCCGTCGTCCGCGAAAATTTTGTAATTATGGACAGAAAGCCATTAAAAAAAATGGCGAATGGGCCAATTGAAACACCAAAACAGCAGCAGAACAAAACGCAACAGAGAAAGGCTAACGTAAATTATATTTTAGCAATTAAATTTTAAAAAATTAGAGAAATGAATGCCTTACTTAGTATTGCGTTTTAAATAAAATCAAAAATAATTATTTCAAATATTTAAAAAAAATGAAATAAATTTCAAATTAAAAATTTTTAATTCCGAAGTTTTGGTGCCAGAATTGGGGTCTGAAATTATTTTAATATTCTTATGTCCATTATGAGATTTATTTTTTTGAAAATGTTCTGTTACAGAAGTCGGCATCGGCACTTCCGTCTCAATTTGACGCGCGAAAACAATGGCCGGAATGTGCGGATTTCATTGGGATGGTAACTCATCAAGGTGAATATGCATTATTGGTAAAAGTGAGATTACTACCAATTTTGATTTATGTATATGATATCCATTTAATTCCTTTCGATGAAAGAAACTGAATAGTTTCATTTCGGACTCGCTCAGTTCGGCCGTCACAGTTCGGCCCTCACGGTTCGGCCGTCACGATTCGGCCGGCACGGTTCGGCCCCAGTGTGTTTTTCCACGATAGCTTTTTTATTTATAATCCAAATCCAATAATCTTGGTATCATTCGAAAGCTCTTAACATGCTTTATTAGCCTTGCTAAAAAAACAAAAAAATTTTAAGCCTGGAAAAAATTTATTAAGAAAAAACTTCAAAACTTTCGACTTTTTTGCAATTTTCATGTATAACTTTTTGGTTAATTGTCTAATCGCTAAGCAATAGCTTAGAAAAAGCTTCTAAACATGATAAACTTTCGAATGATACCAACAATGTTGGATTTGGATTACAAAGAAAAAAGTTATAGAAAGTTATATTGGAAAAACACGCTGGGGCCGAACCGTGCCGGCCGAATCGTGACGGCCGAACCGTGAGGGCCGAACCGTGACGGCCGAACTGAGGTAAACCGTTTCATTTTTATGCCGCGGCAACAAGTCTGGGCCTATTACAGATCCGGGACTGAAATGTGTGTTTATTTACCTGTGGGACTATTTTAAAGGCCGCGAAGTGACACGCCAATCGGTGCACCCCAAAACGCCGTCTCCCGAAACGTCGTCGCTGAAACGTCGTCGGCCGAAACGTCGTCGGGCCAAAACGTCGTCGGGACATAACGTCGTCATGCCAAAAAGCGCCGAAAAAATCCGAAAAATTTACTAACTTAGAGATTTTTCAAAGAAAAAATTCTAGAAATTTCTTTATAAGAAAATTCTGAGAAAAAAAATTTTTTTTGTGAAAATTTTAATGATTTTTTGGAAATTTTTTTCGAAAAATCTAAGTAATTTACCACAAAAATTTTTTAGAATTTTTTCTTTGAAAAATCTCTAAGTTAGTAAATTTTTCGGCGCTTTTTGGCATGACGACGTTATGTCCCGACGACGTTTTGGCCGACGACGTTTCGGCGACGACGTTTCAGCGACGACGTTTCGGCGACGACGTTTTGTCCTGCTCCGCACGCCAATGGCGAGCATGCGATGACGAAGCAAGTAGTGGGGCGCCGAGCGAGCGGCACCCCAGCTACTGTCTACAGTAGTCGAGTGTACGGTGTCTTGGCCAAAATGCTAATTTACTCTCACTTCCATTTTCAGTTTCTTACATTTAGCATTTAAATATTCATGTAGACCTAATTTTTTGAGTTGGACGATTAAGTCCCAATTGACACTTAATTCACGAATCTGTAACTAGGCCCAGACTTTTTGCCGCGGCCTAAAGATGGTAGCATTCGTTTTCTCTCAACGAAAGGAATCGAATAGATGAAATATCATTATATAAAATAAAATTGATAATCATTCTTAACTTTCTCCGTATTATTCTCTAAAAAGATGGGGAATATACTGAACAAGAGAAAAACTTATTTTTTTAACCAAATATGTATTTTTAAGGTTATAATGGTAACGGAGGATGTGCTTCGGCTTGGGCCATTTCCGCTGCGGCGGTGCTCACCGACCGAATTTGCATTGAACGACTCAAAAAGGGCATTCGCTCGTACACCAATCACGCGTCGTCGTTCGCTTCCGCGCAAGACATTTTGGATTCGCATTTGGACAATAAATGTCCGTCATTAATGTTGTTTTGATTAATAATAAATTAATTAATAAAGGTTCCTGTTCGACCGAAATTTCGACTGCAATTGTATGGAAATGGTTTGCCGAGACGGGCGTCGTCACCGGCACAAATTACTCAATGGACTTGGGCTGCAAGCCGTACATTTATCCTCCATCCAAAGAATTGACTGTGAAGGCCACTGGTTGCAGAAAGCAATGCGAAAAGCAATCGTCGTTCAATTACAGAGAGGGCAGAGTGTTCAGTGAGTGAAACGGGAAAAAAGGGGATAATTAGGGTACATATACATTGTACATATTGAGCTGGATTATTCTTACCTATCATTCTCTATCAAATTCGAAAATACGCCAAAGAAGGGGTCTTTTTTGATTTAATGTTAATTTAAAATATTTTTAATATAGAGTCCGTAACAAAATTACTAAATATAAGGCAATGAGACAATAGAAAAATTGCCTTGATGAAATTTCGGCATATTTTATAGCTTTTGGAAGATTAGAGAAATAGATTAACGCCTAAAAGGATTGAAATGTTTTTGATCTATAATTTTGCTAGCGAAACGGATAAAGAAAGGATTTTTGAGAAATTCACGTGTTTATTATGCAGTTTTGTTTCAATTTTTGGCAAATTTTTTTGGTATTTTTGGAGGGTTTTTAGCAAATATTTGGTGGAATTTTTGGCAAATATATAGATATACATATTTGGAGTGCCCTAATTATCATTTTGTCGAATAATAATTAGCTTTAGACGCAAAATTATGTTTTAACTTATAGTGGATTTTTAAAAGCATAGGCTGGCGGATTTATAAAATGCGCTGGCGGATTTATAAAACGCGCATGGCAATAAAATTAAAAAATGTGCATGGTGGCGGATTTATAAAACGCGCTGGCGGATTTATAAAACACGCATGGGTGGCGGAATTTATAAAACGCACTAGCACCATTTTCTTGAATGAGCTTGATACAGTCAAGAGACTAGAAATAATTCGACTATTTATATTTGAAACGCTCCGCAGAACTGAAAGGCGCATCGACGCATTGGGAGGGAGCAGACGAAAATCGGGAGGAGGAAATGATGCGGGAGATAATGACGAACGGACCCATCCAAGTTCAAGTGGATTGGTATGCGGATGCCTATTTATATGGCCAAAACAACACGAGGGTCAATGTTTATATGGTAAAATTGGTGTTGAACATTTTTTTTTGAACAAAAAATTGAAAATTTATTAAATTAAAAATTGTTGGTCTTTTTTTCGGTATTTTATCGGTGGATTTGATTTTTTGTGAATCTTCTGTGCGTACACTAACTAACCCATTGATTTGTAAAAGTTTTGTTATACAAAAACATTTTAAGCACACCATCGTCAATCAGACTGACAAGGGAGATTACGTTGAAGCATCATTGAAACTAATTGGATGGGGCGAGGAAAGCACGGACAAAGGCGAGCTGGTCAAGTATTGGTTCGGCGTCAATAGTTTTGGCACTGAGTAAACTCGTCAAACTCAAACGACGATTATTATGCTAAATTATTTAGCTGGGGACTGAATGGATTGTTCAAATGGCGTCGAGGGACGGATGAATGCCGCATTGAATCAAAGGGTATCAGCTTTGGCATCCCCGATGTTTGAGAATGCTTAACGATATCTGCTAGATGTCAATGGAAAAAAATATTTGACTTAAAATCCACGTTCTAATTACATAATAATGTTAAGTGTTTGTTAAATGATGTTGAGTCTGCGTTTTTAGCTTGGTTTGAAGCTTATATGAACAATTTTATTATGTCTATTTTAGATTTTTTGTGCTTATGCCTAGGCGCCTATATACCTTTTTTCCATTATTAGTGCCTATTTCAGAATTTTTGAAAAACCCTTTAAATTGCAATAAAAACGAAAAACGGCCCTATGAATTAAAAAACTATCTCAAAATTTAATTCCAAAATTTTGTTTTATTTTTCTTGATAAAGGACTAAAATTGTTCTTGTTCAAAAAATATATTCATTAAAATTAAAATGTAGCCAAAGTGATTAAGTTTTTACCTTATTTTATTTTCCTATTTTGTGCCTATTCGAGATGGAGCTGAAATTTTATACATTATGGAGAAAAATAAATATAAATAAACTAAATACGAAACAACAACAATATTCGCCCTTAAAAATGCATATTTTAGATTTTCGCCCTTAAAATAAGTTTTGAACTTATTTTGGCGTTTCGTGCTTATTTTCGCACTTATTTCGCGATTTTTTAATTTTTTATGTAAATTCACAAATTCTTTAAAAAATGCAATGAAAGAAAAAATTTTTTGGCGACTTGTTTAAAAAATTTTTAAAAATTTTCCCACTAAATTTGTTATTTTTCTTGGCCAGATTTTTTGTAATTATTTTCTTCTTACCCAATTTTGGTTTTTGAAATTTACTTATTTTAGAAAAATATATTCAAAAATTTCGAATATTTATTATCTGCAACTGTAATCAATGAATAAAATTGTGTGCCTTAATTTGAAATTATTTTTATATAATAAAACAATAATTTAAAAAATTATACCCTAAATTTGGAATTTTTTTGTGCTTATTTTCGCTATTATTTCGCGGTTTTTTCCGCTCTTCTCTCTTCCTCTTTCACCCTTTCCTCTCTTTTCTCCTCAGTCTCTCTCCCTCCTCTCTCTCTCTCTCTTGCTCTCTCACTTTAACATTTCTTTTAAAACTCGAACTTTATAATCATGTATAATAAAGGGATTCTCTCAAAGTGTTGTTTGCTCTCTTACACCTTTAAAAAAATTTTCTTTGATTTACTTATTCACCAACAACAATATTTAATTCAAAAATCTTATCGGGAAAGTGAATCGTGAATCACAAATAAGCCTCTGAATTTAAGTTACTTCTTGCTATTCGAGTTTTTGAAGTCTAGGGTCTTTTGATGGACAACTGACAGTTTAGGTCACTTTCACTACGTCGGAATTGTTGTACAGTATGCTAATTCATCATTCTCCGCAATCAAAAACAATTATGATAGGACGTGACTTTTATAATGCCTAACTTTGCCTATTTTAGACTTTTTGTGCTTAATGCCTATTTGCCTATTTTGTGCTTATTTCGCCATTTTTGGCACCTTTTTCAGGATTTTGGGAAAAATCCTTACCAAAAATGCAATAAAAATGAAAAACCTAAGAATCGACCTGAAAAAATTTCAGAAAATACATCTCTAAGAATTAAAAAAAAAATTCACAAAAATTGATCCGCAAAATTCATTATTTTTTCTGCATAAAATTTTGGTTTAAATTAATTATTTTTTCTTCAAACAACTTTAAAACAATTGAAATACAGTCATGGTCATATGTTTAGACTCACTTAGTGCTTTTTGATTGAATGCGTGATAAAAGCTTAATTTGCCACCAATGGCTAACATTTTTTAGTGTTTTTTGTAGCATTTTTTGTGGGCTTTCCAATGATATCAGTTACAGCCCAATTGCTTCGCATCGCTAATAATTACAAAATAAAAGTCAACTTCACCCCCAATTTTGGGTGGTCATATGTTTATACTCACTTTTTAGTTCTTGAATAAATCAATATTTTGTGGGCCAAAAATTCTGAAAAAATTTCTGCTAAGCTAACTTTTGATGATGATCAAAAAAGTCTTTTACACCAACTTGATCAGATCACTCTTTCATAGTGATCGGGACACCCCAAAATACAGTGAGAATCGGGGAAATTCTCGAAAAAAAATCCTAGGGGGTTGGAAAATTTTTCTGGAAAAAAGCATTATGTCCATCAGAAAGAGCACAAAATGCTCTACAATATGCAAAAGACCGAAAGTCTCTATGGCCTATACCCGCTGAGATATGTCCACTTCAGTTTCTGTGTTTACGAAAGGTACTGTATTTCTTAAGAAAATAATGCGTTTTACAGTAAAACGATCAACATCAAAATTGAAATGCCCATACCTCAGCATGTATAATTCGTAGACCAACCTTCCAAAGACAATTTGGTAGAGAATTTTGTTCTCTTTCTGATAGGCCTACTCAAATTTTTCAGAAAAATTTCCCAACCCCCTAGGATTTTTTTTCGAGAATTTCCCCGATTCTCACTGTATTTTGGGGTGTCCCGATCACTATGAAGGAGTGATCTGATCAAGTTGGTGTAAAAGACTTTTTTGATCATCATCAAAAGTTAGCTTAGCAGAAATTTTTTCAGAATTTTTGGCCCACAAAATATTGATTTATTCAAGAACTAAAAAGTGAGTATAAACATATGACCACCCAAAATTGGGGGTGAAGTTGACTTTTATTTTGTAATTATTAGCGATGCGAAGCAATTGGGCTGTAACTGATATCATTGGAAAGCCCACAAAAAATGCTACAAAAAACACTAAAAAATGTTAGCCATTGGTGGCAAATTAAGCTTTTATCACGCATTCAATCAAAAAGCACTAAGTGAGTCTAAACATATGACCATGACTGTATAAGCAAAAACATTTTTTAAATTAATTTTTACTTGTTATAATACTTAAAAAGCGTTAATAAAATTTTTTTTATTTTTTCCCTATTTTAGTGCCTATTCGAGGATTTTTGTGCCTGTTTAATGCCTATTTCGCGATTTTTTGTGCCTAAAAAAGAAGCCCTAATAATTAGTAGGAAAAACACTTTATTTTTTGTGTTTGCGAACAAAAGTTGGGATTTTTATCTATATATTTGGGGTTTTCTACATATATACGTATTATAGAGATATTTTATACCTATTTTGGATTTTTCATACATATTCCACAATTTTTCGTACCTTTTTTCTTTTTCTATTTTTTTTACATACTTTGAGGATTTTGAGAGTTTATAGAAATTTATTCACCTTCACGAGGAATTTTTCAAAAAAAAACATATAAAATTTTATTTACTACATATTTGAGAGTTTTGTACATATTTCATACATCTTTTGCATTTATATATATATTTTATTTACATATATTCTTACATAAAATTCCCAGCCTATTCATTACATATTTTTGTAAATTCTTGCAGATAAAAAAAATTATAATATATTAGAGGATACAAAGAGATATCGCATAATAATTTTCATTAATTTGACTATGTAGGCAAATTTATGGACCATGGCAAACGCCAATCTTACTCGGCCCATGATTGCGGGCATAACTACCAACATTGAAAAATCTGTCAAAAATCAATGAATTTTGATAAAAATCTCAAAAAATTTAAAAAAAGGTAAAAATATCCGCAATCGACCTACCTATATAACGTTTTTCAATTAATGTTAGGTACTTATTGGTTTTGGCACCGCCCCCTGAATCGAAGCACGAAGTTTTTGAAAAAATGATTTTACGCTACAAAACTTTTTTTTAAAAATTTTCGTATTCACTAAAAATAAATTAACTATGTATAATTAAAAAAATAATAATAATTTATACTTTTCCTAATAAATTTTTTATTTTTTTATTTTGATTATGGCTTGAAAATTTTCAAAATCAGCATTTGGCCGGTTAAAAATTAGCATTTTGGTAAATTTTATTCTATGTTTAAAAAACTTTTGCGGCGCGCTTTTTCCAAAAAAACGTTTTGTGAACGGTGGGCCGACGGCGCCGGTAGGCGCCGTCGGGAAAAATTTTAAAATTTGAGCGTATCTTGTTAACAAATTTAAGCAAAAAATGTAAAAATTTTGCGATTTTGAGCCTATTTTTAATAAAAATTGGGGGCGCGGTAGGCGTTGCCGGACGGGTGAAAAGGTGCGAATTTTCAACATATATTAATTAAAAATCAACACTTAGGATCCAAGAGCATAACCACCGGACCACCAATGTGATGGTGTTTTCAAAGCAAAAAGTTTATAATGAAATTTAAATTTAAATTACCATAAGCCAATCATTAAGGGTGTATTTTTCACTTTGAAAACTCAATTAGGGGTGTATTTTTCTCGAAGTTTCGAGCATTTTCACGAAGCACGAAGTTCGAAGCCCAAAAAACGCGAAGTTTTCGAAGCTTGAAGCTCGAATTTTCGCCCACCCCTGCTCCGAATACCTCGAAATTTATTTGATTTGCAATTGCGAGCGAAAAAGATAAAGAAAGGATTTTTTGGTTTTTTTTTGCATAAATAAATACACTTGTTTCCAATATGTTGGCCTTTTTTTTGGTTTTTATGCCCATATTTCAGCATTTTTTAGCACATACTTTTTTATATAATTTTAATTATGTGGGAAATTAAAATGGTTAAGGGAAACGAAAAAGAACAAGAGAAATAACAGCAAATTTATGGGCGAATGAAAACAAAAAAAATATTGCGGGAAATTGGAAAACAGATCGCCAAGAATATTCAAATAGGCACACCAAAAATTTTCTTCTGACGAATTATATTAATTTTTTTTTTGAAAATTTGTGGCCATAGCTTTTTGAAAATTTTATAAAAAAAATTTTTTAAATTAATTTTCTGATAGATAACACCTAGAGCTATTGAATGCTACCATGAAAATTTAATTTGATTGAATTTGAGCCAAGTTACGAACTTATATGTCTTACATTTTTTATTTTGCTACAACTTGGCAGTTTTTAAGAAATGCCCACTTGGCAGTTTTTGGAAATTTTGAAAAAATTTCAAAAAATTTCCAAAAACGAAAAAAACCTGACATTTTGAAAAAAAATTTTTTAGGGGCTGGCGGGATGCATTAAAAATGGCGATTAAGATTTTTGAATGGATCAGACGGTAAAAAGAGATCGGGAATCAAAATTGTTAATGGTCCATAAATTTGACTATTTTTTGCTTTTCAAAAACCGCTTTTTTTCGGCGCAATTTTTTCAAAAAACTAGGAACAAAGGGGTCCAGTGGTGCCGATAGGCGCCGCCGAATTTTTTTTTTATTTTGTCAATTTCTTAACTGATTTTCCAAAAAATGACCAAATGTCACACCTTTTGACTCATTTCTACAGGATTAATAAGTAAAAGTAGATCCGCTAAAAATCATTTGTTTTTTTGCAATATTTTCTAAATCTTTTTTTATTTATCTCGAAAGACTAAAGATGCCAAATCGAGGTTTTCATTAATTCGCCATTTGCTTTCAAAATTCCCTGCTGAAACTTATTCAACTGATAGCTTTCAATTTACAAAACAATTTTATCAAAAAAACTACCATTTTATCCAAAACACCTCCAAACATATTTAATTTGTAATTTGCGCGCGAAAAAATAAAGAATTAAAATTTTCTGGGGTTTTTATGCAAAACACACTTGGTTTTTCCAAATTTTGATCACATATTTTTGTACATATTTTGGCATTTTTTTTTATTTTTAGCACATATTTCAGCATTTTTAGCACATATTTTATTACATATTTCAGTGATTTTTAAAACATAAAAATACGGTCTTTAAATATAAGAAATTAGAATTGAAGAAAATATTATGCTAAAAGATTAAGAAGAAGATGAAATTTATTTAAGAAACACATCCGTTAAATTAAATCATTTTTTTTATATTTTGAAAATTAAAAAAAATTTCTTTTTAAAATCAAAATTTAGCTTCATGGAAAAAACTGATGCTAAAATAAAAAAAAGATGATTCGGTTTTCAAATTATAAAAACTTATGCAAAATATTCAGTCAAAAAAATCAAGAAAAGCTATTCCTGAATTTCGGGGTAGATACTCACGAATCTGACAAGGGAGGGGGAAGTTTGGGCACCAAATTAAGGATTTAAAAATAAAATATTTTAATTGTCTATAAATTGCAATCATTTAATTTAAAAGCATAGTAAATTTTATCAAGATAGGAATCATAAATTTTTGAATGAATATCCGCTCAATTGACAGGTCTCTTGGTATTTCGGGCCCAACTAACAATAAGCCGGATGTTCAGGTCAAACTCCAAACAGAAAATAGAACACGATTTAACTCTACATTTAAACAGCTGTAAGAATTGACTAAATAATAAGATTGCCAGGTTTCCATGCATAATTTTTTTTAATTTCAAGAAAATATAAAGTTTAAGCACAAGGGTTTTAAATTTAGTAAATTTTAATGTTTATATAACTTTTGCATTTTGATTTTTTTTTTTAAATTCCTCCCTCTGGTGCCTAAACTTCATGTCGCCTCTGACAACACCTTGGCCTTGTCCAAAACCCTAACCGCAAAAAAAAATATCAAAATTTAGAAATTCTTAATTTTCTCATCATAACTTTCATTTTTCTTAAAAATTAAAACCCGAAGTGTGATCAATTACGAATCGTCGTCGTCCTTCGTCAATTTCTTCTTGAACAGTTCGTTCTGCACAAAATTCTCTCGACATCTTTGGGCTCCCCACAATTTTTTGTGCGATTTCACTGTGTAATTTCGGCCCACCAATTCGCCCCCCTCCTCCATTTGTTGGTGCACCATTTCACACAGCTGACAAAAGGCGGAAGTCTTCACAGTCGGCACCCATCGCTTCTGGTAGAATTTTGTCCAATTGAAATAACTTAAAAATTTATGCATTTTTTGGCAAAATGTTTGTTAGTAATTAATGCATTATACGGTCTACCTCAGTTGGGCGCGCACGGTTGGGCCCAGCATGTTTTTCCACTATAACTTTCTACAACTTTTTTTTCTTTATCAACTAAATCCAACATTGTTAGTATCATTTGAAAACTTAATGTATTTAGAAATTTTTCTAAGCCATTGCTTCGCGATTAGACAAAATACATGAAAATTTCAAAAAAGTCAAAATTTTTATAGTTTTTTCTTAATAAAATTTTTCCATCCTTGAAAATCTATCCACTTTTTGTAAGGCTAATAGAGCATGTTAAGAGCTTTCGAATGATACCAAGATTGATGGATTTGGATGCCAAAGAAAAAAGCTTAAGTGGAAAAACATGCTGGCGCCCAACCGTGCGCGCCCAACTGAGCGGTTCCGGCATTATACTATTTTCTATCAATTTTATAAATTTATAAGTTTAGCCATTGACCCTTTTGCTAAATAAATACAGTTTAACTGGCTGCTCTGACCCCAAATATCGGTCCTTGATGTTCAAATAAAAAAACTTAATAATCCAAGGGACACCCTCGTTTGGCCGCCAGCCTCAGTTTTTGGACTATAAAACTTCTTTCTTTGTCGACCAAATCTAACGATCTTGGTATCATTCGAAAGCTCCTCACATGCTCTATTAGCCTTACAAAAAACAAGAACAAATTTTATCCTGTAAAAAAGTTATTAAGAAAAAAACTTGAAAATTTCGACTTTTTCGCAATTTTCATGTTCTAACTTTTCTGGTAATTGTCTAATCGCGAAACAATAGTAGGGTTCCTCCCCGACCCCTCGGGGGGGGGCAAAATGTCGGGGGCCGGGGACCTCGGGGGGTGACATGTCGGGGGTCGGGTCGGGGGGGAGCTCAATAGTCGGGGGTCGGGGACCCCGATCGGCGGGTAGTGATCAACGAAGAAATTTTTTAACGAAAAAAGCAAATTTTTTTTTTAAAATGCTCGTAAATCTTCCTTTTTTCACTTTAATCATCTGATTAAAATTCATTCATTGGAGCCTGCGTCCAGTTTGGCATTTTATAACAAGGCATCCCAGGCTCCAAAAATTTTCCGAAATCGAAAATCGAATTACGAGGCTCAAAAATTTTAATCTCATAATTTGAACAATTTTAGCGGTGCGATTTTCAAGAAACTTTTTTGGAAACTTGGGATGGGGGGAAGTGGTCCGGCGGTGCCGATAGACACCGCCGGGAAAATTTTTTGACGAGCATGATTTGTTAAGAGAATTTGTCCAAAAATGGTCCAAATTTTGTGATTTTCGAGCCAATTTTTAGTTTTTCGGAATTTTTAGTTCATTTTATTAACAAAATTAGTCCAAAAACTGAGGCTGGCGCCCAAACGAGGTGAACCCTAATCCAACGCTTTTTGGTCGGCGGTGCCATGGCAAAACGTGCAAAATTATATTTAATTTTTTAAATTAGTCATACTATTTTATTTAAAATTAATTTTGAACGTTTTTCCATTGACCCTTTTGCTCATTAAATAGTGACCCCAAATATCGGTCCTTGTCTTTGTGCAATGCTTTTAAATGGTCGGCCAATGCCGTGGCATTGTCAAAATCGTCCGCTGCGATGTACAAATCGTCCGGAATGCCCGACTCGCGCACCACTTCCCTGCACAACACAACCGGCACTGTCAAACTGCGCAAAGCGTTCCAAAATTTCTCCGTCACATATTCTGAGCACACCGTATTTTCGAAGGCCAAATAGAAAAAGTGGGACTCTGTAGGAGAAAATATTTTTAAAAGTTTTCTAAACGGCTGGTAAAAATGTGTCAAAGAGGGAAAATGTGTGCCCAAAATTATATTTCAATTAAAGTAAAAAGCGGCTAATTTATAAACATGGCTCATAAAAATCAAAAATACAAAATTGGATTTTATTTTTTCATATATATTATATATGCAAATAGGATCGGATTTTTTGTGTGTTTTAGCGATCGGAGCGCTGCCTAATAATAGGGCCCGGATTTTGTAATTGCGCAAACCCGGACCGGCGCTCGTTTTCCAAGACGGATCCGAATATGATCAGGAGATAGAATCCTATTTTAACAGGACTCCGAGTCCTTCAGTCACATCAATGTTTTATTCCCAAATCCACGGATGCGAATCCAAAAAACTTTTTCACAAAATAACTGTGCCGCCCAATCAATCGATTGGTGGTCATTCACTCACCCATTTGCTGCTGATAACATTTTTGATCACAATCTTTTCCGCTGCACTTGCCGACCATGTCCAACTCGATGAGCTCCTTCAATTGCTTTGTCAGCAAATCTCTGCCGGAGGGAGCCCCGCAATGGGACACAATTTGGAGGGCAAATCGTTTTTTGCGCGACATTCTCTCACTGATCTGACAAAGTGGGGGAAGAATAGAGGACCGAATATAATGGCTGAAAAACAAATGAATATCCGAAATGCATCAAAGGTGGCGAACTTAAAAAACCAATTAAGGGCGGGGGGGGGGGTGTTTTCCTAACTTTAAAGCATTTTTAAATTACAATTTTTTAGCATATCCTTGCAAGTAATATGAATGAGAATTGTTTATTTTGCTTTTCTTGTCCCTTTCTCACTTCCGCAGCGCTCCAAATCTCTTCCGGTGACGTCAGTGCCGTAATTGGGGTCAATTGGCCATACGGTACTGGAATGGTACTGGCGCTATGGTACGTTATGGACACATTAAAATAATCGTCCGGCACATTTTCCATCTTTTCGTAACACCAGTAGGGAGACTGAATAAATAAGAAACAACACATTCAATAGAAAAAATTACGAACAAAAGTTCAACATATTTATTTTGCTTGCTATAATTCTTTTTTACTAGGCTCTATAAATTTATTGAAATTTTGCTAATTGCTTGTTAATAGAGAAGACGAATCATAAGACCAATCGGATAATACAAAGAATGTAAAATTTAATTTACTATTAATAAAAATGCTCGAAAAGGAAAGTGGCCTAAAAGTTCTAAAATTGAATTTTTGAATCACACATTTTTGGTTCTAATTTTTTGTGGATAAATTAAATTATATTTAAACCAAAAAATTGTTAATTTTAATATCCAAAATTTAAGCCCAAAATGCCACTGAATTTATGCACTTACCTCTATGCTCATCATAGCGTACAACTGAATTGAAAGTAAAATGGCATTTTAAAAATGCTGCCAATTTTGGCACCTGTTCAGGACGCCGATTTTTTGGAAGCGGCTTAAAGCTTTGACGAACATGGAAAAGCACTGCCGATGCCGAACTTTCACTAGATTAGCATACAAAATTTAGTTTTCAATTTTTGCACAATATATAATGAAATATAATAATATTATTACAATATTCTTTTCATATTGTATAAAATAGTTTTACAAATTTGTGTCATATGTGAACACACAGTCGCACGACGGATTGTTTAGCTCGCCGTTTGTCATATAAACAAAAAGTTCATCATAAAGATATAATCCGGCCCATCCGAGAATGATCGGCTTCTTCTTCTGTTTTGCCCTTTGATTTTGCACTGATTTTTTGGCGCGTAAAGCTAATGTAACGGGGAATAAACAAAAGGGTATAATTCAAAGCTTGTCCTAAGCTTTGTGTCGGAGTTCAGAATTCCAATTCCTTTTTTATGTTTGCTAATTAAATTACGGTATGGAATGGCATTTGTTGGCCCATCAATGCCATCATCGCCCAACAGCAGACGGAAACTGAAAAACTTTAATTAAAATTACAATTAATGAAGCAATTACGGGTTGGGCGATGTCTGCTGGCAGTCGGAAAAAATTAAGAGCAAAAGCAACAGAAAATGAGCAAATGGAAAACGATTCATCACTTTAGTCAGTGGAACGTTAATTATTTGCATATTAACAAAATATGTAGGTTTGTTTTAAAAAAAGTCAAAAAAAAACTGAGATTTTCAAAAACCTTAAAAATTAGCAATAAAATTATATTTTTATAGGGATTTAACCAAGCAATATAAAAGATAGACTGAAGCTTAGCTTCTAGGGCCATTAAAATAGTTAAAATCGTAAATTTATAATTTGTTTTTTGTGGTTTTTTAAATGAAGCACTGCTGCTTTATTAAAAAACATTTGTACGAACAATTTTTACGAATAAATTATTATTGGATAAATGTGAAAGTGAAACTGAGAGATGAGCCATCTTTTTTACTTAATGGAATTCAACAGGCAAACAACAAATCATTTGCATAAATAAGAAAATAAATGATTTTTATGGAAAAAAATATTTAAAATTTTAAAAGATTATTTTATAATAAATATTTTAAAAGATTCTGAATTTTTAAGTTTGAGGTTTAAAAGTCAGAACATTCGTAAAAAATAATAATGACCACAGTCTGTTTGTGTTGGCTTAGATTTGTTAGACTTTTGTCCAAATATTATTAATTCATTTTATTCAACAAATGGAAGGCGCAGACAAAGTATTGGGTTGATGAAAAAGTTCTGACCCACTAAACACTTGAACATTAAACAATTTTTTGTTTCACAAAAACAAACACTCAATCAATGATGTACTCACCATTTTGATCAATGATCCTTCCCTATAGATCAGGCAACATTTCAATTCTCTTTTTATAAATCTGATCATTTTTCGATATAGTGGATGAGGAAGAATCGCCCATCGAAGTTGCTCAATTTTTTGTAGCGTTGCGAACGCAACATGGGGCATGCGTTCTCATGGAGAAGGAGTACGCGCCGCGGTAAATGGAGGATGACGAATTTGGTGATGAACCCGCTGCAGTTGTTGCTGGTAGATGTCGGCGTTGATGGTTTGCCCAGCCAGAACAAGTTCATAGCGGACCTTTTTGACCCAATGAGGCTTTTTTTTTGCACGCCAAATGAGGCTTTTGAAAGTTTTAATCTGGGAAACCCTGAGGTTCGAAATTGGCAAAAATTGGTGATGTATTCGTGATCAGCGACCTCAAAAAACCCCTTAAAACTTATTTTCATTAATTTCAAAAACACATTTTTATTAGCATTTAAAAATCTAGGTATTTAAAAGTACCCCGTAAACTGTGTAAGAAATCCTTAATATAAAAATTTAAATGCATTTTTTCATGCCTTTTTTGGGGATTTCCAAGCCTTTTAATATTTTATTTTAAGATTACCATAAGCCAATCATTAGGGGTGTATTTTTTATTGAAAACTCGATCGTTAGGGGTGTATTTTTCCCGAAACTTCGGTTAAAATTACCCGAAGCTCGAAGTTCGAGGCCAAAAAACTCGAAGTTTTCAAAGCTCGAAGTTTCGCCCATCCCTGGTCGGAATTAACTTTTAGTCCGCTAGAAACCCCAATTTTATTGATTAAGAGCAGGGATGCGATCGAAAAATTTTCAAAATAAGAACACCAAGACCAAAAAATAAGATTTTTGGGTCCAAAATAAGGACATTTTGCAAAATTGCTTTAAATCAGTTATTTTTACGATTTATTAAATCAAAATGTATCAAATATTATATTTTTCACCTCCGATTATTGATTTTAACAATTTTGGGGACGAAATAAGCAAATCGTACATTTTAGCGCATTCGGGATCAAAAAATCAAAATATTAACAATTTTCTTGCGGCACATTTTTCCAAAAAACTTTTGTGAACTGGGCGTGGGGGAGGGTCCGGCGGTGCCGATAGGCGCCGCCGGAAAAAATTTTTGAAAATTTGAGTATATTTTGTTAACAGATTTTGTCCAAAAAAGGCCAATTTTTTCTTTTAAATTAAAAGTCAAGCGACGTGAAATGTCAAAATTGCATGGGATACAGTGCGCGAATTCATCTCCTGTTTTGCTTTTTGTGATACCCTGAAACTCATTGGCATATTCACTTTTAAAAACATTTTTGCGCTTAGGCGGTGCCATTTGTTAGTATTAGTGCAGGTGCTAAATTAGAAACAAAATAGAAAGAAAATAAAGCAATAAAAACAAAAATAATTAGCCAAAATAAACAGCAAAAAGGAAATTATAATGCAAAATTTAAAAATATTTTTCTTAAACAGTGCGCCAATCCAAATTTATAAAGAAAATTGACAGATTTTTCGGACAAGCGACAAATAAGAACAAAATAAGAACAATAGCCCGAAATAAGGACAAATCTTACAAATAAGGACATTTTTATTTTGTAAGATTTGGACCCTCCAAATAAGGACAAATCTTATAAATAAGGACAGATCGAAACCCTGATTAAGACATTACTCTTGAGTGCGGAAATTACAAATCAATTGATGATCGGAAAAAACGCATTGATCAATTGAAATTTTGTTACATTGTCTGCGTGAAGGCCACTTTTCCAAAAACTGTAAATTTAAAAGAAAATGTTTTTGTAATCAATTGAGGCACGGAAATGTAAAATAAAAAATGATAAAGTCAATACTTCTCTTCCATGTACTACCGAATCAGGAATCAAATTGAGTTTGAATAAAACTGGAGAAGTAACTTGAGCTAAGTGGACTATCAGGCAAAAAATAGGAAGTTATATATCTCCGATAGTAGAATTCGGGAATCAGATTAAATTGGACATTCTAATAAAGGCCTATGCCTAAATTATCAAATAAAATACCAAAATTCATCAAAGGAATGTGAACCGCAACTACCTATTAATTGCCAAGGTGTTTTCTAAACATTTTAATGTAAACGAAATTGAACAATTAGCCAATGGTTTTTGTTATCAATTTCTAAACAGGAAAAAATTATTTCCGGCCAACGGAAAATTACAAATTTTCAGGATGATTTTAAAAGCCAAAATTGCTCAATTAATGAATCAATAAATATTTCCGCAACGAATGTTGACAAAATCTTTGAGTTTAAGAATGAATCGGAAATAAATGAGTTTAAAGAGTAGTAATTTTTTACAAAATAGAAGAAACGCTCAAAATAATTTTTTTTTTCAATTCCATAAAAACTCTCCCATTTTACCACTGCGATTTACGAAATTTACCCCCCCCCCCCCTTGACCCCTCCCTATTGTATAGTTAGACATAAAGTTCTTAAGAATTTTTAATTCAAAATCTAAAAAAAGGCTTCCAATTTTTTGTTTTTAAGGTTTAATTTTGTGTACCAACCAACTCAATCTATTTTTATTTTTCGGCACAAGAAAAAATTAATTGACCATAATATCGAATTTTAATTAAAGGATTGATAAATAAATAGATTTTATTGGGTTTTAAGAATGTCAGAAATTTTATAAAAATCTCTTGAAGGAATTTCTCCAATTTTTTCGGGTCTCTGTCACGATTCTTGGTGACATTTTCGATGTCGTTTGTCGATAAAAATCATTTTAATAGATAATTAATTAAGATTACGCCAAAAATATTAAAACGCTTAGATCTGTAATTGTTAGGGCCTTCAAAGGCAATTGATCAGATCATTTTGTGCTGGGGTTTTATGAAATATGCCTAAGAATATTTATACTTTTTTGAGCTAAAAAAGCGTTTTTCTAATAACTCACTTTGAAATGACGACATGAAGTTTGGGCACCGGGAAGTTTGGGCACCAGGAAGTTTGGGCACCAGAAATTTGGGCACCGGGAAGTTTGGGCACCAGAGGGAGGGATTTAAAAAAAAGCAAAAAAATATATAAAATGTTATATATGTTAATCATTATAATTTAGTAATTTTAACAACCCCTGTGCTTAAAAATTTCTATGTTCTTGAAAAATAAAAAAATTAATTATGGGAACCTGGCATCTTATGTATTATTTAGTCAATTCTTACGGTTGTTTAAACGTATAGTTAAAGTGTACTAGTTTCTTTGGACTTAGACCTGAATACGCGGCTTAGTTGGGCTCAAATATCAAGAACCCGTATACATAATTCTATTTAAATTAAAAAATTTAGTCTTGAACAGACAGAGCCTTGTAATTGTATAAAGTATATAAATAACACATATGTATACGTTGAAGTAGAATGAATGGTAATGAGTCTAGCGAAATAAGCATGCTTAATCGAGTGAATATTCGATAAAAAAACTTTCTATTCCTAACTTTATTAAATTTTCTATGCTTTTAATTAGATGGTTGCAATTTATAGACAAATAAAAATATTTTTATTTTTTAAATCCTTAATTTGGTGCCCAAACTTCCCGGTGCCCAAATTTCTGGTGCCCAAACTTCCTGGTGCCCAAACTTCCCGGTGCCCAAACTTCCGCCCCCCTTTGAAATAGGTCAAAAACCAATAATATATGCTATTTATTGACTTAATTTTTAAAATATTGAATTTTTAAATAATTTTTGCCTGACTTTGCTAATTTTGCCTGTTGTTTTTCTCTATGAAAACTAAATCAGTTCAAGAGAAGTTATTGATATGTAAATTGGCTTTTCGAATAATAAAGTGCAGCTGCACTGAATCAGCAGAACCGTACGTTTTTTGCATTTCGTTTTTGAGGCTTTAAAACTCATTGCGTATATCATGGTGCCAAATTTAAAATTATATGAGAAAAGTGAACAACGGTAATATGATAGTAATTGAGAATGATTTCTTAGTTTTAATATTTTTTAATAATTCTCTATTAGTTTTTATATAGAATATTTAATTTAGAGTTAACTAAAAGGATCAGGCCTATAGGCCCTGTTACTTCTGTTTTTTATACTCAACATCTTTCAATCATCATTTAACATTATTATATCATAGAGAATGGATTTTTGAGGCAAAGGTTTTTTTTCAATTGACATCTAATGCCATCGTTAAACCTTCTCAAACATCGGGGGTGCCAAAGTTGATATCAAATGATTCAATGCGGCATTCATTCGTTCCTCGGCGCCATTTGAACAATCCATTCAGTCCCCAGCTAAAGTATTCAGCAGGATATATAAAAATTTGACATTTTACTCAGTGCCGAAAGAATTGACGCCATTCCAATACTTGACCAGCTCGCCTTTGTCTGTGGTTTGCTCGCCCCACCCGATTAATTTCAGTGAGTGAGCGAAAACTGGCTTTTCATTCGTATGCTGTATGATAAAATATGCTAATATATTTATAATATTATAATATATATGCTTTCAATCCGAATTTCGGTCCCATCGTCGATAAATAATCATTTGTTGATTGGTTGATATTTTCAATTCACATTAATTTTCTTACCACGTAAACATTGATTCGTTTGCTGCTTTTACCATAGTTGAGAAGATCGTAATAACCATCTACAGTAGCTTGGATGGGTCCGTTCGTCATTATCTCCCGCATCATTTCCTCCTCCCGATTTTCGTCCGTTCCCTCCCAATGCGTCGGTGCGCCTTTCAGTTCTGCCGAGCGTTTAAAATATAAATACAGTCGAAACTGGCTGGGCGGTTAAAACGCGGAAAGCGAGGATTGATAAGACCCAATAAAAGAATGGAATGGTAAAGCTGCCCATTGAAAAGGTGAAGAGCTCCGTAGATTAATAAGTAGAGCTGGGAATTTTAGTGACTAAAAATCTCGAAACAGTTAACTAAAATAATGAATAAAAATGCCAAAATAGTGCCAAAAAATTCAAAATAGTGACGAATAGTGACATAATTTTCAGTCAAAAATTATGCAAAAATCACTATTTGCAGTTGCAAATCAGAAGGATTGGGATTTTTAAGAGCAAAAAACCCAAAATAGTTACCTAAAAAAGTATTTAAAATTAAAAATTTTTGTCAAGAAAGTAAATTTTTGAGAATTTTTTCATTTCTTAAATTTTCCGATTATGAGAATGATAGGTAAGAATAAATCCAGCTCGATAAGTACAATGTACATATATCCTAATGATTCGCTTTTGCTCCGTTTCACTCACTGAATACTTTTCCCTTTCTGTAATTGAACGGCAATTGCTTGTCGCATTGCCTTCGGCAACCAGTGGTCTTCAGAGGCAAATTGGATTCAGGGGGATAAATGTACGGCTTGCAGCCCAAGCCCATTGTGTAGTTTGTGCCGGTGACAACACCCGTCTCGGCAAACCATCTCCATGCAGCTGGGGCATTATTGCCATTCGTACAGTCACCTTATTAGCGCTATTAGACAGGAAACATGGATATAATTATATTTAATCTTTATATTGGATAACAAACAGCTTTGCGATTCCATCGTGTCTTGCACGGAAGCGAACGACGACGCGTGATTGGTGTACGAGCGAATCCCTTTTTTGAGTCGTTCAATGCAAATTCGGTCGGTAAGCACCGCCGCAGCGGAGTGGGCCCAACCCGCACCGCATGATACGCTCCCATTAAAACCTAAAAAATGAAAACCTTTTTCTCTAGATCAACTTTTCAGCCATTTTTTCCGCTTTTATTTACAGCAATTTTGAACAAAATTTGTATTTTTCTTTTTTTTTTGACACAATCGATGGGTTGGTTATAGAGATGCATATTCACCTTTATGCGTTACCATTCCAATGAAATCCGCACATTCCGGCCATTTTTCGCGTGCATCAAATTTAGATGGAAGTGTAATTGTCGACTCCTGTGATAAATCAATTCCAGAAAGTAAAAGACAATATTATTATCACATTTTAAATTAAAATAACAAATTTGTTCATTATTTAATTTATATAATATTGGGTTGATTAATAAGTCCGTTCGGGATGCGGTAAAATTTCAAAATCAAGCTCCAGGGATGGCACGGAATTCCGACATCCGAAATTTTTGATAAAAAGTCGGAATTTTTCGGAAATTTTTGAGTTTTTTCAAAAAATTTGATCATTTTTTGTGGACAAATTTATTAAGAAATCGCATTAAAAATCACTAAAAATTTCCCAGCGGCGTCTATCGGCACCGCCGGAAACTCCTCCCCCTATTACACGAATTTCCTTGGATAAAGCGCGCTGCAAAAAAAAGGTGTAACTGTCCCAAAAAAATTCCATAAATAATGATGCTATTTTTGAGCTTCTCTCACCATAACTAGGTGCAAAAAAAAATAGTTTAAAAACTAAAAATCCGTCTCTACTTATTTTTTGAGCAGTTTTTTTTCAATTTTGGCACATATTTTGGCTTTTTTGGGGGTTTTAGCACATATGAATCCATCCGTTCCCTGGTAATGTTATAGTACAATAAATCCAGAACCCAAGAAATCTGGAAAATAAAATAAAAATTGCTAAAATAAATTTTACGTTAGCCTTTCTCTGCTGCGTTTTGTTCTGCTGTTTTGGTGTTTCAATTGGCCCATTCGCCATTTTTTTTAATGGCTTTCTGTCCATAATTACAAAATTTTCGCGGACGACGGCCTTAAATAAATAATTTTAAAAATAAATTTGCGATGATAGAAAAAATCGGACGAACTGTCCAATAATTTTGCGCTTCGTTCAATTTGTCCACATATTCCTTTGCTTTCTGTAATTTTTCCATCCGTTGAATATCCTTAATGATTTTTAATTTTTCTTTTAAATTGAAACTATCCAATAAAGGCAATAAATTCGATAAAAATCCCATCGACAATTAAATATTTATTCAATAAATTTGACGAACAGACCCTATTTTTACTAGAGCAGAGCCCGGCAGAAACGGGATTCCCGCGGGAAAACCCGGGAATCCCGTTCACGTCTTTTTTCGCCGGCGGGAATTTTACGTAAACGGGAAATATGGCGGGAATCCCGTTCGGTGATTCCGCCCGGTTCTTTTCGTTTTTCCGTTTCCGTAAATTTTTATCAAAAACGGGAATTAAAGTTTTGGTACAAAATTTACAAAAAAAAAATAATAGTTTAACATGACTAAAAAATATTCTTGACCCGAAAATCTTATGATGTACTTATTTTTGGAAAAACTTTCAATTTAACTCTGTTTTAATAGGCTCCATATGATACATTTTCACTTTTCCACTTACCGTTTCGGCAGTGGCACTGTCCGAATTGGTGGCACTTTTTTCGGCCAAAACAACGGCAATTAAAATGACTAATGGGATTAACGAAAAAAGAGCAAAAGCATGTTTAAGAAGATTATTGTTGGTTTGGGCCATTGCTGCTGAAAGAAACAAAAAGAAAATGCTCGGATTTGATAAAATAAAACTGTAATAATTATTCAAAAGGTCCTTTTTATTTCTTTGTTTCTAGTGGTTATGGAAAATTAATTAAAAAGTGTTTGTTATTTCCCGCTGCCCGTCAAAATGTCGCCGCGCCGAAATGTCGCCAAAACTAAAAAGAGTCAAAACGTAGCAAGAGAAAATTAATGGAAAAGCTTTTTAGGTTGGCGGCATTTTGACTCTTTTTTGCTTGGGCGACATTTCGACGCGGCGACATTTTGACAGCGCGCCGTTATTTCCCGCTTTTTGTTTTAATAATTTTTATTTATTCATTAATTTTTAATGCCTTCATGAATTACTAATAAAAATATTTTTCCATGTTTTTTCTCGCCCTTTCCCTCCGACAATTATTTTTTCTTACGGGCATTTGTTAAATTAATTTCTTTAAACGAAAACCTTTTTTCTTTTTCTTTTTTGCTATTTTCAATTCTTTTCCCTAAATTCTTTAATTAAAATATTCAATATTTTTGTTGAAATTAATTATTTAATGTTTTTAAAAAGTATTCCCTCTTTAGCTTGCTTTTTATTTCCTAATGTTTTTTAAAGTTTTCTTTCTAATCATTTTCATTCAAACAAAATTCGACAAAGTAATTATTTTTGAATTATTTTATTTTTAAACAGTATTTATTAATTATTCAGTTTAAATCATTAACGCTTATTTTTCATAATTCACAGGTTTTAACCTGCAAAAACTATGTGATCGACGAATTGGGCTGCGCACAAAAGAACTCAACCACAATCCCTGGTAATGCTAATGGTTGTTTATCATAAAATCATTTTGACCTTCGGAAAATGCCAAAGGAACTCCAAAAAACCAGATTTCGAAATTTTAGATTTAAATTTTTTATTAACTAAATTTTTTTTACAATTATTTAATTTAAAAAAAATTTTGCAACTCAAATACACCCTCTGGGAATGCCAGCAAATGCCAACAAAAACAGCGTATATATTTGCAGATGCCAACTGCAGCCCCGGCAATCACAACTGTGTGGTGTGCCAATTTGTGTTCGACAAGCAATGCGCACTGAAAACGAGGTGCAGCTGCTTTTACTGTTGTGAGGAGAAATACGCAAAGAATTGTCCGGACGGATGTTACAATTGTGTGACGGACGGAGCAAACGGATGCCAAATTTGAAAAGGAATTTTGTAAAGGATTCGATTGATCATATGGAGATTCAAATGTTTAATTCCTTTAAAAAATAATTAGAATTTGTTAAAGATATGTTATAAATTCATGTTGCAAATTAATTTTTCCTCTCATGACTATTTTCCTCTTTTTAAAGAATTCCAAATCTGAGAGTTACATTCTTTTAAATTTATTTCGAGAATTCCCGGCGATGCCAACAAGATCGTCGGCTCTTTAAATCATATGTTGACAAGGGGGCGGGTCAGAAATTAGCCTTTACGAACTACGAAATACCCCCCCCCCCAGCCACCCCTTCTCAGATGCCAAAATTTTACGAATAGAAAAAAACGCACAGAAATTTTTTTTACAATTTAAAATTTATCTCATTGCCCGACGGATGTACAACTGTGTAACGGACGGAGAAGGCGAATGCCAAATTTTAAAAAATGGATTTTGAAATGAAATTAAATGATTATATGGAGATTAAAATGTTATCAATAGAGACCGGATTTTTCATCACCAAAAAATGATAATTAAGCACTTAATTCAGCATCAAAAAATGCTAAATTCAACACGAAATCAGCAAAAAATAGCGAAATAGGCACTTAAAAAGTATATAAATCTCAAAATCGGCATTAAATAAACACAAAAATCCTCGAATAGGCACTAAAATATAGAGAACGGAATTCTCAAAAATTCCGGACCGGACCGGGCTGATAATTTCAGAATAACCGGTTTCCGGGTCCGGCTGCCTCTCAAAAACCAGTCAAACGGGATTTTTCCCAAAAATCGCCGAACCGGTTTGCCGGGCCAGGTAAAAACGGGGCCCGGTCCGGTCCTCTCTCTACTAAAATAGGCAAATAAATTTTTATTAACGCTTTTTAGGTAGTAAAACACTTAAAAACTTAAATATTTCAATTATAAATGAAATTATTAAAAAATTTATTTTTTCAGAATATGAACAAATCTTTAAAAAAATTATATAAGGAAAAAAATATTAAATTTTAGCGTCATTTTTTTGAAACTATTTTTCATTCTTAGATGTATTTTTTTTGAAAATTTTTGGTTCATTTCTTAGGGGTGTGTTTTTTGTTTTTATTTCTTTTTTAAAGATTTTTTCGAAAATTCCAAAATAGGCACAGTAGGCGAAAAACCCCGAAATAGGCAAAGTTAGTCATTTATTTAAGTCATCGTATACACCCCAAACGTGTTAAGACATTTGCGTCCGGACATTTGCGGCCTGCTGGGAATCGGACATTTGCGGGTAACGAAACGCCAAATTATTATTTACCGCAAATGTCCTATAACCACCCCAAACCAAGCGGAAAAGCATTTTTCGTGCTTATCTGAGCGTATCAAGTGCGCAAAATTTTAGGCATTTGCCTAAAAAAGAAACCCTAATGATCAGTAAGTTGTGTGCGCATAATTCATTTATTAGATGTTTTACTATAAAGCAGGCATAAAAAATTCATAAATACTTTTTGCTGGCCTTATCACTTTAAATCATAAGAACAGCTTAATCAGAAATTATTGAGAAAACAAACTATTTGACTAAAAAATTGCCAATTATAAAACGAATCAATTTTCACAAAAATAATGCCCAAAAATCGAACAATAATTTGTTTAAAATTAAAAGAAAACACAGCTGGAAACAAAGGCAAAATTTCTTATTTTTACTATTTTTTTCCTTAAAGCGGCCAAAATAGGAGCAATTTTTGTGAAAAACAGTATAAAAATGTAGTTTTATCCAGGGGCCGTAGTAAAAGAAGGTGGCTATTTGACCAGGTCATTAACCATGGTTATTTATACCAACCATGAGAAAAACGTCAGCAAAAGAAGATGGTAAATTTTCTGCTGGAGCAACCAGCAACCACCAATATTTAACCGCCAACCATCTTATTTTTTAGCAGCAGCAAAAATTTGTTTATACAATGCTTATGCATATATATTTATAAACATTTATTTTAGTCAGGGTTTCCCAGATTAAAACTTTCAAAAGCCTCATTTGGCGTGCAAAAATAAAGCCTCATTTTGGGTCAAAAAGGTCCGCTATGAACTTGTTCTGGCTGGGCAAACCATCAACGCCGACATCTACCAGCAACAACTGCAGCGGGTTCATCACCAAATTCGTCGTCCTCCATTTACCGCGGCGCGTACTCCTTCACAATGACAACGCACGCCCACATGTTGCGTTCGCAACGCTACAAAAAATTGAGCAACTTCGATGGGCGGTTCTTCCTCATCCACTATATCGAAAAATGATCAGATTTATAAAAAGAGGATTGAAATGTTGCCTGATCAATGGGGAGGATCATTGATCAAAATGGTGAGTACATAATTGATTGAGTGTTTGTTTTTGTGAACAAAAAATTGTTTAATGTGCAAGTGTTTAGCGGGTCAGAACTTTTTCATCAACCCAATACTTTGTCTGCGCCTTCCATGTTGAATAAAATGAATTAATATTTGGACAAAAGTCTAACAAATCTAAGCCAACACAAACAGACTGTGGTCATTATTATTTTTTACGAATGTTCTGACTTTGAAACCCCAAACTTAAAAATTCAGAATCTTTTAAAATATTTATTATAAAATAATCACTTAATATTTTATTAAATATTTTTTTCCATAAAAATCATTTATTTTCTTATTTATGCAAATGATTTATTGTTTTGCCTGTTGAATTCCATTAAGTAAAAAAGATGAGCTCATCTCTCTCAGTTTCACATTTCCAACAATAATTTATTCGTAAAAATTGTTCGTAGAATGTTTTTTGTTAAAGCAGCAGTGCTTCATTCAAAAAAACCAAAAAATAAAATTATAAATTTACGATTTTAACTATTTTAATGGCCCTAGAAGCTAAGCTTCAGTCTATCTTTTACATTACTTGGTTAAATCCCTATAAAAATATAGTTTTATTGCTAATTTTTAAGGTTTTTTTGAAAATCTCAGTTTTTTTTTGACATTTTTAAAACAAACCTATTTTGTTAATAGGCAAATAATTAACGTTCCACTGACTAAAGTGATGAATCTTTTTCCATTTGTTCATTTTCCGTTGCTTTTGCTCTTAATTTTCTCCGACTGCCAGCAGACATCGCCCAACCCGTAATTGCTTCATTAATTGTAATTTTAATTAAAGATTTTCAGTTTCCATCTGCTGTTGGGCGATGATGGCATTGATGGGCCAACAAATGCCACTCCATACCGTAATTTTTAATTATTAGCAAACATAAAATTGGAACTGGAATTCTGAACTCCGACACAAAGCTTAGGACAAACCCTGACTTATACCCTTTTGTTTATTCCCACCATTTATTAGCTTCAAGCGCCAAAAAATCAGTGCAAAATCAAAGGGCAAAACAGAAGAAGCCGATCATCCTCGGATGGGCCGGATTATATCTTTATCATGAACTTTTTGTTTATATGACAAACGGCGAGCTAAACAATCCGTCGTGCGACTGTGTGTTCACATATGACACAAATTTGTAAAACTATTTTATACAATATGAAAAGAATATTGTAATAATATTTATTATATTTCATTATATATTGTGCAAAAATTGAAAACCAAATTTTATATAGCATAATTCTAGTGAAAGTTCGGCATCGGCGGTGCTTTTCCATGTTCGTCAAAGCTTTAAGCCGCTTCCAAAAAATCGGCGTCCTGAACAGGTGCCAAAATTGGCAGCATTTTTAAAATGCCATTTTACTTTCAATTCAGTTGTACGCTATGATGAGCATAGAGGTAAGTGCATAAATTCAGTGGCATTTTGGGCTTGAAATTTGGATATTAAAATGAATAATTTTTTGGTTTAAATATAATTTAATTCATCCACGAAAAATTAGAACCAAAAAATGTGTGATTCAAAAATTCAATTTTAGAACTTTTAGGCCACTTTCTTTTTCAAGCATTTTTTATTAATAGTAAATTAAATTTTACATTCTTTGTATCATCCGATTGGTCTTATGATTCGTCTTCTCTATTAACAAGCAATTAGCAAAATTTCATTAAATTTATAGAGCTTAGTAAAAAAAAGAATTATAGCAAGCAAAATAAATATGTTGAACTTTTGTTCGTAATTTTTTCTAATTTATGGATATTTTTCATTTTCGAACATTTTTAAGTTACTTATAAAGACCCCAATAGATTAAAAAAAGGTAAATTTGTTTAGCAAAGTTTTGAAAAATTTGTTGAAATCTAAGAACAAACACCATGTACAAATGATGAATGTGTTGTTTCTTTTTTATTCAGTCTCCCTACTGGTGTTACGAAAAGATGGAAAATGTGCCGGACAATTATTTTAATGTGTCCATAACGTACCATAGCGCCAGTACCATTCCAGTACCGTATGGCCAATTGACCCCAATTACGGCACTGACGTCACCGGAAGAGATTTGGAGCGCTGCGGAAGTGAGAAAGGGACAAGAAAAGCAAAAGAAAAAATTCTCATTGATATTACTTGCAAGGATATGCTAAAAAATTGTAATTTAAAAATGTTTTAAGGTTAGGAAAATACTCCCCCCGCGCTTAATTTGTTTTTTAAGTTCGCCACCTTTAATGCATTTCGGATATTCATTTGTTTTTTCACCCACTATATTCGGGCCTCTATTCTCTATTCTTCCTTCACTTTGTCAGATCAGTGAGAGAATGTCGCGCAAAAAACGATTTGCCCTCCAAATTGTGTCCCATTGCGGGGCTCCCTCCGGCAGAGATTTGCTGACAAAGCAATTGCAGGAGCTCATCGAATTAGACATGGTCGGCAAGTGCAGCGGAAAAGATTGTGATGGGCAAAAATGTTATGAGCAGCAAATGGGTGAGTGAATGACGACCGACCGATTGATTGGGCGGCACAGTTATTTTGTGAAAAAGTTTTTTGGATTCGCATCCGTGGATTTGGGGATAAAACATTGTTGTGACTGAAGGACTCGGAGTCCTGTTAAAATAGGATTTTATCTCCTGATAATATTCGGATCCGTCTTGGAAAACGAGCTCCGGTCCGGGTTTGCGCAATTACAAAATTCCGGGCCCTATTATTAGGCAGCGCTCCGGTCGCTAAAACACACAAAAAATCTGATCCTATTTGCATATATATGAAAAATAAAATCCAATTTTTGGTTTTTATGAGCCATGTTTATAAATTAGCCGCTTTTGACTTTAATTGAAATAAAATTTTGGGCACACATTTTCCCTCTTTGACACATTTTTACCAGCCGTTTAGGAAACTTCTAAAAATATTTTCTCCTACAGAGTCCCACTTTTTTTATTTGGCCTTTGAAAATACGGTGTGCTCCGAATATGTGACGGAGAAATTTTGGAACGCTTTGCGCAGTTTGACAGTGCCGGTTGTGTTCTGCAGGGAAGTGGTGCGCGAGTTGGGCATTCCGGACGATTTGTACATCGCAGCGGACGATTTTGACAATGCCACGGCATTGGCCGACCATCTGAAGGCATTGCACAAGGACAAAGACCGATATTTGGGGTAAGTATTTAATTAGCAAAGGCTCAATGGCACGTGAAAAATAAACTTTAAATAAGATATTATGACTAATTTAAAAATTAAATATAATTTTGTACGTTTTGATGTTTTGCCATGGCACCGCCGACCAAAAAGCGTTGGATTATTAAGTTTTTTATTTGAACATACCTAATGCCATTAATTTCCAACAAAAATCTTTTATCAAAATTACCTTTTAATTTTTAAGTAGGGTTGTACGGAACCGGGAAATTTTGCTAAAACCGGGACCTGCCAGGGTCTGAGCAGTCGGAACCGGGACCTCGGTTTTTGTCTGGGACCGGGACCTAACGGGAAATTTTAAAAACTCGAAAAAATTTAAAAAAATTCAAAAAAATCAAATTATAATTTATTCCAAGTCAAAATAATACAAAATTATTTTTATTTTGTTTTTTATTTAATAAATCCTAAAGTTAAAGCTAAATTTAATTAATGAAAATTTTCAATCCAAATTTTCTTCAATCATTTCAAACAATTAATCATTTTTTGACTCAAATGAACAAATATTATTAAAAATTCAGATTTGCTTTTCACATCACTTTTTCGGCGCGCTTTTTCCAAAAAACTTTTGGGGAAGAAAGAAGTGGGTCCTGCGGTGCCGATAGGCGCCGCCGGAGGAAATTTTGAAAATTTGAGTGTAATTTTGTTAACAGATTTTCAACAAAAATGGCTTGTTTTTTTTGGATTATTAGGCTCAATTTGTACGGATTTTCATTTAAAAAATGATAAAAATGTGTTAATTAAAAAAAAAACTATGAGGAATAATATTTTGTCGATAGGAAACCAATGAATATACAAAAAGAAAATTAAAAATATTTTAATTTCTGTAAAGGTTTGAAACAGGAGAAAGAAAAAGGGAAAGTCAAGGAGACTAGCCACTAGGCCATTTGCACAATTGGCAGTGACTTTTAAAGAATATATTTCTGATTATTTTTAAATTTTATCCTTTAACTCCAATTTTGGTCACTAATTTTTCACTCACAAATCATACCCCCCATTCTTACCAGTGCTTGGTTTTCCCGGTTCCCGTTTGCCCTACCGGGACAGGGAAATAAATTTTGAAAATCCGGGACCTTGAACCGGGACCTCGGAGGACCGGGAATTCCCGCCCCCGTCCCTTACAACCCTATTTTTAAGGTATTTCAATTGGACAAAATTCTACCAGAAGCGATGGGTGCCGACTGTGAACACTTCCGCCTTTTGTCAGCTGTGTGAAATGGTGCACCAACAAATGGAGGAGGGGGGCGAATTGGTGGGCCGAAATTACACAGTGAAATCGCACAAAAAATTTTGGGGAGCCCAAAGATGTCGAGAGAATTTTGTGCAGAACGAACTGTTCAAGAAGAAATTGACGAAGGACGACAAAGATTCGTAAATGTTTTTGATCACATTCGGGTTTTAATTGTTCGAAAAATGAAAATTATGATGAGAAAATTAAGAGTTTCAAAATTTTGAGTTTTTTTTTTCCGGTTAGGGTTTTGGACTAAGTCAAGGTGTTGTCAGATTCCTGAGTATCTACCCCGAAATTCATGAATAGCTTTTCTTGATTTTCTTTTGCGTCAATCACACACAAATTTTCAAAAAATTTCCCCGGCGGCGCTTGGTGGCACCGCCGGACTTCCCTTGTACCGCAATTTTTTTTTGAAAAAAATGCGCCATTAAAAAAAGTTTTTTAAAAAGCAAAAAAGGTCGATTTACATGGCTTGACATAATTATAAGCTAAAATAAAAAAGTAAAATTTTTTAAAATTTTATTAATCAAAATTCAAAAAATTTTGAACAAAGCCCGGCCCCGGCGGGCGCCCGGCCAAAATTTTGGACCGGGCCCGGGCCGCCCGTTTAAACGAGCTTTTTTTGACCGGACCGCCCGGGCCCGGCCAATTGTCTAAGCCCGCGCCCGGACCCGGTCCCGGCATTTTCAAAATTCCGGGCTCTAATGTTAACATTTGAATAATTTGGGTGAGGTTTTCATTTTGACGTTTTTAAAAACCCAAATTATTAAATAATTGTCAAACATTATGCAAATTTATCAAAATTTAAAAGATTCTGACGATTTTCCCCAAAAGCCTCAAAAATCCTCAAATCATCATTTCAAAAAAAAAATCCTCCTTGACCTACAAAAAGCCACAAAATGAAGATAAATCCTCAGATCTGCGAGCCCTGGATAAAATGCTCAATTTTTGGGCTTCTCTCGTCATAATTAAGCCGCAGAAAAAATATGTAAAAATATAAAATTCCCGTCTCTACTTATAAATTTATGTGTGTATATGCTTATATTATCAGGGCTGCCAAAAGTATGCAAATGTATATTTTTTCCTGGCTTCTCCATGCTCTAAATAGTCGAAAAACCCTTTCTTTTTTGTGTTTGCGTATAAAAATCGGGACTTTTATTTGCATATTTTTGCATATTTCGAAATTTTTGTGCATATTTGCATATTTTGGCTTTTTCTGCACATTTCGTGCATATTTTGCCATTTTTTGTGCAGATTTTCCGTTTTTTGCATATTTTGCCATTTATCGTCAAATATTTTCCGATTTTATGCATATTTTTCCATTTTTCTTCAAATATTTTCCGATTTTTTGCATATTTTGCCATTTTTCGTCAAATATTTTCCGTTTTGAATATCTCTTAGGAAAATTTTGGCAGACAATAGGATGAGCTTTAGTGCCGAAAATCTTGAGAAATTTTTGATTTTCAATTGCAAAAAAACCGATAAAATTTATGAGGAATAAAAAATTTTTATTGAATTTGCACCCCTAATTTTCAAGTTTTTTTTGTGCATATTTTGCGATTTTTGTGCATATTTGGTGCATATTTCACTATTTTATTTGCATATTTATGCGCATATTTTGGCTACTTTTCGTGCATATTTTTGGCAGCCCTGCTTATTATTAGGGCCCCGACTTTTAGTGACGAAAAATCGCAAAATAGTTAACTAAAATAGTGACAAAAAAGTGCCAAAATAGTGAAAAAATAGTGAAAAAAGTCCAAAAAAGTGACGAATAGTAATTTTCAGTCAAAAACTAAGCAAAATTTTTTTTTTATTCACTGGTTGCAGTTGTAAATGAAGTAAATTTACTTTTTTTAATGATTTCTTGGCAAATACTGACATTTTTAAACCAAAAATTTTTCAAAAAAAAAATTTGATGAATGATTTTTTGAGAAAATTTTTCTAAAAAATTTTTAGGTCGATTCTTAGGGGGTGTATTTTTGAAAAAAAATTTAGGTCGATTCTTAGGGGTGTATTTTTTGGTTTTTTGACATTTTTATTAATAAATTTTACTAATAATCTCGAAATAGTGAAAAATAGTGACAAAATCCCAAAAAAGTGAATTTTCACTATTTTAAGTGAAAAACGCCAAAATAGTGATTTCTAGTGACGAAAAATGACTTCCAAATGAAAAAATTTTAACGCAGAAATGCGTTTTTTTGAGCTCCTTTCTTCAAATCAATTGAGCAAAAAAAAAAAGTTTTTTCACTAGAAATCGGTGCCCTACTTATTATTATGGTTTTGTGCACTTAATTCGCACAGATAAGCACGAAAAAAGCATTTTCCACTTGGTTTGGGGAGTCTACAATGACTTTTATAATACCTATCATTTCCTATGGAAGTTTTTCTATTTACCTATTACAGGTACCTATTTTTATACCTATTTGTCCATTTTTAGTTCTTTCGCGATTTGTCTTACCTAAAAAATGAAAACATTACTTATTATGACCAGGGATTAATTTATAATTGCTAAAAATTCCAATTTTATTCAAAGCAAACTTTTAGTAAAAAAAATGCAAAAAAATAAATTAAATAATTCGTCATAAGAAAATTTTTGGTGTGCCTATTTGAATATTCTTGGCGATCTGTTTTTCAATTTCCCGCAATATTTTTTTTTATTCGCCCATAAATTTGCTGTCATTTCCTTCGTTTCTTGTCATATTTCCCTTAACATTTTAATTTCCCACATAATTAAAATTGTCCTCTGCTTTTTTTTTATTTTCGTCAATAAACTTTACTTATTAATCGTCATTCAATTGAACCAATGGACAAATAAAATTCAAAAAATGTTTATTAAAAATTTCGTTTATTTTATATTTTTCTTCGAAAATTTTTGCTCGGGACCTTGAATTATTATTTAAATATAGAATGTGAACGGAAAATGAGTCAGTGAATGCGAATTTCTTTGTAAAATATAAGTTATTTAAAATTTAAAGCGTGAATGGATATGGATGGAACAAGCTTACAAACAATACATTTACATTTTGTTTATTTTAGAGGGATTTGAATAAATTTCAAAATTTTTTTGAACCATTAAAAATACTCAATTGAAAAAACTAAGAACAAGAAGTTTAACAATTTACAGAGTTGCCGAGAGGCGGAAAATTTTCCTTTTAGTGGAGAGAATCCCCCCCCCCCCCCCCCGCTCCCTATCCATTGTTGGGAAGGTATTGTGATAGGGTGCGCATAAAAACATGAAAAGAAAAAATATAATATTAAAAATATATTTAAAAAATGAAAATTTAGAGTAACAAAAAATGAATATTTTCTTCTAATAGAAATGAAAATACGAAAAAATGCTGCAAAAATTGCCATTGTTGCAGTTGTAAAATAAGTACATTTCAAGCGTTTATGACTAAACGTCGCAAGAAGTAAGGGGACAGGTATTATTGTAAGAAAAGCGCAATTGGATGCGATTTAGGACAGATTTTTGAAATTTTTCCAATCAATTCTTAGGGGTACATTTTTGTTTACTGCATTTTTGTTAAGAAATTTTACAAAAATAAAAAAAACAAAAATATCAAAAAGCATATCAAATTACTGATAAAAATTTAAAATTTTCGTAAATATTTTTTTATCAAAGCCCAAAATATATTATTTTTTTTATAATTATGGATATATTGACGTTAATTGCTTATAACTTTGATTAAAGCACCCAGACATTTAATTTCAATTGGTTCGATAATACTAGAACTTTTTTTTATAAACCTTTAAAATTTAAAAATTTAGTTAACTTTAAAAAAAATATATGAAATTAGTAAAGGAATTGTCTCGGATTTTTTGTTTTTATTTAAAATATACACTCATCAACAAACGGTTCAATGTTTTTAGTTTATAAAAGATTCGGGTTGGTGCTAGTGCGTTTCGTAAAAACTGCCACCCATGCGCGTTTCGTAAAACTGCCAGCGCGTTTCGTAAAACTGCCAAATTGGTATTTTTTTAACGTGCTGGCGCGTTTCTTAAAAACTGCCACCCATGCGCGTTTCTTAAAACTGCCAATGGGTTTGAAAACAAAAATGGGTAACACAAATAAATTCATAACTTGGCTTAAATTCAATCAAATTAATATTTCATGGTACCATTCAATAGCTCTAGGTTTTCTCTATCAGAATATAATCCCTAAAATTTTTTACTTAAATATAATAAAAGTTATATCATAAAATCTAAAAAAATCTTAAATCAGAATTTTTTGTCCAGAAAATTTTTGAAACTCAATGAAATTTCCTGAAATTTAATGGTAAATAGAGAATTCTTAGGGCTATCGAATATATAAATTGATTTGGCTCAATTGCATTTAAACACTTTTAAATTTTAAATATTTTTAATTATATATGCATGACAATTGCAAAAAATATAGCATGTTCAATGCTTTATAACTTTTTTTATACTTAAGAAAAAATTTTTGAAAAATTATATCTGAAAGAGAACAAATAAAGCTATTGAATGATACCATGAAATATTAATTTGGTGGAATTTGAGCCAAGCTATGAATTTATATATATTACCCATTTTTTGTTTTCAGGCTCATAATTATTCTAATGAGTCACGATTTTCAAAATCCTATACAAGTTTCTCAAAATGTTGCCCTGCCGAATCAATTTTGATTTGCGCTTATCACGTGCACCTTATTACACTCGAAAAGGTAAATCCGCTTCCATACATGATCGGCTGACGCCTATGATTCGACTTGGAGACATTAAACTGATTAAGACCATTAACATACTCAAAATTCAGAAATACAAAATTTAGTAAGAAACATGGATGGAGCGCGGACAGAAAGATCCCGCGTTCGCGCATCGCAGATTCAAATTGCTGCGGTCGCGCTCCACCCATGGTAAGAAATTTTTTTATGATACATATGTATGTTACTGGCCGAAATGAGGTTGTCAGTTGAGCAAATAATTTTATTTTGAATTTAAGTATTGAATGAATTTAATTTATGAAACATTAAATGTTTTTTCGTAAAAAATGATTAGTATCACTGACGAAATCCCTTACTGACGAAATCACATGTTACCCCAAAACTGGCTACTTTTTTCAATTTTTTAAATAATTGCTCATTTGAATATTTTATTTGAAATATATAACTTTTTTAAAGCTCGGCGGTGAGGAAAAGTGCAAAAATACCGTTCCCGCACTTTTTTACACAACATGATTTTTTGCGAGAACGGAAAAACGCGATAATCCTGCACGGGATTCCTGTCAGTACTGCATTTTGGAATTCCCGTTTTTCGTCCCGCAATTTTTTTACGGTTCTATTTTTATTATATTGGCAACAGAATTATATGTCCTAAAAATCATCAAATGTTCACCAAAAAAACTCACAAAATATTTCCCAAAATCCTAAATACAGTCAAAATAAGTCCCAAAAACTGCCCAAAATGCGCGAATTTCTCAAAGTCGCATTCTGTACATTTTAATTTCAAAACAATGCCGGTAGGATGCGACAGAAAATTATTTGAAATTTCCAAAAAAGCTTTTTTGCCAAAAAATATATTTTTTTAAAAATCACCTATATAAGTGGCAAAACTACCAAAACCCCATTCTTATGAGTCAAAGTTCAAATTTGTTTTATATTTTAAAAGCTCGCTTTTATTGAAAAAGTAAAGCTTTTAAGCTTTCATGAGGTAAATATTAGCAAAAAAAGAGTTAGAACATAAAAATCCGTTCTTTGATATTAATTAAACATATTTTTGTTTCTATCTGTTCTTGCCTCTTTACGTCTACCAGGTACGCAGGAAAATTGCCAGGACGAGGAAAACGCAGTTTTAAAATCGTTTGTTAATCCATGTACGGAAGTTTTGCAGAAGCCAGGAGCACTGCCAACCCACGTGTCGTTCCAAGCCTTAATTGCATTTTTGTTTTAAAATTCACTCAGAAGGAAAATCATTTCGAATATCATTATTATTAGATGGCTCGCAATTTTATGGAAATAAAATCAAAAACCTTTCTATATACTATGAACAAAAACGCGAAATAACGACCTAAAATTTTAAAAATGGATTAAATTTTTCAAATTGAAGTTATAATTTCCAAAATACCGATTATTAAGAAAACTAGAATTTAAATATTTTCGAAAATTTATTTAAAGAATTTTCAGAAAATATTTAAAATATGGAAAAATATGTACATAATGCCAAAATATGAAAAAATATGGAGATAAATCATGAAATATAGAAAACATGGATATGGAACTCCACCTAAGAGGCTTCAAGCCAAGGCTAAAAAGATTAATTTCGCACTTGTTTAAAGGGGTTTGGAAAAAATAAATAATGTAAAAATAAATAAATTGAATTTCTTACTAAATTTATTCCTCGTTAACTAGGTCTCCAATACGTTCGCTACGACAACAAATGCTGTATGCTTTCTTGGTTATTATGAAGACCAAATGTAATGCATGTGCTCTGATCGTGGCGTTGGTACAGAAGGTAAAATTAACCAGATGCTAAAGAAAGTGTTTTTACAAAATCAATGCATAAATACGGGACAGGGATTTTGTGCTATTTCATTATAAAAAAGCCTTAAAAGGGGCTTTATAAAAGACCATCAGATGAAAATTTTAAGAAAAATTTGCCATAATTAGTTTAAACGCGACGAAATTTTTCGAAAATTTTCAGGCTGTTAGAAAATATTTAGGACTACGAAAGATACTATGAATTAAAAATGTAATTGGTGTTGGAGATAATTTGATAGTTTTGGTTTATTTTTTCTTAAATCTTTTCATATTATGGTTTTTTATAACGCCTTTTTTTGGCTTGATTCGCCACAGCACAGGAAAATTTTGGGCAACATTGTGGACCGGCAATGCCGGTACTATAAAAGCCGTGATCGTGAACAATGGGAAATTTTTCCAATAAAAATGGGGCGCCAGCGATAGAACCCAAACGACTTGAAAAATTTTGGATCAGGATTATAACCGATATTATGATAAAAATTTTATTTTTATTCCAGATTCGGATTCCAAAATTTTTCTGGACTCTGACCTGGAATAGAATTTTCCTCAAAATGAAAAACCAAAGAAAGGCGAGTTAAGGACTGGAGAAGAGAATGGAAGAAAGATTGAGAGGGTAAGATAGGTAGGTAGGAAGTGAGAAAAACAGAAAATGAGCGAATGAGGGGAGAGGGAATAAACAGAAAGTGTTATATGAAAAGAATGGATTTTTAAGGTACGGCGTGCCGATAGGCGTCGCCGGAAGAATTTTTTTTTTGAAATTTTGATAAAATTCTTAACAGATTTTTGTTCAATATGACCAAAAAGGCTTGTGGATTAGTGAGGGTATACCAGCTCAATCGCAACCAATTAAATAATTGAGCTTACCATTCGAAAGAGCACATTATTTTACTTTGTATTAACCAGTTGGAATTAGTTTAAGCGCTTCCCTTATCGAGAAAAAAAATTATGATAAAAAATATTTTTTATTAAGTACTGCTATAATAGGCTTGTGGATTCGTGACGGTATACCAGCTCAATCGCAACCAATTAAATAATTGAGGTTACCTTTCGAAAGAGCATCCTTTTTAGGATATAATGACCATTTTGAAATAGTTTAAGCGCTTCCCTTATCGAGAAAAAAATTATAATAAAAAATTATTTTTTATTAATTACTGCTATAATAGGTTTGTGGATTAGTGAGGGTATACCAGCTCAATCGCAACCAATTAAATAATTGAGGTTACCATTCGAAAGAGCACATAATTTTATTTTGCGTCTAACTTTAAAATTTCATATTATGCCAAAAAATTGCAAAATTTTGAGTTTTTAAAAGATTCGAACAAACCAAAATCAGAACATTTCTTACAAATAATAAGATTTCATTTTATAAGAATTGAAACCTCAAAATCGGAATATTCTTAGAAATGAGGACAGAGGTCGCACCTCTGCTCAATCGGCATGAAAATTTAGAGCAGATTTAGGGAAAAATGCTACGCAGATAAAAGCAAATGTGTTTTTTAAATGAAGCGATAGCAGCTAGCGAGAGAATGTCAATAAATTATGATAACAAAAAATTTTCCAAGAACTATTTAAAAATTTCAGATTTCCAACAAATAATTGATGATTTGAAGAAAAAATCGAAAATTGAAGACGAAATTTTGTTAATTTTCTGATTGGCATAATTTTTGGGTTTAATTTTTAGTTTCACGTTATCATTTTAAAATGAAAAATAACAACATAAGCTAAAGTATTGTTTAAATTTTTTAGAAAATCGATCATCAACAAATATGAACCCAAATTCTTTTATGTCATCATGATAAAGACCAATCATTTAGCTATATGCAAAAGAAAAATTTGATTAAACCAACGCCTTAAAAAGTTATAAAGAGGCTACCCAAACATCCCATTTTTGGCGGCGCAAAACTAATACCTCAAAATAATTAATCGACAAAAACTCTATTTTCAGTCGCGAAAAATTCCAAAAAATTCCTGCTAAACTAACCCTTTATGCTGATCCAAAAAAATCTTTTACACCAGCTCAATTAGATGGTAGTTGAGACACCTCAATGAAAAGCGGGAAATTCTTTACTAAATTCATAGCGTGTCTCAAATTCAACCAAATTTATATTTCGTGGTATCATTCAATAGCTTTAATTGTTCTCTTTCAGAATAGAATTTTCCTAAAATTTTTTCCTTAATCACAAAAAAAGTTATAAAGCATTGAAAGGCTTTTTTTGCAATGGTCATGGATAATTATAAAAAATAAAATTTTAGTCTTTAAAATGCAATTGAGAAAAAATGAATTTATATATTCGATATAGCCACTAGGCCATTTGCACAATTGGCAGTGACTTTTAAAGAATATATTAATATATTTTTAAATTTTTCCCTTTAACTCCAATTTTCATCTCTAATTTTCACTCATACCCCCATTCTTACCAGTGCTTGTTTTTCCCGGTTCCCGGTTGCCCTACCGGGACCGGGACCGGGACTTGAGCTTTTCAAAACCCGGAACCGGGAACCGGGACCTCGGATGACCGGGAATTCCCGGCCCGGTCCCGGTCCCGCTCTACTCTAATAATTACTTTTTTATATTTAAGTAAAAATTTTGGAAAGTCATATTGTGATAGAGAAACAATTAATGCTATTGAATGATACCAACGAAATATTTATTTGGTTGAATTTAAGCCAAATTATGAATTTTTATTTGTTACACATTTTTTGCTTTCGAACCCATTGGCGAATTTAAGAAACGAATCAGCACGGTATCAAGTCTTTGTTTTTTATTTTTAATAGCCAAATAATTCCTTTTTTGCATGAAAAAGATTTTCGTCCCAAAAACAATTTGCTAGATAATCAATCGATTTAATATTAAAAAAAATTTGGGACGACACTTTTGCACTGACGCAATTTTAAAATTAATTAAAATGTGAAAATTTATATAATTTTTTCTTAGGAAAACTGCCTGTCAGCAACAGTACCAGTTTTAATAAAAATTCCCGGTTTATAGAAAATGTAAAAAAATAAAAATTGCATAAAAATTTAATTCTTCGGTGGTGCGGTTGGGGAAGCAGGAGACGGTTAAAGAGGACGCAGAAGAGGAACGCCACCCCCAATGGAGATGAATGAAGAAGTGGATATGCCCACACTCCGACCCCTTAGGGGAGGCACATCGGCCCGTCCTCCGTCCCCTCGGTGGTCCATGGCAGTCATTTGGGAGGGAGACAGTAAACGTGGCCGTGGGGACGCCGACCTTGCGTTCTGTGCTTTTTCTGCAAATGCAAAAAAAAAAAAATTTAGCCAGAAATTGTCATTTTATAACTACAAAAACTTTTTAAAATTTAATAAATTCGAAGTCCATTTTTTAGAAAATAATGAACTGCTTAAAATATAATCTATATCAGCTTATATCCGCGACCAGATCAAAAAATGACACATAATCACTTTACGCCACTAATGGGAAAATATTTTAGTATTTTCATGTTTTGTACGACGGAATTATTATTATTTTTTAATACAACAAAGGCGCCCACAGTATTACAAAAGAGCGAAGGAAAAGATATTTCGGAGGCATAAATGCCGCAATGTGCTTCAAAATATCTTCAAAAGGATTTACAATTTTTTACATTTTCATGCCAAAGGAATTCTGCGCACGCCTTTTTTGTATTAAAAAATAATAATTCCGTGGTCACAGAAAGGAAGTACCAATATTTTTGTACGGCATATGCTTTATTACGTTAAAAATGTTTATTGCAACACTAAATGAATTTTTTGCACACATTTTTTATAGTTTTTTTTTTAATAAAAAAGCAAAAATTTTGAAAATTTCACAATTATTACTTAATTTTTTTACCACTAAAAATCACCACCCTATATATTTTCACTGAAAAGGGGGATATCCCAGGACAAGAAACAAATTAGAGTCATCAATTATGAAAGGAGTTAATGAATGTCAGCAATGGAAAATTTTTACAAAACTATACAAAAAAATTAATTTAGTACAAATTTTAAAATTGCTAATTTTTGGTGCAAAATCTTTAACAAATCGAATAAAATAATTACAAAATCTTTTCGTCGTCATCTCCATGCCCAAAATCGCTTAACTTTTTAACGTAAGCCTAAAAATAAATAATTTCATTTTCAAAACAATTAAACTTGTAAGGCTATTGCAAATTGAGAAAATTTTCGTGTTCTTCGGGCTGATTTGGGATGTTTAAAATTTTATTCCCTTGAAAAAATGTTTTAAACTTTAAAAATTTTTCAAAAATGAAGTATTGCACCAGCCAAAGTATGCCATTTTCATGTTAATGATTAATGCTGAAAAGCTGTGAAACAAATATTTTTAAATTAATAATATTTTTATGTATCCAAAAAGCATTTTTTTATTTCAAAGAAAAACGAAGAACACAATTTATTGAAAAATCAAAATGTCTTAAAATTGATCAATTGTTGATCGATTCACTTCTGCTTCTAAGTGCATTGAGAATGTTAAAAAGCGAAATCAGTAATTAGAGCAATAAGTTATGGTTTACAATTTATTTTTCTAGTTATTAAAAGTAATATTTGTGCATTTATTGACATTTGAAAATGTATGTGAAATTTGTCAGGTAAACTACACAAGTACACAACTTTTCTATTTTATGCTTGTTTAGGCATTCTATTAATGAATTTGTGCTCCAACTCATCAGGGATGTACCATGATTTCTTTTTACATATCTTTTTATTTTTACACATTTTTGGAAAAAAATTTTAAATTACACAAATATCAAGCAATTGTTAAAATAAATCACTTCTGCTGATTGGGCCGGGAGATGCATCGAGAAGACTAAAATTAACGCAATTATTTGTAATTTTTGTTTCTGCGGTGCCGGTGGGCGCTGTTGGAAAAACTTTTTGAATATTAAACAAAATCTAAGGAGAATTGGTAATTTTTTTTAACTTTGGTCAAAACAGTAGTAGCCCATAAAAACAATAATATAAATGCATAAACAAATGAAAATAAAGTCATTTACTTTTGCTGATCATTTGAGCCAGGATTTGCACTAATCGGACTAAAAGTTGAAAAAATTTGACTCGTAAAATAAATCCGAAAAATTGTCCCTGTCAATCAGACTGACTGACCCGTCAACGAGTTCGTCCTCGTTCATAACAATGTCAATTTTGTTTCTCTGGTTCAAAAATTTCCATTCAATCGCTTCCTTTTCCCATTCGGCCCATTCGTTCTCATTGCGTCCAATTGGCGAACGGATCAGCAAAAAATGATTGTTGTTAATCCGTTTAAATGCCAATCGCTCCCCGCTTAATTCGTTGAACAAATCGAACGACGGCACAACAGAAAAAGGCGAAAAGCCAAGCAATGGGAAGCAAAAGCAAATGATGAAATTGACAGAAGAAGACGCAGAGGCAAATGCCTTAAATCAGACTTGAACGTTCGATTTTACCGACATATTACGCCAATTTTATTTGTCAACCGTGATCTACCCTAATTACGCCAATTAATTTGGCAACTTATGTGCTTGATAAAAGTTTCGACAAAAAATGATAATTTTGAATTTGTCGAAAGTATGCCGGAATAACTCATGTATGGACTAAAAAGGTAAAAATGCGAAATATGGATTTATTCCCCAAAACACCAAAATATGGATTTATATGGACTGAAAAAGTTTCACCACGCAGAAATGCTATTTTTGAGCCCCTTTCTTAATAGCTTATACGCAGAAAAAATATGTTAATCCATATAATTTGCAACCCTAGTTATTAAAAAAATTTCAAATGTTTTGAAGGCCCATAAAACTCTGATCAAATCCTTAATTTTCAAAAATTTACCGCTTTGATTGCCTCAATGCTTGACGAAATTTCCACGTACCATTCGCACTTGAGCACCTTCGGCACACCGTCCGGCCGCGCAATGGACAACCAATTAATGGCCATTTGCACATCCGTCGGGCCCAATTGTAAAGCGAAAAAGCGAAGCGACGGACAATCGCTGAGAAATGTCGGCGCATGTCGTAGAAAACGGCGATTATTGCTTTGGTAATGAAATTGAAGCCCACAAATGTTGTCTTTGACCAATGGCCAAATGTTGCGCACAATGAACTTCAAAATGTGTTCACTTTTTGCCGTAATGGACAAATTAATTGGCCGAGAAGCGAACAGACAGCGAAAACGGCGCAGAAATTTCTTCACATTTTTGTCCATGTAACTTCAAAAAATAATAAAATTAATCGTTCTTAAATTATTTTTATTAATTTATTGCTGTTCAATCATCAATAAAAAAACTTTAAAATTTTCTAAACGCCATAATTTTAAAGCATATAATTTATTCTGCTTTTAATTCTTTATGAAATTAATTTTAATTTTTTCAAACATTTATATTGTTTTTTGTTTTTTACCATTATTCTATTGCGGAATTTTACAATAAAACTCAAAAAATTTTCGTGTGTAAATGCAGCAATATTTTTCAGCATCGCCTCAAATTCATCAAATTGTTGACTTTTTTTAATTCTGCGATCAAAAAGCACTTTCTAACTTTGTCACGTAAAATTCACTTATTTCTCGTAAATGCCTTTGAAAGAAAAATAATTATTCCTCGAAAACATTTTATTAAAAAATTCAGGGTATGGGGGAAGCACCCAAAAATGTTTCTGGTCGATCCTTTTTTGCCTTTATTTTTTGTAAATGAACAAATTTTTTAAAAATAATTTTCAGATTTAAGTTTTTCAAGTGTTTTCGAACAATACCAAATATTTAAAAGTACTTCATTTGCCCATACCAAATGAAAATGCGTTCGAATCCGATGACTTTGCGGGGCAACGCTTTGTCCGCAATTGGCACGGATTTGCCATTGGAATTGGCAATTTCCATTTGGCCATCTCGTCTCCATGATTCCCGTCTGATTTGAATGTCTCCTAAAGCCCATCGACGCGTTTTGAAGTGTTCGTCCACCAAACGGTCAAATCGGCGGCTGAGCAGTGAAATTTGAAGGCCGAGCTGAGAAGGCGCAAGCAAAACGAACACTTTCAGCCAATTGTCGTTGCACATGGAACTGAAACAATGGATTACAGATGATAAGTATTCCTTATCGGTGAACTTAATTAAATCAATTCATTCTGATTCGTACGTAAAATCCTTCATTTTAGCATAGTTTTTCCACAAAATTAAAATATGTAATTAAAAAGCGAAAACGAACAATAAAATAAAATAATTTTTGTAATAAATTACATTTCTTTCGCCATTTGTTTCTCCGCTTCTTTTGGGGTGTCCGACATTTTCTGATGACTGGTAAATTTCGATTCCTTTTTTTATGTTTCGTCTGACAAATGAGGGAATTGAGAGATTAAAAAAGCAAAGAAAATTATTTATTTTTTATTTTTTTGTATTTATGAGCATTTTTTATTTTTGTTAATTTTAAAATATTTAAAAGTCATTTTGTTAAAGAAAATTACTCAATTTACTAAATCATTGACGAAAAGCCAAAATTGTACAAGAAAAAAACATAGCTTGTCACTGTACAGATTTGGACATAAATGAAAAATAATTTATGTTTTATTTATTTTCATAAAAAAATATTTATTTCGAAAATTTAGGCCTTATTAATTGGTGGTGAAATACAAGAAAACTGCGTAATTCGGCTCTAAAAAAGGACATTATTAAATTTTCAAATTATTTTATTTAAAAAACAAATAATTTATTGACCTTTTTTATTTTTGGCACTGCACTAATTACTAATTTTAATCCATATTTTGAAACATCTTCAAGGGATTTATTTTACTAAAGCAGTTTTTAGTCCCATTTTTGTGTTTAAATTTTACCAATTTTCAGGTTTTTGTCTATATTTTGGGACTTAAGAAATGGAATGGACAAAAAATCGTACAGCAAAGGGACCAACCAATTAAGCAAAAGTGAATGAAATGGTGCGAAATGAGGTGGAGTGGCGGACAGGACAGAGGTCAACACAATCGATGAATGAATGAGAATGAATGGGTGGACGAGTGAATGTCGGCACAAAATTTAAAAGTTTTGCTCAATTTTTGCTAAATATTATTTAAAGCCATAAAATTTTATGTTTTTTATTTTTTTGTGCGATAAAAAATCCTATTTTTGCTTAACGGCGATGAATTTTGAAAAATAACATATGAAATTTTTTAGTCCGTTAGCGAAAAAGGGTCTTCGGATTTCCCGCACAAAATATTTTTCTGGCTAGGGGACTGGTATAAGATATTTTAAATTAAAATTTTTAAATTAAAATTGTTTATTGAAAAAGCTTTATAATCGACAAATGGAATAAGCAACCAGCAAAATTGGTCAAAACGTCAAGAAATCCATTAAATAAATACATTTAGTATGTTTCTTCAAAGAGTGGTCATATCGAATTTGAACTTTGGCCCAAAGTTTGTCTCAATTTGATCTCCAGAATTCCACAAAATAACAAATGGGAACAATTGATCAGCAGAAGAAGTATCGACCAAATGGTTGTGTAAAAAGGCAAAATCTAAAAATAAAAGTTTAAAATTTTTTTAAATTTATTTTCTTAACCCAATCGATGGCCATTTTTGGTGAAGAAAATTTGTTGGGTGGCCAAATTAACGCCGCACCCGACATCATCATTTAAATTTAAATTTTTTAAAGCTAAAATTTAAAAAAAAAAATTAAATCTTTCACTTTTGTTTTTAGAAGCCAAACTTTCTGAAACGCATTCTTTTCTTCTGATCACCTCACCTTTTCATTTTTATGACTGAAATTTCAAAGTAAAAAATGTGGGAGCAATCTTTGTTCAACAAAATGGAATGTTTAGCGAAGATGGAACAATAGCCTTTAAAAAACAAATTTAAAAATATTTTCATTAGAATTAATTACCAAACATTAAAAATCCTTTGTAACTGATCATCAAACGTTTGTCATTAATGAACAGGCGATTGTGACAAGCGAGGGAATCCCAACAATTTTGGCGGAACTCATTTTGCACCTTATTTATAAATTCTTATTAAATTATTTAAAATAAATCATTTTGGGAATTTGCAATAAAATTTGCCTAAAAAATCAAATTTGAACATTTTTATTATTTATTTATTTAAATCTTTGCCAATGCCATTCATTCACTGTTTGCTTTTCATGACGATTGTTTAATTCAGCAGTGATTTTGTCCAAATGTTTCTTCTCCTCATTGTGTTTCATTGTGCTTTTCGTTCAATTTCAACTCCAATTTGGCAAAGTTTTCGCAAAATTCCTAAAATTTCAATTATAATAAAATACGAACAGTTTTACGAAACAATGTAAATAAAAGTCCAATAATTTATTTTCATAATTATCCAATAAAATTGAGTCGCATTTTCAAATTTTAGGAAAAAATTTAAATGCCAAACTTATGAAAGTACCAATTGCTGTTTCTCTTTGTCAGTTTTGTCCAATTCACCAATTCCTTCCAAATGCTTTTGTTCAATTTGTTCAGCCAATGCTTAAACATGGAAATTGCCATTATTATTATTGTCAAGTTACCATAAATATTGTATTTTGTTATTTTTTCCAAATCTCATCGATTGATTTTGATTTGTTTTGAAATTAAAGTACTCCTACCGTATTTACAATTTTCCTCCTCCTTTTTCTGTAGCAATTTTCTAAATTGCTTCTCCAATTCGTCCATCCGTCCAAAAAGTTTTGTCTGTCCATTCATCAATTTTTGTGTGAGTTGAAAGACAGAATCTTAAACATTGTAACGAATTGAATTTTAAATATAAAATTTAAATTATAGAATTTAAAAAAGCCTTCTTTTTTTATTTTCTTTACCGTATTTTTCCTTTTCATTTTTCTTCTGTTTTTCATTGTCCGTCTTCTCTTCCATCACCTGCATCTCATTGTGTTCCGCCAACCTTTTCTGTGTTTCCAACTAGGCTTTAAGTGCCATCTGAAAAATGCTGAAAATTCTGATAAACTGATCCACCCATAGCTGAAATTGTTACAATTCTGAAATATGATTTAAGTTTTGAAAATTATGGATAATCCTAATTAAAAAGTCCTAAATGGAGAAATAACTGTGGTAAATTTACAATTTTAGCAACAAAAAAGGTAAAGTTTCGGAAGAGGAAAGGCCAATCCAAACTCACATTTTTTTGTTGCATCTTTTGGCACAATCGCTGTGATTCGCTCAGATCCATTTCCAACTTTAAAAGCTTCTCACGACATTGCAAATCTATAAAATTTAATGTATAAAAAATAGTTCATGAAAAGTGCGTCATAACGTATGCTCAAGGGTTGAATAAAAACTTATCTGCTATTTGCACGTTACCTTAAAATTTCAGCGCCAAAAATTACCCAAGAAAAAATATTTAAATCTGGAGGGGGTCACAAAAGGGATAAGTACCAAATAATTCATTAATATGGGTAATAAAAAAATTTAGAGATTTTTAAAACCTTTCTAGTTAATTGTATTCAGTTTAATTAATCATCAATAGAAAATAATTTTTTGCCATATTGAGGAAATTAACATAAAATATAATATTTCCATGGCTTAAATTTTCATCAAAATTATGGCATATTTAAATTGCAAAAACAGGCAGAAGAACAAAGAACAACGAAAATTTAACACATTTCATTGGTTGATAATTAAACCTATGAGTATTTTTTAATGAAATATTCGATCACTTATTTTCTTTTTTAAAAGTGAGCATAAAAACAAAATGCAATACTGCTACAAAAGAAATTGCTAAAATTTACCCATTTCAACGGGTGTCAATTATTAATGGGCATGTGCTTCTGAAATCTACCTCTTACCAAGAATTTTTATAAAGGCCTCGGCAGAAAAAATTACCAATTTTTCGAACTCCATTGAAAATAATTATTTCAACGGATTAGAAAAAGAAAGTGTAACTGTTCAAAAGAATATTTCCATTGCTTAAATTTTCATCAAAATTATGGCATATTTAAATTGCAAAAATAGGCAGAAGAACAAAGAACAACGAAAATTTAACACATTTCATTGGTTGATAATTAAACCTATGAGTATTTTTTAATGAAATATTCGATCACTTATTTTCTTTTTTAAAAGTGAGCATAAAAACAAAATGCAATACTGCTACAAAAGAAATTGCTAAAATTTACCCATTTCAACGGGTGTCAATTATTAATGGGCATGTGCTTCTGAAATCTACCTCTTACCAAGAATTTTTATAAAAGGCCTCGGCACAAAAAATTACCAATTTTTCGAACTCCATTGAAAATAATTATTTCAACGGATTAGAAAAAGAAAGTGTAACTGTTCAAAAGAATATTTCCATGGCTTAAATTTTCATCAAAATTATGGCATATTTAAATTGCAAAAATAGGCAGAAGAACAAAGAACAACGAAAATTTAACACATTTCATTGGTTGATAATTAAACCTATGAGTATTTTTTAATGAAATATTCGATCACTTATTTTCTTTTTAAAAGTGAGCATAAAAACAAAATGCAATACTGCTACAAAAGAAATTGCTAAAATTTACCCATTTCAACGGGTGTCAATTATTAATGGGCATGTGCTTCTGAAATCTACCTCTTACCAAGAATTTTTATAAAAGGCCTCGGCAGAAAAAATTACCAATTTTTCGAACTCCATTGAAAATAATTATTTCAACGGATTAGAAAAAGAAAGTGAAACTGTTCAAAGAATATTTCCATGGCTTAAATTTTCATCAAAATTATGGCATATTTAAATTGCAAAAATAGGCAGAAGAACAAAGAACAACGAAAATTTAACACATTTCATTGGTTGATAATTAAACCTATGAGTATTTTTTAATGAAATATTCGATCACTTATTTTCTTTTTTAAAAGTGAGCATAAAAACAAAATGCAATACTGCTACAAAAGAAATTGCTAAAATTTACCCATTTCAACGGGTGTCAATTATTAATGGGCATGTGCTTCTGAAATCTACCTCTTACCAAGAATTTTTATAAAAGGCCTCGGCAGAAAAAATTACCAATTTTTCGAACTCCATTGAAAATAATTATTTCAACGGATTAGAAAAAGAAAGTGTAACTGTTCAAAAGAATATTTCCATGGCTTAAATTTTCATCAAAATTATGGCATATTTAAATTGCAAAAATAGGCAGAAGAACAAAGAACAACGAAAATTTAACACATTTCATTGGTTGATAATTAAGCCTATGAATATTTTTAAATGAAATATTCGATCACTTATTTTCTTTTTTAAAAGTGAGCATAAAAACAAAATGCAATACTGCTACAAAAGAAATTGCTAAAATTTACCCATTTCAACGGGTGTCAATTATTAATGGGCATGTGCTTCTGAAATCTACCTCTTACCAAGAATTTTTATAAAAGGCCTCGGCAGAAAAAATTACCAATTTTTCGAACTCCATTGAAAATAATTATTTCAACGGATTAGAAAAAGAAAGTGTAACTGTTCAAAAGAATATTTCCATGGCTTAAATTTTCATCAAAATTATGGCATATTTAAATTGCAAAAATAGGCTGAAGAACAAAGAACTACGAAAATTTAAAACATTTCATTTGTTGATAATTAAGCCTATGAATATTTTTTAATGAAATATTCGATCACTTATTTTCTTTTTTAAAAGTGAGCATAAAAACAAAATGCAATACTGCTACAAAAGAAATTGCTAAAATTTACCCATTTCAACGGGTGTCAATTATTAATGGGCATGTGCTTCTGAAATCTACCTCTTACCAAGAATTTTTATAAAAGGCCTCGGCAGAAAAAATTACCAATTTTTCGAACTCCATTGAAAATAATTATTTCAACGGATTAGAAAAAGAAAGTGAAACTGTTCAAAAGAATATTTCCATGGCTTAAATTTTCATCAAAATTATGGCATATTTAAATTGCAAAAATAGGCAGAAGAACAAAGAACTACGAAAATTTAACACATTTCATTGGTTGATAATTAAACCTATGAGTATTTTTTAATGAAATATTCGATCACTTATTTTCTTTTTTAAAAGTGAGCATAAAAACAAAATACAATACTGCTACAAAAGAAATTGCTAAAATTTACCCATTTCAACGGGTGTCAATTATTAATGGGCATGTGCTTCTGAAATCTACCTCTTACCAAGAATTTTTATAAAAGGCCTCGGCAGAAAAAATTACCAATTTTTCGAACTCCATTGAAAATAATTATTTCAACGGATTAGAAAAAGAAAGTGAAACTGTTCAAAAGAATATTTCCATGGCTTAAATTTTCATCAAAATTATGGCATATTTAAATTGCAAAAATAGGCTGAAGAACAAAGAACTACGAAAATTTAAAACATTTCATTTGTTGATAATTAAGCCTATGAATATTTTTAAATGAAATATTCGATCACTTATTTTCTTTTTTAAAAGTGAGCATAAAAACAAAATGCAATACTGCTACAAAAGAAATTGCTAAAATTTACCCATTTCAACGGGTGTCAATTATTAATGGGCATGTGCTTCTGAAATCTACCTCTTACCAAGAATTTTTATAAAAGGCCTCGGCAGAAAAAATTACCAATTTTTCGAACTCCATTGAAAATAATTATTTCAACGGATTAGAAAAAGAAAGTGTAACTGTTCAAAAGAATATTTCCATGGCTTAAATTTTCATCAAAATTATGGCATATTTAAATTGCAAAAATAGGCTGAAGAACAAAGAACTACGAAAATTTAAAACATTTCATTTGTTGATAATTAAGCCTATGAATATTTTTAATGAAATATTCGATCACTTATTTTCTTTTTTAAAAGTGAGCATAAAAACAAAATGCAATACTGCTACAAAAGAAATTGCTAAAATTTACCCATTTCAACGGGTGTCAATTATTAATGGGCATGTGCTTCTGAAATCTACCTCTTACCAAGAATTTTTATAAAAGGCCTCGGCAGAAAAAATTACCAATTTTTCGAACTCCATTGAAAATAATTATTTCAACGGATTAGAAAAAGAAAGTGTAACTGTTCAAAAGAATATTTCCATGGCTTAAATTTTCATCAAAATTATGGCATATTTAAATTGCAAAAATAGGCTGAAGAACAAAGAACAACGAAAATTTAACACATTTCATTGGTTGATAATTAAACCTATGAGTATTTTTTAATGAAATATTCGATCACTTATTTTCTTTTTTAAAAGTGAGCATAAAAACAAAATGCAATACTGCTACAAAAGAAATTGCTAAAATTTACCCACTTCAACGGGTGTCAATTATTAATGGGCATGTGCTTCTGAAATCTACCTCTTACCAAGAATTTTTATAAAAGGCCTCGGCAGAAAAAATTACCAATTTTTCGAACTCCATTGAAAATAATTATTTCAACGGATTAGAAAAAGAAAGTGTAACTGTTCAAAAGAATATTTCCATGGCTTAAATTTTCATCAAAATTATGGCATATTTAAATTGCAAAAATAGGCTGAAGAACAAAGAACAACGAAAATTTAACACATTTCATTTGTTGATAATTAAGCCTATGAATATTTTTTAATGAAATATTCGATCACTTATTTTCTTTTTTAAAAGTGAGAATAAAACAAAATGCAATACTGCTACAAAAGAAATTGCTAAAATTTACCCATTTCAACGGGTGTCAATTATTAATGGGCATGTGCTTCTGAAATCTACCTCTTACCAAGAATTTTTATAAAAGGCCTCGGCAGAAAAAATTACCAATTTTTCTAACTCCATTGAAAATAATTATTTCAACGGATTAGAAAAAGAAAGTGTAACTGTTCAAAAGAATATTTCCATGGCTTAAATTTTCATCAAAATTATGGCATATTTAAATTGCAAAAATAGGCTGAAGAACAAAGAACAACGAAAATTTAACACATTTCATTGGTTGATAATTAAACCTATGAGTATTTTTTAATGAAATATTCGATCACTTATTTTCTTTTTTAAAAGTGAGCATAAAACAAAATGCAATACTGCTACAAAAGAAATTGCTAAAATTTACCCATTTCAACGGGTGTCAATTATTAATGGGCATGTGCTTCTGAAATCTACCTCTTACCAAGAATTTTTATAAAAGGCCTCGGCAGAAAAAATTACCAATTTTTCGAACTCCATTGAAAATAATTATTTCAACGGATTAGAAAAAGAAAGTGTAACTGTTCAAAAGAATATTTCCATGGCTTAAATTTTCATCAAAATTATGGCATATTTAAATTGCAAAAATAGGCAGAAGAACAAAGAACAACGAAAATTTAACACATTTCATTGGTTGATAATTAAACCTATGAGTATTTTTTAATGAAATATTCGATCACTTATTTTCTTTTTTAAAAGTGAGCATAAAAACAAAATGCAATACTGCTACAAAAGAAATTGCTAAAATTTACCCATTTCAACGGGTGTCAATTATTAATGGGCATGTGCTTCTGAAATCTACCTCTTACCAAGAATTTTTATAAAAGGCCTCGGCAGAAAAAATTACCAATTTTTCGAACTCCATTGAAAATAATTATTTCAACGGATTAGAAAAAGAAAGTGTAACTGTTCAAAAGAATATTTCCATGGCTTAAATTTTCATCAAAATTATGGCATATTTAAATTGCAAAAATAGGCTTCACTTATTTATTTTTTAAAAGTGAGCATAAAAACAAAACGCAATACTGCTACAAAAGAAATTGCTAAAATTTACCCATTTCAACGGGTGTCAATTATTAATGGGCATGTGCTTCTGAAATCTACCTCTTACCAAGAATTTTTATAAAAGGCCTCGGCAGAAAAAATTACTAATTTTTCGAACTCCATTGAAAATAATTATTTCAACGGATTAGAAAAAGAAAGTGAAACTGTTCAAAAGAATATTTCCATGGCTTAAATTTTCATCAAAATTATGGCATATTTAAATTGCAAAAATAGGCTGAAGAACAAAGAACTACGAAAATTTAAAACATTTCATTTGTTGATAATTAAGCCTATGAATATTTTTTAATGAAATATTCGATCACTTATTTTCTTTTTTAAAAGTGAGCATAAAAACAAAATGCAATACTGCTACAAAAGAAATTGCTAAAATTTACCCATTTCAACGGGTGTCAATTATTAATGGGCATGTGCTTCTGAAATCTACCTCTTACCAAGAATTTTTATAAAAGGCCTCGGCAGAAAAAATTACCAATTTTTCGAACTCCATTGAAAATAATTATTTCAACGGATTAGAAAAAGAAAGTGAAACTGTTCAAAGAATATTTCCATGGCTTAAATTTTCATCAAAATTATGTCATATTTAATTGCCAAAATAGGCTGAAGAACAAAGAACAACGAAAATTTAACACATTTCATTGGTTGATAATTAAGCCTATGAATATTTTTAAATGAAATATTCGATCACTTATTTTCTTTTTTAAAAGTGAGCATAAAAACAAAATGCAATACTGCTACAAAAGAAATTGCTAAAATTTACCCATTTCAACGGGTGTCAATTATTAATGGGCATGTGCTTCTGAAATCTACCTCTTACCAAGAATTTTTATAAAAGGCCTCGGCAGAAAAAATTACCAATTTTTCGAACTCCATTGAAAATAATTATTTCAACGGATTAGAAAAAGAAAGTGTAACTGTTCAAAAGAATATTTCCATGGCTTAAATTTTCATCAAAATTATGGCATATTTAAATTGCAAAAATAGGCTGAAGAACAAAGAACTACGAAAATTTAAAACATTTCATTTGTTGATAATTAAGCCTATGAATATTTTTAAATGAAATATTCGATCACTTATTTTCTTTTTTAAAAGTGAGCATAAAAACAAAATGCAATACTGCTACAAAAGAAATTGCTAAAATTTACCCATTTCAACGGGTGTCAATTATTAATGGGCATGTGCTTCTGAAATCTACCTCTTACCAAGAATTTTTATAAAAGGCCTCGGCAGAAAAAATTACCATTTTTCGAACTCCATTGAAAATAATTATTTCAACGGATTAGAAAAAGAAAGTGAAACTGTTCAAAAGAATATTTCCATGGCTTAAATTTTCATCAAAATTATGGCATATTTAAATTGCAAAAATAGGCTGAAGAACAAAGAACTACGAAAATTTAACAAATTTCATTGGTTGATAATTAAGCCTATGAATATTTTTAATGAAATATTCGATCACTTATTTTCTTTTTTAAAAGTGAGCATAAAAACAAAATGCAATACTGCTACAAAAGAAATTGCTAAAATTTACCCACTTCAACGGGTGTCAATTATTAATGGGCATGTGCTTCTGAAATCTACCTCTTACCAAGAATTTTTATAAAAGGCCTCGGCAGAAAAAATTACCATTTTTCGAACTCCATTGAAAATAATTATTTCAACGGATTAGAAAAAGAAAGTGAAACTGTTCAAAAGAATATTTCCATGGCTTAAATTTTCATCAAAATTATGGCATATTTAAATTGCAAAAATAGGCTGAAGAACAAAGAACTACGAAAATTTAACAAATTTCATTGGTTGATAATTAAGCCTATTATTTTCTTTTTTAAAAGTGAGCATAAAAACAAAATGCAATACTGCTACAAAAGAAATTGCTAAAATTTACCCATTTCAACGGGTGTCAATTATTAATGGGCATGTGCTTCTGAAATCTACCTCTTACCAAGAATTTTTATAAAAGGCCTCGGCAGAAAAAATTACCATTTTTCGAACTCCATTGAAAATAATTATTTCAACGGATTAGAAAAAGAAAGTGAAACTGTTCAAAAGAATATTTCCATGGCTTAAATTTTCATCAAAATTATGGCATATTTAAATTGCAAAAATAGGCTGAAGAACAAAGAACTACGAAAATTTAACAAATTTCATTGGTTGATAATTAAGCCTATTATTTTCTTTTTTAAAAGTGAGCATAAAAACAAAATGCAATACTGCTACAAAAGAAATTGCTAAAATTTACCCATTTCAACGGGTGTCAATTATTAATGGGCATGTGCTTCTGAAATCTACCTCTTACCAAGAATTTTTATAAAAGGCCTCGGCAGAAAAAATTACAATTTTTCGAACTCCATTGAAAATAATTATTTCAACGGATTAGAAAAAGAAAGTGTAACTGTTCAAAAGAATATTTCCATGGCTTAAATTTTCATCAAAATTATGGCATATTTAAATTGCAAAAATAGGCTGAAGAACAAAGAACAACGAAAACTTAACTCATTACATTGGTTGATAATTAAGCCTATGAGTATTTTTTAATGAAATATTCGATCACTTATTTTCTTTTTTAAAAGTGAGCATAAAAACAAAATGCAATACTGCTACAAAAGAAATTGCTAAAATTTACCCATTTCAACGGGTGTCAATTATTAATGGGCATGTGCTTCTGAAATCTACCTCTTACCAAGAATTTTTATAAAAGGCCTCGGCAGAAAAAATTACCAATTTTTCGAACTCCATTGAAAATAATTATTTCAACGGATTAGAAAAAGAAAGTGAAACTGTTCAAAAGAATATTTCCATGGCTTAAATTTTCATCAAAATTATGGCATATTTAAATTGCAAAAATAGGCTGAAGAACAAAGAACTACGAAAATTTAAAACATTTCATTTGTTGATAATTAAGCCTATGAATATTTTTAAATGAAATATTCGATCACTTATTTTCTTTTTTAAAAGTGAGCATAAAAACAAAATGCAATACTGCTACAAAAGAAATTGCTAAAATTTACCCATTTCAACGGGTGTCAATTATTAATGGGCATGTGCTTCTGAAATCTACCTCTTACCAAGAATTTTTATAAAAGGCCTCGGCAGAAAAAATTACCATTTTTCGAACTCCATTGAAAATAATTATTTCAACGGATTAGAAAAAGAAAGTGAAACTGTTCAAAAGAATATTTCCATGGCTTAAATTTTCATCAAAATTATGGCATATTTAAATTGCAAAAATAGGCTGAAGAACAAAGAACTACGAAAATTTAACAAATTTCATTGGTTGATAATTAAGCCTATGAATATTTTTTAATGAAATATTCGATCACTTATTTTCTTTTTTAAAAGTGAGCATAAAAACAAAATGCAATACTGCTACAAAAGAAATTGCTAAAATTTACCCACTTCAACGGGTGTCAATTATTAATGGGCATGTGCTTCTGAAATCTACCTCTTACCAAGAATTTTTATAAAAGGCCTCGGCAGAAAAAATTACCATTTTTCGAACTCCATTGAAAATAATTATTTCAACGGATTAGAAAAAGAAAGTGAAACTGTTCAAAAGAATATTTCCATGGCTTAAATTTTCATCAAAATTATGGCATATTTAAATTGCAAAAATAGGCTGAAGAACAAAGAACTACGAAAATTTAACAAATTTCATTGGTTGATAATTAAGCCTATTATTTTCTTTTTTAAAAGTGAGCATAAAAACAAAATGCAATACTGCTACAAAAGAAATTGCTAAAATTTACCCATTTCAACGGGTGTCAATTATTAATGGGCATGTGCTTCTGAAATCTACCTCTTACCAAGAATTTTTATAAAAGGCCTCGGCAGAAAAAATTACAATTTTTCGAACTCCATTGAAAATAATTATTTCAACGGATTAGAAAAAGAAAGTGTAACTGTTCAAAAGAATATTTCCATGGCTTAAATTTTCATCAAAATTATGGCATATTTAAATTGCAAAAATAGGCAGAAGAACAAAGAACAACGAAAATTTAACACATTTCATTGGTTGATAATTAAACCTATGAGTATTTTTTAATGAAATATTCGATCACTTATTTTCTTTTTTAAAAGTGAGCATAAAAACAAAATGCAATACTGCTACAAAAGAAATTGCTAAAATTTACCCATTTCAACGGGTGTCAATTATTAATGGGCATGTGCTTCTGAAATCTACCTCTTACCAAGAATTTTTATAAAAGGCCTCGGCAGAAAAAATTACCAATTTTTCGAACTCCATTGAAAATAATTATTTCAACGGATTAGAAAAAGAAAGTGAAACTGTTCAAAGAATATTTCCATGGCTTAAATTTTCATCAAAATTATGGCATATTTAAATTGCAAAAATAGGCAGAAGAACAAAGAACAACGAAAATTTAACACATTTCATTGGTTGATAATTAAACCTATGAGTATTTTTTAATGAAATATTCGATCACTTATTTTCTTTTTTAAAAGTGAGCATAAAAACAAAATGCAATACTGCTACAAAAGAAATTGCTAAAATTTACCCATTTCAACGGGTGTCAATTATTAATGGGCATGTGCTTCTGAAATCTACCTCTTACCAAGAATAATGGACCTTCAGCTACTGAAAGCAGAAAAGCAAAATTCGGAGAAGAATTCCCAAAAACAGGAATACAATGTTGGTTTACCATTTTAAATTCATATGCGAAAATATAAAATTTGGCAAAATATTAATTTATTGTTTGTATAATTTTGGCTCAATAATTCGACCAAAAAATTTGGCATTAAATTTTGAAGCCGGGCATTGGGCACTAAATTACAAAAAATACTTAAAGCTATAAAAAATATTTATTAAATAATTAATTTAAATGAATAAATTCAATCAAAGGGGTATTCGAAGACCTTGTTTTGCTTTTCGGGTCAAAAATTTTTTTTTCAGTGTTATTTTAAAACTTATGCGCTAAGGCAAAAAACAGGAACTTGTAGCGATTTTGCGCCTAAAAATCTCAAATTTTTGTAATTTTGAAGCTAAACTTTTCAAGAACTAAGGTAAACAGCAGTTCCGTTAAGCCCGCTGGGAAAAATTTAAAAGACATTTAATGAAATAATGGTAAGTAAATATGCAAAAATTTCCCATTTTTTCTTTAAAATTTTTCATATCCTCCCACTCTGGCTACGGGCCTGTAAGCAATTTTAAAAATGTGTCACTCTTCTTCTTCTTCCCCTTGTGAAATTTGTTCGAGAGCAGTTAAAACAATTTTGATTTCTTCGGGCACCGGCTGGTCCTCTTCTAGCATCGTAAGTGCAGCATCATATTCCTTTAAAGAATGTAAAAGGTATATGAAAACAGCAAAAAATTACAAAATTTGGTTATTTCCCAGACCACATGCCCAATAAAGCAAAGCCATAAAGCACTTTTAAGGTAGAACTAAAGTACGACAAAATGAATATTCGTATTGCAAAAATGAGGTTACAAAAATGTAATAATAAAATGCATTAGAATATAAGCTTGCTTTATAAAAAGATAATTTACAAAAATTTATTAAAAAGGTTAAGAAAATTAGCTAATAAAAATGTCTAATCGAAAACTATATTTTTCCGAGAAAAAATAACCCGCTTTCCGTAAATTTCTAAGATTGGCTAATAAAAATTAATTGATAAGAAATGGATTTTCACATAATGACTTTTTTTAATAACAAATCTAAAAATTTAATAATTTTTCCCTGGCGGTGACTTAAGCACCGCCAAACAACAAAAAGTTCAATGAATTTATCAAATTTAATGTACCATAAAAATGTTTTTTTCGTTAATTTTTCAAATTTTCTCCCGACAACGCATATCGGCAGACAATTCCTAATTCTTAAAAATAAATAAAATCCGTTTGGGCATTAAATTTTAACAAATTAGGGAATTTTGTTTTATCAAATGACATTCCCAATTTGTTTCTGCTTTGAAAAGATCCCACCTGTTGAGCCAATTCCTTTGCGTTTACGCCGTTTCTGAACTGCATTTGAAAAATGGCGTAATTCAGTGCAACGCCAAGCCTCAGATGATCAGTTGCCTGTAACTCGTCCTGCGCCAATTTGTGAGCAGTTGAATAAGCAGCTTCCGCTCGATCATCATCTGCAACCGAAAACTTTTGAGAAAAATTGCGATATTTATTCAAAAAATAAAATCAAAAAGTTTAATTTTTAATAAAAATTCATAAATTAAACATACATTTATTTAGGTATTGATTCACAGAGGCGTAGCGGTAAAAGTCGCCCTTGATAACCGTGTAATAGACCTCTGCTGATTTATCAATGTTGGCGATGCAATGGGGCAGCACTTTTTCGTCGATTAATGTCTGAATTTTAATTATTTTTTGTTTCATATGCAAATATTTGAACTTATTTTTCATACTTGAAGGGGGGCGTCAACTGGTTTTGCGAATGAGTCCGGTCTTTGCTGTTTAAAACCGTTTTTAAAAAAAACTTTTTTGGGGGTGGGGGGGGGGGAGGGGGGGTCCGGCGATGCCGAAATGTGCCGAAAGAGAAAAATTTGAGTACAATTTGTTGACAGATTTTGTCAAAAATGTAAATTGGCATTTTGATTCAAAATTTAGTTTTCTAAGCAAATATTATACTCGACCTGAAATTATTTACAAAAAATCTTTTGTATGCAAAATTTCGGTCAATTTTAAAAAACCCAAGTTTATTTAATTTGGCAGAGAAACGTAAAAAAAACTTACAGCCACTTGATTGCAAAATCTTTCTACTTCTTCCTGAAACGTATTGACACAACCATTGTAAACCTGTAATTAAGAACATAATATTGCTTCGTGTTTTCGGTTTCTAATTTCAACTATATTTTGAAAAAAAACTCATAGTGGTGTTTTTAAAACCATTGAAATAAAACAAAAAGACGTGATGTGAAATAAAAAAAAGCGCCAACTCTTAAGTCCAATCTGCAGTGAAAAGCCTAATTAATACATTTTTGGCATTTTTTATTTTTAGCCCTTTATGGCAGTTTTATAACGAGTCATGCGAAGGCGCTAACTTTCTGCTATAAAACAGGGCTGCCAAGTGTCCTTATTTCTAAGATTGGTCCTTATTTGGGGGCCAGATCTTAGAAAATGAAAATGTCCTTATTTCTAAGATTTTTTTATTTTTAGGCTTGCCCAAACTTTTTAAATTTTTTGTGCTTATTGATTTATTTCGCTGATTTAAATGCTATAAAAACTCCCAATTTTCAAAATTTTTTCCCGGCGGCGCCTATCGGCAACTAAAAATTTTTGTTACCTTAATAAATTAGCTCAAAATCGTAAAAATTAGTAATTTTTGGTGAAAAGCTGTTAACAAATAGTGTAAATTGCCCAAAATTCCTTAAAGAACAGACAAAATTTGGACAATTTTTGGGCAAAATCTGTTAACAAATTGCTTCTAATATTCAAAAAAATTTCCCCGGTGGCGCCTATCGGCACCACCGGACCCCCCCCCCCCCACTTTCTCTGTTTTTTGGAAAAAAGCGCCACAAAAAAGTGCATATGCATGACACTTTTTTGAAAAAAATATTATTTTCCAATAATAAAACCGTTGTAATTTTACCATATTTAGACTGAGAATTGAAATTCAAAAAATTTATATTTTCTATTATTTTTCGAAATCGGGCCCGGGGTTCGGATTTTGTCGAATGGATGACATTCGTCATTAGCGACCTCGAAAATTAAAAATTTGCCCTCCATTTTTCACAAAAGTCTCAATTAAACTTGTCAAAATATTTTTTTATTATTTCATTATTACCTGTGAATTTGTGTCGTTACGTTCATCGATTTGCTCCATGTCTCCCAGGGCTTTGATTGCGTTCAGTCGAGTTCGAATCGCTCCTTTGTAACCGGTTTCCAGAAGATTGGCCAATTCGAGGGATGGAGGCGTTTGCAGATTTGAAAATAACTGCAACAGAAATAATTACATAATTAAAAAAAGAATCGTCTCCTTCGAATTCATTTTATTTGCAAACATTTATAATTTTTCTGTTTTCCCAAGTTTTTGAGTAAAAACGAACACCCAATTTTTTAGGGTTTCAATTAAAATTTATAAAAGTATTCGCGATTTATGTGCATATTTGGGCATTTTTCAAGAAAACCTTATTAAAACGGCCCCCTCCATTAAAGCGGCCTTTTTGACATCTAAGGACTGAAAATATTTCAAAAAATTGAATTTTTGGGTTTTCGAAAATATTAATAAAAATTTTAACTTTTTTAAATAAATTTTATTTTATATTATTGGTTCTAAAGTGCCTTATTCATACTATATTTAGCTATTTCGAGATTTTAGCATAAATTTAATAAATTTGAAGAATTTGGGAAAATTTTGCCCTCACTTTGGAAAAATTTATATGCATATTTTTCACTTTTTATGTGCATATTTCGCGATTTTTGGTGCATATTTTATGCACATATTTTACCATTTTGTGTGCATATAATTCCCAACCCTACTTATAATGTATTTTTATAATTTATATAACATTAAATACCGTTGCTAAATCACGGCAGGCGTTGTCGTAGAGGCCGATTCGTAGATAGCGATCAATTTTGCCATGGAGTATTGCTTCTTCTTGCGACATCTTTAATTTGTTTATTTTTTAAATAACATTTCGGAAATCGTATAGTTCATCCATAATTCCCATTTTAATTTATTAAATGCTTAGAAATTGCTCTAAAACTTTCATTTCTATGAGATTTCTAATCATGGCTGAAAGGATGGATAATTTTGGTTAATAAAAACATTCAAAAAATTAACGGCGGGGGGGGGGGGGCGGGACATAGTGCACCCTCCCGCAATAACCTTTAGGCAATAATTTTTATAGCAAAATAAAACGACGAATTCTGATTGACCAATTCCTATGATTGCATAAACCCAATTTCTGGAGAAAAGCTCAGAAAAATCCAGGTCCTGGAAATATTAAAATGCAGAAAAAACCATCAAAAAGGGCGTTATATAAAAAACCATCAAATGAAAATTTCCAACAAAAAACTGTCCATAACTTTTGTCAAAGCCAACCAAATTAAACATTCTTGATATTATTCGATAGCCCTAACATTTCTCTATTAGTTCACTTAAATTTCAAAAAATTTGGCCAAGTTTGAGCAAAGTTATGGCCAAGAGTACCTAAGGAAACTGGTTTCCAGAGATTTTTCGCCATAACTTTTTTGAATCCTAATGATTTTTTTTAATTTTGTAGGCTAATAGAGGAAACATAGGACTAGCGAATGGTATCAAGATCACTTTATTTTGTTCGTTCTAAGAATGTTTTGATCATAATCTTTGATGATCAAAATTATTTTATGCCAAATGAAAAAAATTACGCTATAAATTGTTAAAAGATTATTGGTTTCTTTATATCATTCTATAGCCCTAATTATTCTCTATTAGCTTACCTAAGTTTCAAAAAATTTAATTAGTATTCAAAAAAGGTATGGCCAAAAATGTTTGAAAACCAGGTTCCTTGGGTACTCTTGGACATAACTTTGCTCAAACTTGGCCAAATTTTTTGAAATTTAGGTGAGCTAATAACTAGAGAAATGTTAGGGCTATCGAATAATACCAAGAATGTTTAATTTAGGTGGGTTTGACAAAAGTTATGGGCAGTTTTTTGTTGGAAATTTTCATTTGATGGTTTTTTATATAACGCCCATTTTGATGGCTTTTATATAACGACATAGCACCATTTTTTTGAAATAAGCAAAAAATAAACAAACTTTAATACTTTCTTTGTAAATGATTGCTTTGTCCAATTGGGTCGTCAGGAACAACAGCTGAACAAAAACTAAAAAATGTAAAGATACGGAACTTTAAAATACTTAAATTTCATTTTTATCTATAATTTGAACAATTTGGAATATCAACATATCCTTAAAATCCCTTAGTTTTCGCAGATACGCAAAAACCCGACCAAAATCTATCCGATGTTTAGAAATAAAAAATTTAGACCTCCTATCCCATTATTACCTTGCTTCTGGGGTCCGGTCCGCTTGTACTGTTACTGTTCAACAGTCTCAATAATAAAGGTTTAGACACAATATTATTTTGCTAAAATTTGTAATTAATTATTTTTTATTGAATAGAGATAATTTGAATTTTTTTGAAAGGTCCTTGTGTTCTCGATAATTGCGCTCTTAGCCCTCCCTCATTCCCAAATTCTCCCAAAAAATGGCTAATTGCATGTGAAAATTTCTAGGTCAAAAAAATAATTTGATTGGCATGATAATAAAACAGTAATTTTACAACTATATGTATTTGAAAATGAGCAAAACCAATAAGATAGAAACTATTTTCCGAAAATGGAAATCTCGCCTTGACCCAGCCCGTAAATCAATGGATAGTCTTATAGTTTTGAATTTATGGTACTTTTCGGTTTTGCCCCCCTGAAACTTTCAAATAAAAGTCAAAATATGTTTTTCTTGTATTTATGAATTTAGAATTTTTGTTCGAATTCGGGTATTTATGTATTTAAAAAAAAATTAAAAAGGGACTTGGTGTCACAGAAGTACCAACTGGCGCTAATCGGAAATTTTTGGTTTTTAGTTGTTAAAAAAGGAAAGCAAGCATGTCAAAATGATGTTCATTTGCAATAATATGTATTCATAAACACATTTGCCCGCGGTTTTGGAACATTTCGGGGGGGGGGGGGGGAAGAAAAAGAGCAAAATGTTGAGAGGGGGGAAGAAAAAGAGCAAAATGTTGAGGGGGAAGAAAAAGAGCAAAATGTTGAGGGTGAAGAAAAAGAGAGAATGTTGAGAGGGGGGAAGAAAAAGAGCAAAATGTTGAGGGGGAAGAAAAAGAGCAAAATGTTGAGGGTGAAGAAAAAGAGAAATGTTGAGAGTGGGGAAGAAAAAGATCAAAATGTTGAGAGGGGGGAAGAAAAAGAGCAAAATGTTGAGGGGGAAGAAAAAGAGCAAAATGTTGAGGGTGAAGAAAAAGAGAAATGTTGAGAGTGGGGAAGAAAAAGAGCAAAATGTTGAGGGGGAAGAAAAAGAGCAAAATGTTGAGGGTGAAGAAAAAGAGAAATGTTGAGAGTGGGGAAGAAAAAGATCAAAATGTTGAGAGGGGGGAAGAAAAAGAGCAAAATGTTGAGGGTGAAGAAAAAGAGAAATGTTGAGAGTGGGGAAGAAAAAGATCAAAATGTTGAGAGGGGGGAAGAAAAAGAGCAAAATGTTGAGGGGGAAGAAAAAGAGCAAAATGTTGAGGGTGAAGAAAAAGAGAAATGTTGAGAGTGGGGAAGAAAAAGATCAAAATGTTGAGAGGGGGGAAGAAAAAGAGCAAAATGTTGAGGGGGAAGAAAAAGAGCAAAATGTTGAGGGTGAAGAAAAAGAGAAATGTTGAGAGGGGGGAAGAAAAAGAGCAAAATGTTGAGGGGGAAGAAAAAGAGCAAAATGTTGAGGGTGAAGAAAAAGAGAAATGTTGAGAGTGGGGAAGAAAAAGATCAAAATGTTGAGAGGGGGGAAGAAAAAGAGCAAAATGTTGAGGGGGAAGAAAAAGAGCAAAATGTTGAGGGTGAAGAAAAAGAGAAATGTTGAGAGTGGGGAAGAAAAAGATCAAAATGTTGAGAGGGGGGAAGAAAAAGAGCAAAATGTTGAGGGGGAAGAAAAAGAGCAAAATGTTGAGGGTGAAGAAAAAGAGAGAATGTTGAGAGGGGGGAAGAAAAAGAGCAAAATGTTGAGGGGGAAGAAAAAGAGCAAAATGTTGAGGGTGAAGAAAAAGAGAAATGTTGAGAGTGGGGAAGAAAAAGATCAAAATGTTGAGAGGGGGGAAGAAAAAGAGCAAAATGTTGAGGGGGAAGAAAAAGAGCAAAATGTTGAGGGTGAAGAAAAAGAGAAATGTTGAGAGTGGGGAAGAAAAAGATCAAAATGTTGAGAGGGGGGAAGAAAAAGAGCAAAATGTTGAGGGGGAAGAAAAAGAGCAAAATGTTGAGAGGGCGGAAGAAAAAGAGCAAAATGTTGAGAAGGGGGAAGAAAAAGAGCAAAATGTTGAGGGGGGGGGGGGGGGGGGGAAGACGAAAGATAAAAATGAAGGGGAAAGATTGGCCCGGAAAAAGATAAAAAAAAAGGGTAAAAGGTGAGCAGCGAAAGGAGCTAAGGTCATCATGGCTTCTTCAGTCGAAGCGTTCTATAGCGGTAGGTTCATTAACACTTTGGAAAAAATTAGCCAAAAATGTGAATTATTAGCTGGAAAAAATTAAATGGTACATAGAAAAGCAGTGCTCTCTTAAAAATATATTTGTTTGTTTTTTAAAGTGAGGACTAAAAATAGCTTTTGGTTGTGTTCAGAGATTCGGGACGAGAAAAAAAATTCGGAATTCGTGAATAACCAACCATCATAGTTCCACTCAAAATTACATAAAAATACTTTATAACTATGTGGTGCTGAAAACGACTAAACCATCGAAAATTGCGCGGAAAAGCGCTTAAACCGATTTTTAAATCAGTTTAAATCACGAAATATTGCCTCAAAAATAAGACAAAAACCCATTTAAAGAAAAAATTTTGAAATAATTGGTGGAATACTATTTGACTTAGCTAAGTCTAAAATCAATAATTAATTCGAAATGGAGAATCTGAGAGGTTTCTGAACAGTCCGAAACCCGAAGAAATTAATTTATTTGGTACTGAAGTGTCCATTCACTGGGACTCAGTTTCTTACGCTCAGATTGCGTCGTTTCAAACACAACTCATCAATAGGGACTCCATTTTTAGGCAAATGCCTAAAATTTTTGCGCACTTAATACGAACAGATAAACATGAAAAACGCCTTTTCCGCTTGGTTTGGGGTGTCTACGATGACTTTTATAATGCCTAAATTTGCCTATTTTGGACTTTGTGTGCTTAATGCCTATTTGCCTATTTTAGTGCCTATTTCGCCATTTTTGGCGCCTTTTTTATCATTTTCGGAAAAATCCTTAACAAAAATGCAAGAAAAATGAAAAATACACCCCTAAGAATCGACCTGAAAAAATTTTCAGAAAATACACCCTTATCAATTGAAAAAATTTTCTCAAAAATTGATCGGCAAAATTTAATACTTTTTCCTTGATAAAAAATTTTTGGTTTAAAAAATTTCCTTAATCAAAAAATCATTTATAATTAAAATATACCAAAATAAAGTGTTTTATTAAGTTTTTAATGTTTTTCTAGCTAAAAAGCGTTAATAAAAAAAAATTTATTTGCCTATTTTTGTGCCTATTTTGAAATTTTTGTGCCTATTTAATGCCTATTTTGCGATTTTTTTTTCTGCCTTTTTAGGTGCCTATTTCGCGATTTTTTGTGCCTAAAAATGGAGTCCCTACTCATCAAGAGTTAGCGAATGATACCAAATTTGTCCAGGTGTTACTTTTTTCAAATGTTTTAATTGACAATTTTATCAAATTTTTCGTGATTTAAACTGGTTCAAAAACTGGTTTAAACTCTTGGCCCGCGCAGTTTCTTGATGGTTTAGTTGTTTTCAGCACCTAAGAAAATTATAAAATTGTTTTAATGCAATTATGAGTCTGGGACCTATTATGGATATTTTCCAAAACGAACACTTGAGGAAGCGCTTTTACAATTTTTGTGGAACAGTGACACGAACAGACAACGCTGACAAATGAGCAAAAATTGTGTAAGCTTAAACCAATGATTAACAGATTATAAACCAAAATTTTGTAAAACAAATTTTAAAGCTTGCCACAGATAAAGATATTTGGGAATTTTATTCTAAATGTATTGCCCGTTGGTTAAATTTTTTTTTCTGTTGATTTGCACAATTACCTATGGTTATCGTAAAATCGTCCTTTTGGTGTCCCATTAATGAAAAATTTGGTGAATGTTCCTTTTAGCGGTTTCTGTCTTTTAATGGCGAATCCTAAAATTGCGCAGCAGAAAATGTGGAAATTACAATTTTTACTGAAATAATTATACTGAATAGAATTTTAATTATTTTTTGATTTTTTTTTGTAAAATAAAAAGTTATTCTGAAAGTTTAAGCAAGGAATAGGGTTTCGGTCGGCTCCATTTACAACGAAAAAGAATCAGTTTTAGACAATGAATGTTCAACTCTTTTGCCCCATAAATAAATCATTTTAAGAAATGGTTTTTCAGTTGCATTTCTAAAATCTATATTGCCAAAAAAATTTTTATTTTTGTTATGTCCAAGCCTCTTGTCTGTTGTTGTTACTTCTTTTCCATAAGTATTCCTTTTTTTACAATTTTCATACTGTACTCCCTCAATTATGCTAAATTTCCTACCGTTTCCGTCTTGTCCAAAAAACACTTACAGAACTCTTGCAATTGATAATTTAATTTTGTTCGATCGATTCAGTTCAGCAATTCTGGAATTCAAAAAATCATTTAATCGTTGGAAAAAGCGCTGGAAAATTTAAAAATATAATGTATTTTTTATTTTTTTGTTTTATTTACGTTCAAAAGCTGTTAATTAAATGGTAGGAAAATGACATTTTAATTTTTATAAATTTTAATTAATTTTAAATGAATATTCGAACAATAACAAAAAGATTTACGTAAAGGAAAATTGAACTAACTCTTGCATATATATTTTAGATTTTTCATTTGTTTAAAATTATTTCAAAACCAAAAAATTTGATAATTATAAATCAGACCAAAGAAGTTGCTCCATAATTATGTAGGATGATATCATTTTGTCTCAATCAAAGCAAAATTCATCAATTTTTGGGTCATCATTTTGCCGTAATTTTATTCCTATGCACCAACTCAAAACTGAAAGAAATGCATAATTTATGCACGAAATTTTTTACCAAAATGCAAAATTTAAAGCGGTAATTTTGTCACATTTTTTTGCCACCAAAACGAAAAAATTATTTATTTGAAAAATGAACAAACATTTTATGTATTCTTCGCTTTTAAAGAATAATAATGCTTAACTTTTTGATAGGTTTTAAACAAGCTTTGAGACTGAGACCACATTTTGTTATGGATATTTTTTAACGAAATTTGCGATTTTATAAAATTAATGTTAAAGATTATTCTTTTTTATTGTCTTATTTTAAATCAAAAATTACCAATGATTAAAAATCACAAATTTTAAAAGGATAGTATTAATTTATCGTGGGAAAATATAAAACTATTAAAAATAGTGACAAAAAAAGACAAATTGACAAAAGGCGAACATCAATTAAATTAAACAATATGTGTTTCAAAATCCCATATTAATCAGGAAGCCAGGTTTCTTTTAGTTTTTAAAACTTTTCAGAAAGATTTTCAACAGCTTCGAAATTTTCAATTGTTTTTCAATAAAATTTAGCATCAATATATTTGCACAAAACTGTACTATGGGATATGGAAGCCTGGCTTTTTTCAAATGCTTTAAAATGGGGTCCTTCGAATTGACAAGGCTTCTGTTTGGTAAAAAAAAATTCTTCGTAATAATTAATTCAAATACACAGCAATTAAGGCAATAACGACAATTAACAGCAGAAGGCATTTTTTAATGATAAGAGTGATCAGAATGGTCGGCCACTGATCAGAGGTCGGCCGGGTCATGCTTTTGCAACTGTTCGCCGTAGTCGGTGGCCTGTGAGCCGACGCTAAACAATAAACATACAAATGATCAAACAACACCGACCCCCTCTAATAAAGCCTGATCGGGTATCTCCTAGAATATTTTGGTTATAGGAGCAAGAAAATAGATAAATAAAAAATTTATTTAGGAATCGTAAGCCTTCTCTCTGTGATAAATTAACGTTTCATGTTTTTGGTTTTACCAAATTTTAAGCATATCATTACGAAAATTAGTTACGGTAGGTTATGGCAATCGAGAATCAAAGGATTTTTCTGTGGTCCTTAGCAACAAAAAAAAAAGTATCAAGGCTTATAAACCAAAAAAAATATTTTTTTTTCTGAATCGTTTTTTCGTTAGTGGAAAATCCCGAGGGTATATCTATTTAAACAAAAATCATTAAGCTCATAAGCACAAATTCTGTGCTCAATTAGTATTTTTTATTTCCCGCTCACAATGTGTCGTAATGAGTGAGTATTTCTTCCGGTGACAGTTTGCCATCTTTGTTTTCGTCCGCAATGTGAATCAAATGCTTGGCTTCCGCGTCGGCATGGTCAAAGTTCAACGGCATTACCCAGTCGCGCATTTCGTCCTAAAAGCAAAACGCCAAATTTGAATGGTTAAATGAAAATTTAAAAATATTTTGAAAATTTTGGTTAATGTTTCGATTTTTGGAAATATTTTATGATTTTACACCTCTCATTTGAAACTTTTTGGCAGCAATTTTTCCATTTTTAGCAATTTAAAATGAAAAAAAATCATAGAAATTTGAAAAATTAAAAAATGTGTGATTCTTTTGGAAAATTATTCTAAAAAATCCTTCACAGAATTACTGAAATTAAAAATTTCTATTTTTGTATGGTAGGGGGAGGGGAATGCCAATTTTGCGATTTTTGCATTTAAGCCGAAAAGTTTTAAAATTCTTAATTCTGTTAATTAATTGTGGCAGAATTGCCAATTTTGTTGCCAATATTAGCATTTTCGTGCCACTTTTTTCTTCCCCTTCAACGTGCCTTGTTCAATTTGCCGTCCTTGTCCTTGTCCCGGTGCTCCCTGAACATTTCTCGTTCCGATTCCACCCATTCCGGCTCTTTGCCCTTCAGTTCCGGGTAGTCGTCCGGTCTGTACATGTCGCCGATGTACTCAGCCATGTCCACGAAACCGTCCTTGTCCTTGTCAATGTCTTCGACGGTTTCCTGTAGAGAAATTTTTAAGGATTTTAAGGAAAGGACATCAATAGCAATTAAAAGATTTATTAATAAGCAATATTTAAGGATTAATTAGAAAAATACTTAAGTAAATATGAGAATTAGGGTGAGGGTTTGTTTATCATTAGGGAAATTTAGTTAAATTTACTGAATTTTGCCCTCAATCCCGATATTTCAACCAAGTTAAGACGAATGAAAATATAAATTGAAATAGTTGAAAAAGGGATTTTACTAAGCAATAATGGAATTAATCCTTGAAAAAAAATAAATTTGGCTCACCCACCTGAACCACAATGTCCCGCATATGGTCACAGTCCTCCGGGTGCATGAAACAGCCGTATTCCGTGCGGTCCATTTTACCGTCCGAATTGTAGTCAGCCACCTGTAAATCATTATTTTGAGTTTACTGTATGGAAAGCAAGTTTACTGTAAGGAACATTTAAAAATCTAAAAATCTGGCCGTTAGCCTCTCAATTTAATGTAAATTAGCAGGTCTTTGGCCTGTTTCTGACCTTCCATCGACGTTCGTCTCGCTCAATCATTTTGACGTATTCAGGTGAAATCTCCTGGCCCTCTTGTGGTTTTCCGTAAATCAAATTCCTGAAAATTTAAGATTTTATAGTTTTTCCACCCTTTTCCCTCTCTGTTAGCCTTTTCTTCACCTGTAGTCTTGCCAATCGAGCAATCCGTCCTTCAGCTGCTCCTCCTTGTAATTCTTCCATGTCCGCTCAACATCATTGTTCTGTAAAAAAACCATTATAGTTTTAAGGATTAGTCAGACCTTATAGAAAATAAATTGAAAAATTTAAGAAAAAAAGAAATTTATAAGTGAACCAAAGCATAGAAAATCGATCAAAAGATAAGTAAACCAACGAAGGGGGTCAAAATTCAAAAAAAAACTTTAAAAAATTCTCAAAAAACCAAATGAGGGATTATGAGAAATATAAAAAGAATGAAAAATTCGAAAATTTCAAATTAAAAAATTTCAGCGAAATTACTTAAAATAAAATGCTCCAAATTCAAAATAAAAAGCTTTCAGCTAATTGTAAGTTTAAAAAAATATTTAAATCCCCTCAACTAATTACGTACCACATAACGTTTCTGCATAAAATTGATGTGCTCCCGTAGTTCCAACTCATCCACTTGACCGTCCGAGTTTAGGTCCATTTTTGGCACTAATTTTCTTTAAAATATTTAATACTTTTTTTTTTTATAAATTTTTGAAATTACGCAAGTCGTTCTTTGCTCTTCTCCGGCGTCAACTCCTCGTACTGTCTGGCCTCGTCCTTGCCAAGGAACTGCTCGTGGTCATGCTTCGGGTCGGTTTCCTTGCCACTCTTCAAAAATGAAAATTTGTTGAAAAATCGGTCATAAAATAATTATGTGAATAATATTGATTTGCATTTTGCTAATAACTTCATTTTAACAAAAGCTATTAAATTGAGTCTCTCGACTCGAGACTCACTCTCGAGCATCGCTAATTGTCTTAATTAATTGGCGGTATTTTTTTTTGTTTTACCCACTTCGTATTGCTGCGTTTCGGTCAGCTTATGGTGGTCAACATGTGGCGCTTTATTCTGTTCGTCAGTAGTGGCGGAGCCGAGCCAAAAAGTGCTGGAGGTGCAGCACAGCGCGAACAGAATGGCGGCCAAGCAGTTCAGACGCCAAAACATAGCGCTGATTAATTATAAATTAAATCTTTTGAATTTTATTAAAATTAAAAAATGAAAAAAAGGAAAAAATAGAATTTGGACAAATGAAAAAATTTTCTATTTTTTGTACTTCTCAATAGCTAAGTTTCCTACGTTAAAATTAAAATCATTAAATTTAAGAAATAAACTTTGCAAAAAATTAAAATATTACAGACTAATTATAAAATTTATCGTTAGATGACTTACTTTTATGAATCATAATTATATTAGTCAATGTTAAACAATTTGTGAAAAAATTTTCCCTTAAAATTTTAAAATATATATCAGTTCAAAAAAAAGGTTCAAACACAAATTTATTAAATTCAAATATTTGCTAATTTTTTTATATTTAAATAAAAGGAATTTCTACCCCATGGCGAATCTAAGAAACGCGCCAGAATGATTTTTTTGGAACTACAATTAACAAATAAACAAGAAACAAAATGAGCATTAATTAATTTTTTTTAATTATGCAGACCAACACAAACACTTAGAGCTACGAATGACAATTAAATTTTTGTTACCTTATCCAGAGTCCACTCCGATTTAGAACACTAATGACAAACTATTTTAATTTTTGCCACCCCCTGTGCTAGGTTGGGCAGGTAGCAGAGTTTCCCTTGTACTAATCCTTCCTTTGTTGGTCGAGACTGAGAGTCGAGACCAACAATGTCCGTAGAAGGAATATGCTGAGAAAGAGTGGGCACAAGGTCGTCTCGAGTGGATCTGAGAACAAATCCACCCGATCAAAACAGGTCAGCCATCAGCACTAATCGGTCATTCATTCGTCTGTCAATTATTTAATGGGAAATGCGTGACCGATCGCCCGTCGCCAGCAGTCAGAAGAGGGCGGACAAGGAACTGCTGACGACGGGGGGTGCGCGACAATTGAAACTGCAGCGCACACTCTCCGTGTCCCAATTTTAGGGGGGGGGGGGGGGGAGGGTGAAATGTGAATTGTCGGTTTGGGTAGAATAAATTATTAAAAAAAATTTTATTATTAAAAATGATGCTAGGTCGTTTCATAAAAAATGCCACTATGGGCGTTTCATAAAAGTGCTAATTTGCAGGTTTACTGAAAAAAATTCTTCAAAAACTTTTCTTAAACACAACCAAATTAAATAATATGAAATCTCTTGGCTTGCTTGCTCTATTAGCAGAAAAATCTCAGAAAATTTATTCAGTTTTCAAAAACTTAGAGCAATTTGTTTAACATTTTTGAGCACAACTTTATGAAAAGTGAATGAATTTTCTGAGATTTTTCATGCTAATAAATCATGATATCAAGAATATTTAATTTGGTTGTGTTTAAGAAAAGTAAAAACTGCAAAATTTGCACTTTTTACGAAAGAACCAAGCACGTTAAAAAATTATCCTAAACTGTCTCAGCGAAGCGAAGCATTTTGATCGCCGAAATTTGAAAGTTTAAAGATTATACAAAAAAATGTGTAAATTTGTAAAACGACAAAAAAACTAAAAAATTAAAGCCTTAATTAGAAATCAGAACCGGCCAATGTTAATAGGATCAAATATATCATGTGAGAGATGCGCATTCTCCTTATCCAAGCAATATCTTGGCAAAAAATCTTAAACCCAATTGATAAATCACGTTTTTAAAAAAAATCTGATCAGGATTTTTTTTTTTTTTGCAAACAGATGCGAGGTTTGGGAGTTTCGGTAAGACGAGCCCTTTTTCCATTGTTAATTTTTTTTTGTTCATAAATAAATTTAAAATTGCTTAAATAAAACCAAATTGAGTACTCACCAATTCATTTTGTAGAGGTAGAATTTTGCGAATTTTTAGCTAATTTTAATAATAGTAAGCCAAAAGTTTGGATCGGATAAAATGCGCAACACCCAAAACGGGACTGGACGACTTTTGCTCAATGTTTGCATAACATAAATCCACTTAAAGAGCAATTATAGGACGAGAATTGGGAACATTTTCTTGCTTAAATGTACCAGATTTCGAAAAAAATTATTTTTAGTAGACAAATTAACTTTACTCAAAAGCAACCGAATCTTTCAAATCATTCGTTGGCTTTAAGTGTTATTTATTAGCATGTATAATTTTAAAATGGTTAAGTTTAAAAAAAGTTATAACCACAAAAGCTCACAAAATAGCTTTTCCTTTATCGAACAGAATCAAGAATAGAAAATTTATTTGCTTATTAGCAAAAAACTCCCATGGCAATTTGATGAAAAACGACCAATCAGCAAAAAATGATGTTCGATTTAAAAAATAAAGAAATATTATCAAAAAAAATGTAATTTTATTTATATATATTAATTTTTCAATGACTGTCAATTTATGAAATATATTTATTGAAGAAAATTTCATTTAGCCCGAGGAATAATGCTCGGAGGCTCTAATGAATGAATAGCCTTAGGGAATGAATGGCCATCATATTAATTTATTTTGTGAAAATGGGTGGTGAAAAGAAAAAAATGTGTCGGCTGTTGTGGTGACACCACCGCCGCCATTTGTCCGTCCCCCGAGGGGCCATCGATCGACGAGCGCCGTCTCCGGCGCCAATGCTCCTCCTCCGCCTCCTCAAGTTTTGCTGTATGTGCTTTGCTGACCTTCACATAATTCAGTCCCAATCAATTGGTGCTGAAATGGCGTCGCGGCGAAGGAAAAGCGATGACGGGAATTTTCGAGAAAACTTTTTTGGCTAATTATATCAATAATAAATAGGGATAATGTTATATGTTCCTAAATATTCCAAATATGCAATATGCACTAAAATTGCTAGAATATACATTAAAAAGCCAAAAAATGCCCAAATATATATTAAAATTTGAAATTTAGTTACAAAAATATGTAAAAAAAATGCGTAAAGATATAAAATTATCAAAAATAGAATCAAAACAATGGTTAAATAATGTATTTTAAGATTTTTGTTTTTTGAAATTTACGGACGTAAAATGTGTGTGTTATCTTCGAATATTTTTAATTTTAACACATTTGACCACGTACGAACCAAAGAAAATCATCAAAATCGTTCCCGATGATTTCGCAATCGATGAAAATTTATAGCATTGTAATGATAGTCGTTGAACTCGAATTTGATTGTTAATGATGTTGAAAAAATTTTAATTAATGGAGGGAAAAGTTTTTCAACCTCTTAAAAAAGTCTAAAGTGATTTTAGATACCAAATTATTTTAGTTTGAAATTTCTATTGTTCATATATGAAACACGAATTCAGTTAAAATGAAAAAATATATCCCTAAGAATTGAATTTCTGTAAAATTTCAAAAATCTGTTCCAAATCGCAGCTTATTGTCCTCTTTTACAAAGTATATCCTCTATTTTTTCTAACTTAAAAGTATTTACAAAAATGTTTCTCGTCGAATGAATTATATTTGGACAAAAGTGTAACAATCTAAGCCAACTCAAAAAAACGGTGGCAGCCAAAAACGACATTTGCGGCTCAACTTTTTCGACTCCAACAAAATAAAAACCTCAGAAAATTATTTTCCATCCAATTTAACCGAATTTAATGCTCTTTCTAATAAGCCGATTCAAGCCTTCTAGAAAAAAATTTCCTAACCCCCACTCAACTGTAAGCAATGAAGAGAAGGAAAACAATATCAGCGAAACAAGTCCCAAAATGATAGAGAACATTATTAGGAAATCTCAAATCTCTACAGTAGTTGGTAGACTGACTAGCAACTTTCAAGCTCTGATGGAGTTTTGACAAGCCCAATTTTTGAAAAAGAATTACTAGATTGAATAAAGTTCGGCGTAAATTTTAAGAGAAAAAAGGATTTTCGGTAAATGAACCCTATTTTGGTTGGGGTCGAAAAAGTCGGGCCGTAAATATCGTTTTTGGAATTAAAAAAGTGGTAATTTGGCGTTCCGTTGGCCGCAAATGTCCGATTTCCAGCAGGCCGCAAATGTAGGACCGTTACAAATATGATCCTCAAATTTTTTCTACCTTAAGAGTATTTACAAAATGTTTTCTCGTCGAATGAATTAATATTTGGACAAAAGTCTAACAAATCTAAGCCAACTCAAAAAGACTGTGGTTAATTTTTACGAATGTTCTGACTTTTAAACCCCAAATCTAAAAATTAGAATTTTTTAAAATATTTACTATAAAATCTTCATTTATATTTTATTAAATATTTTTTCCATAATAATCATTTATTTTTTATTTATGCAAATGATTTGTTGTGTTTTGCCTGTTGAATTCCATTAAGTAAAAAAGATGCGAAATTGCTAGAATATACATTAAAAAGCCAAAAAATGCCCAAATATATATTAAAATTTGAAATTTAGTTACAAAATATGTAAAAAAATGCGTAAAGATATAAAATTGTCAAAAATAGAAGCAAAACAATGGTTAAATAACGTATTTTAAGATTTTTGTTTTTTGAAATTTATGGGCGTAAAAATGTGTGTGTTATCTTCGAATTTTTAATTTTAACACATTTGACCACGTACCAACCAAAGAAAAATCATCAAATCGTTCCCGGTGATTTCGCAATCTATGAAAATTTATAGCATTGTAATGATAGTCGTTGAACTCGAATTTGATTGTTAATGATGTTGAAAAATTTTAATTAATGGAGGGAAAACAGGGTTGAGAAAATTGTATTAATAAAAATTTATAAATTTAACAAAAGTTAACCATAAAAAATTATGAACCTTTCAAAAATTAATTATATTATAACTTAAGTCTCGGGTCAATGATCCTTACCCTCAAGTTTTGCAAGTAAAACTTTTGGCTAATTATTTCAATATGTTTCCTAAATATTCCAAATATGCAATATGCACTAAAATTGCTAGAATTACATTAAAAAGCCAAAAAATGCCCAAATATATATTAAAATTTGGAAATTTAGTTACAAAAATATGTAAAAAAAATGCGTAAAGATATAAAATTATCAAAAATAGAATCAAAACAATGGTTAAATAATGTATTTTTAAGATTTTTGTTTTTTTGAAATTTACGGACGTAAAATTGTGTGTGTTATCTTCGAATTTTAATTTTAACACATTTGACCACGTACGAACCAAAGAAAATCATCAAATCGTTCCCGGATGATTTCGCAATCGATGAAAATTTATAGCATTGTAATGATAGTCGTTGAACTCGAATTTGATTGTTAATGATGTTGAAAAATTTTAATTAATGGAGGGAAAGTTTTTCAACCTCTTAAAAAGTCTAAAGTGATTTTAGATACCAAAATTATTTTAGTTTGAAATTTTCTATGTGTTCATATATGAAACACGAATTCAGTTAAAATGAAAAATATATCCCTAAGAATTGAATTTCTGTAAAATTTCAAAAATCTGTTCCAAATCGCAGCTTATTGTCCTCTTTTACAAATATGATCCTCTAATTTTTTCTACCTTAAAAGTATTTACAAAATGTTTTCTCGTCGAATGAATTAATATTTGGACAAAAGTGTAACAAATCTAAGCCAACTCAAAAAAACGGTGGTTAATTTTTACGAATGTTCTGACTTTTAAACCCCAAATCTAAAAATTTAGAATTTTTTAAAATATTTACTATAAAATCTTCATTTATATTTTATTAAATATTTTTTTCCATAATATTCATTTATTTTTTATTTGTGCAAATGATTTGTTGTGTTTTGCCTGTTGAATTCCATTAAGTAAAAAAGATGGCTCATCTCTCAGTTTCACATTTCCAATAATAATTTATTCGTAAAAATTAATCGCACAAATGTTTTTTGTTAAAGCAGCAGAGCTTCATTCAAAAAACCAAAATAAAATAATTTATGTTAAGAATTATAGACCTGCTCAATTGATACGATCTTTTTTCTTTTTTTTTTTTTGAATTTATATCAAAAAATTAATCAAAACGAATTTTGATCGAAACTTTTGGAAACAAACAAATATTCCAACTCTAAATGCCCAGAAAAATTTAAATGATTTGTATTTTTAATTTAAAAAAAAAGAAGAATTCCATAGAAACTTTATATTGCTTGATTCGATGCCAATAAAGAACTTAATTTTTATTGCTAATTTTTAAGGTTTTATGTTGAAAATTTTCAGTTTTTGCCATTTTTAAAACAAAACATATTTTGTTAATAGGCAAATAATTAACATTCCACTGACTAAAGTAAATGAATCGTTTTCCATTTGTTCGTTTTCCGCTGCTTTTGCTCTTCATTTTCTCCGACGGCCAGCATACATCGCCTAATCCGTAATTACTTCATTGCATTGTAATTTAAATTAAAGATTTTCAGTTTCCATTTGCTGTTGAGCGATGATGGCACTGGTGGTCCAACAAATGCCATTCCATCCCGTAATTTTCGGGATCCGTGATTCTGGCCCAAAAAAAGAACTAGAACCCAATATTTTAGGTTCATATTTGCAAAAAATTTCCCTACCTCACTTTTGAGAGGCAATTTTTAAATAGTAGCATATCTGGGTTTTCATAGAAATTGGAATTTGCAATTCCGGACAAAGCTTAGGACAATCCTTTACTTGTAATAAACGTTTTGTTCAACCTTCATTAGCTTCACGCGCCAAAAAATCCGTGCAAAATCAATGGGCAAAACAGAAGAAGCCGATCATCCTCGGATGGGCCGGATTAGATCTTCATCATAAATATTATGTTTATATGACAAACGGCGAGCTAAACAATCCGTCGTGCGACTGTGTGTTCACAAATGACACAAATTTGTAAGGCTTTTTTTGTGCGATATGAAAAGAAAAATGTAATAATAGATAATCCATTATTTTTTGAAAAAATTGAAAACCAAATTTTATATAGCATAATTCTAGTGAAAGTTCGGCATCGGCAGTGATTTTCCATGTTCGTCATTACTTTAAGCCGCTTCCAAAAAGTCGGCGTCCTGAACAGGTGCCAAAAAGGGCAGCATTTTTAAAATGCCATTTTATTTTTAATTCAGTTGTACGCTATGATGAGCATAGAGGTAATTGCATAAATTCAGTGGCATTTTGGGCTCGTAATTTGCATATTAAAATGAACAATTTTTTTGGTTTAAATATAATTTAATTCATCCACGAAAAATTAGAACCAAAAAATGTCTGATTCAAAAATTCAATTTTTGAACTTTTAGGCCACTTTCTTTTTGGAGCATTTTTTTATTAAAAGTAATTTTTTGAACGATTTCCCGGCCTAAAACCGGGACTCCCGATCCCGGGTTTTCCAAAAAATCCCTGTCCCGAACGATTATAACAGAAAATTTGTCATTGCTTAAAAAAATCAACTAAATTTTACATTCCTTGTATCATCCGATTGGGCTTACAATTCGTCTTATCTATTAACGAGCAATTAGCAAAGTCAATAAATTTCGGGAGCTTATTGTTAGTAAAAAAAAAAGGATATAGCAAGCAAAATAACTATATTGAACCTTTTTTGTACAAAATTTGATCGAATTTATGGTTTTTTCACCGGGATTTGGTAGTTCGATCGGGATTCCATCGGGGACCCAACGACCATTTCGCCAATTCCGAGGGTCCCGAGGGATTGGAGTCATTAAACTTTTCGAACATTTTCAATTTACTTATAAAGACCCTAATAGATAAAAATACATATCATGAATGTGTTGTTCTTTTTTATTCAGTCTCCCCACTGGTGTTACGATAAGATGGAATATGTGCCGGACGATTATTTTAATGTGTCCTTAACGTACAATCGCGACAGTACCATTCCGGTACCGTATGGCCAATTGACCCCAATTGCGCCACTGACGTCACCGGAAGAGATTTGGAGCGCTGCGGAAGTGAGAAAGGGTTGAAAAAACCAAAAGAAAAAATTTCTCATTCAAATTACTAGCAAGGATATGCTTACTTATGGCTCATCCAAAGAATTAAATAATTGGGTACTTTCCTGTTTTGAAGGCACACCCCATTTAAAAAATTCAACAAAGTTTCAAATTTAAATTCGATATGAAAAAAAATTTCGGTGAGTTTTGCCACCCCATTTAAATAACTGTAATTTAAATGCTTTAGGGTTTGGAAAATATTTCCCCGAGCCGTTAATTGGTTTTTTAAATCCGCCAATTTTGATACATTTCGGATATTTATTTGTCATCTCATAACTTCTATCCGATCCGAAAAACATAATTAGGAAACTATACAGTTCAACGCTCGCCCTAATTGTCCTTTTTTCCGAAATTTTCCAAAAAATATGTAGATTTAATTTAGACAGTTTAACATTATCTTTTCGCCTATTATATTCGGGCCTCTATTCTTCCTTCACTTTGTCAGATCAGTGAGAGAATGTCGCGCAAAAAACGATTTGCCCTCCAAATTGTGTCCCATTGCGGGGCTCCCTCCGGCAGAGACGTGCTGACAAAGCAATTGCAAAAGCTCATCGAATTGGACGTGTTCGGCAAGTGCAGCAGAAAGAACTGTGATGGGCAAAAATGTTATCAGCAGCAAATGGGTGAGTGAATGACGACCAATCGATTGATTGGGCGGCGCAGTGATTTGGGACAAAGTTTTTTGAATACGCAGCCGAGGATTTGGGATTGAAGGACTCGGAGTCCTGTTAAAATAGGATTTTTCTCCTGAATCGTATTCGGTTCCGTCTTGGAATACGAGCTCTGGTTCGGGTTTGCGCAATTTCAAAATTCCGGGCTCTATTATAGGCAGGGAATCGGATCCTAATTGCATATGTAAGAAAAAATAAAAATGTTGATTGTGCTAAAAAATTTTCAATATCACACCTATTTTAGCACGTTTTTTCCCTCTTCGGCATTTTTTTGTTGCTTTTCCGTTTGGGGGCCCCATCACCAATTTGGGCAAAGTGTTAATTATGTATGGAAACCGTGTGAATTTTCTCAGCGCGCTCTTTGTTAACATTTTTTAAAATTTGAATGTGGGGCCCCCAAACGGAAAAGTACCATTTTTAGCAGTTTTTAGGAAATTTCCAAAAATCCTAAAAAAATCCCGTTGCAGAATCCCACTTTTTCTATTTGGCCTTTGAAAATACGGTGTGCTCCGAATATGTGACGGAGAAATTTTGGAACGCTTTGCGCAGTTTGACAGTGCCGGTTGTGCTGTGCAGGGAAGTGGTGCGCGAGTCGGGCATTCCGGACGATTTGTACATCGCAGCGGACGATTTTGACAATGCCACGGCATTGGCCGACCATCTGAAGGCATTGCACAAGGACAAGAACCGATATTTGGGGTCAGTATTTAATGGGCAAAAGGGTCAATGGCAAAACGTTAAAATTTAAAATTGTTAAAAATAGTATAATGCCATTAATTGCCAACAAAACATTTTGCCAAAAAATGCCTTTTAATTTTTAAGTTATTTCAATTGGACAAAATTCTACCAGAAGCGATGGGTGCCGACTGTGAAGACTTCCGCCTTTTGTCAGCTGTGTGAAATGGTGCACCAACAAATGGAGGAGGGGGGCGAATTGGTGGGCCGAAATTACTCAGTGAAATCGCACAAAAAATTGTGGGGAGCTCAAAGATGTCGGGAGAATTTTGTGCAGAACGACTCCAAAAGCCCCAGAAAAAATTTAAATTTTGTGATTTTTGGGTTTTTGATGTATTATTTGAAATCATTTGAATCTTTTTATTGCTTATTTTTAGGGAGTTCATTAATTAATTAAGAATTCTTTAAACGGTGTTCCAATTATGATTATTTCACCAAATATTTGCTAAAATGGAACAAAATAACCCAAATAAAATGCTTTTTAAAGTGCGTTTTAAGCTTATTCAAATCAGCACTTTTCGCTTGCAAATAATTGTTTAGAATTTCGAATTATGCCGATTTGAATGTTCTTGCGATGTGTATATTAAATTTCCCGTTATTTGTTGTCATTTCGCCCATAAATTTGCTGTCATTTTCTTCGTTCGTTGTCTTTTCCTTTAATTATTTGTAATTTCCCGCAAAATAACAAATGTTTTACGCTTTTTTTAATTTTATTGTTCATCATTAAACATTTTACCTATTGTATTAGTAGTTTGCATGAATATTTATCGCAGTAAAAATTCTTATTATTCGAACAAATCTTCAGGAGGATTTATGAAATTATAAAATAATCAATGATAATTTTGATTTTTTTGTGCCTTTTGGGTATATAAAATCAAAAAATTGGATAAAGTCAACCAAATTTAAAATCCTTGCTATATCATTAATAGCTTTAAATATTTTACAATTAAATAAAATTTTTATTAAACATTATATGGACAAATTATCGCCACTGCTAAAGTTCGAATTCACTTTTATTGGTGTGCATTTCGTTGTGCACTTTGTTGTTTTGACACTTCCGTCCATACCAAAATTGAATTTTGGGGCACAGAATATCCGAGCAATTTTAAAACATTTGAGGATTAAATTACAAAATTTGAACTATGAGACTAATTTGATTGAAGAATATGATCCGAAAAGGAGAGCAGAATTGAAATGGAAGCTTGAAGAAGAGCTATTTTTAGATGGTAATTAAAAAAATATAATAATTTAGCATAAAAACTAGTTGGTTTCTTGAAAAACTAAGATAAATTTATTTATTAATTATAAAAAACCATTTTTATTACTTGAAACTGGAAAATAAAGAGAAAAAAAAACATATTTCCTTTTTAGCTTTATTTTCGGGTTCATATGTTTTAAATTATATGTTAATACAATTTTCGTGATGAACACATTGAAATATGCCCTTTTAAAAAAAAATGTCACTTATGTAAAAATTCCTATAATGGAATACAATGCAAAATTTTTAAAAATAATTTTGTCCATTTAATACAAAAGAAAATAAAAATAAAAATAATGTGATTTTAAGATACTAATGAAGACAAAGTGCAACCATTTTTGAACCAACTTGACAAAATGAATAATGAAGATGCAATGAAAAAATATCATGAAATTAAACAATGTTTCCAATGAAACAAAAAGAATGAATCAAATAAAGGTTGAAAATATTCGAAAGACAATAGAAAAAATGCGAGCAAATTTGGACATTTTACGGAGTAAATAATAATTCAAATTTTAAATATTTTATTTAAAAAAATATTTAAAAATTTTAGGGCATGCTAACGAACTAAAAATTCTGGAATTTTTCTTACCTAAAGATGAATTATCCCGATTAAATCACTTTCTTGATGAAACTGTGATAAATGAAGCACATTGACAAAATTCAGAGCAGCTTATGCTATTTTGGAATATGGTCAAAAAGTAATAATTATTTATTAATTGAATTAAAAATAATTTTAAAAATTTAGAAAAAAATATTTTTAACAAAAATGTTGTACATTTTAATGCGCAAGTGATTTGCATTATGCTGACCAAAGTGTTCATGTTGTTCCCTGGTTATGTTTCTGTGTCATTTCTGCTGGAAAATTTTTTCCTAATTTATTCAATTTGGTATTTTTGATTTTATATTTTTAATATAAAAAGTAAAAATAATTTTTCATAAACTAATTGATGAAAAGTGAAAAAAAAAACAAAAATAAATATTTTTACTAAAAGAAAAATATTTAAAAATACTTTATTGAATATTACAATAATGATTAATTCTAAATTAATAATAGAAAATAAATTAAAAATTCGTTTCAAATTTGTAAATAATAATTTAAAAAAATACAGGAATTGGCTTTCACCAGTTATACTGACAAACGAAAAATTGCACGATAATAATTCTGATCAAAAAAATTTTGTGGAAATGCCGATCATTTCATCAGTATTTCCTGAACAAATGTTTCGATTCTGATCAATTTGACTGACACAAGAAAAATCAAAATTGAATTTAAGAATGGTAAAATTATAAATTTAAATTCAAATTAAAATAAATTATTTATTTTATTTTATCCTATTTAAATTGATTTTTAGCTTTTAAAATAATTAAAACATTGAAAGAAAGATAATGATGATATCGTCGAATTTTCAGACAATTATTTATAATGCAATTTTTTGGATCAATTAAATTGAATAATGTTATTTATTTATTTTTTACAAAAAAACTATTATCTATTTTGTGTTATAGAACTTATGAAATCATCGTTATTAGTGACTCTATGTGTTTTCTGCAACTTTTGTCTATTTTATTCTTTTCGCGCATATAATGGTTTGAAAATTAGCATCTCAAAATTGACTATTTTGTAATACAAAAGTTTCAAAATGCAACAAACAAAAACGATTGCTGTCATTGGGATTTTAAATTCTATTATAAATAGGGCTGCTAATTTTATGTAAGAAAATTTGCGAATTATCTAAATAAAATATGTATAAAAAATGCTAGAATATGTATGAAATATGTACAAAAACCCCCAAATATCCTATATAATAAAGATGATTGAGGTTATCTGCCATGGTTTGAATTGGCGTGGCGTTTTGTAATTGTTTTGCGTTAAAAATGTATTTGAAAAAAAGAAATGTTTGGTTTTTGCGTTAAAAAATGATTTGAAAAATGAAGTGTTTGTTTTGCCTTTTTTCATTTGATTTTGTTTATGCTTTTGTAAAAAGAACTGAAAAAGGTTATTTAGGTATTTGCTTTTCATTATTTTTGTTATTTGTATAAGAAAAAGTTTGTTTTTCGTTTGTGTAAATTATTATGTGAAGAAAAAAGTATTTTCTTTTTGTATCTGTCTCCGATTCAGCAATATTTTTTAAAACACGGCACTTTCTGTCGGTCGGCTATTCAGCGTTTTTTTAAGCTTTTCTGCAACTAAATCTACCAGTCGGTCAACTGTCGTCCATTCAATTTGCTGTGACTGAGATTGTGTTATGTAAGCTTGCCTGAATTAGTTTGTATTGTCAAAACGAATTTTTTATTATTGTATTGTTTTGAGATGACACTGTTGTGCCTCTCTCATCCATGAGACACAGAAGTGAAATTTGTCAGTTTTTTAAAATGTATTGTTTTGAGATGACACTGTTGTGCCTCTCTCATCCATGAGACACAGAAGTGAAATTTGTCAGTTTTTTAAAATGTATTGTTTTGAGATGACACTATTGTGCCTCTCATCCATGAGACACAGAAGTGAATTGTCAGTTTTTTAAAATGTATTGTTTTGAGATGACACTGTTGTGCCTCTCATCCATGAGACACAGAAGTGAAATTTGTCAGTTTTTTAAAATGTATTGTTTTGAGATGACACTGTTGTGCCTCTCATCCATGAGACACAGAAGTGAAATTTGTCAGTTTTTTAAAATGTATTGTTTTGAGATGACACTATTGTGCCTCTCATCCATGAGACACAGAAGTGAATTGTCAGTTTTTTAAAATGTATTGCTTTGAGATGACACTGTTGTGCCTCTCTCATCCATGAGACACAGAAGTTAAATTTGTCAAAGTTTTTAAAATGTATTGTTTTGAGATGACACTGTTGTGCCTCTCTCATCCATGAGACACAGAAGTGAATTGTCAGTTTTTTAAAATGTATTGTTTTGAGATGACACTGTTGTGCCTCTCTCATCCATGAGACACAGAAGTGAAATTTGTCAGTTTTTTAAAATGTATTGTTTTGAGATGACACTGTTGTGCCTCTCTCATCCATGAGACACAGAAGTGAAATTTGTCAGTTTTTTAAAATGTATTGTTTTGAGATGACACTGTTGTGCCTCTCTCATCCATGAGACACAGAAGTGAAATTTGTCAGTTTTTTAAAATGTATTGTTTTGAGATGACACTGTTGTGCCTCTCATCCATGAGACACAGAAGTGAATTGTCAGTTTTTTAAAATGTATTGTTTTGAGATGACACTGTTGTGCCTCTCTCATCCATGAGACACAGAAGTGAAATTTGTCAGTTTTTTAAAATGTATTGTTTTGAGATGACACTGTTGTGCCTCTCTCATCCATGAGACACAGAAGTGAAATTTGTCAGTTTTTTAAAATGTATTGTTTTGAGATGACACTATTGTGCCTCTCATCCATGAGACACAGAAGTGAATTGTCAGTTTTTTAAAATGTATTGTTTTGAGATGACACTGTTGTGCCTCTCATCCATGAGACACAGAAGTGAAATTTGTCAGTTTTTTAAAATGTATTGTTTTGAGATGACACTATTGTGCCTCTCATTCATGAGACACAGAGTGAATTGTCAGTTTTTTAAAATGTATTGTTTTGAGATGACACTGTTGTGCCTCTCATCCATGAGACACAGAAGTGAATTGTCAGTTTTTTAAAATGTATTGCTTTGAGATGACACTGTTGTGCCTCTCTCATCCATGAGACACAGAAGTTAAATTTGTCAAAGTTTTTAAAATGTATTGTTTTGAGATGACACTGTTGTGCCTCTCTCATCCATGAGACACAGAAGTGAATTGTCAGTTTTTTAAAATGTATTGTTTTGAGATGACACTGTTGTGCCTCTCTCATCCATGAGACACAGAAGTGAAATTTGTCAGTTTTTTAAAATGTATTGTTTTGAGATGACACTGTTGTGCCTCTCTCATCCATGAGACACAGAAGTGAAATTTGTCAGTTTTTTAAAATGTATTGTTTTGAGATGACACTGTTGTGCCTCTCTCATCCATGAGACACAGAAGTGAAATTTGTCAGTTTTTTAAAATGTATTGTTTTGAGATGACACTGTTGTGCCTCTCATCCATGAGACACAGAAGTGAATTGTCAGTTTTTTAAAATGTATTGTTTTGAGATGACACTGTTGTGCCTCTCATCCATGAGACACAGAAGTGAATTGTCAGTTTTTTAAAATGTATTGCTTTGAGATGACACTGTTGTGCCTCTCTCATCCATGAGACACAGAAGTTAAATTTGTCAAAGTTTTTAAAATGTATTGTTTTGAGATGACACTGTTGTGCCTCTCTCATCCATGAGACACAGAAGTGAATTGTCAGTTTTTTAAAATGTATTGTTTTGAGATGACACTGTTGTGCCTCTCTCATCCATGAGACACAGAAGTGAAATTTGTCAGTTTTTTAAAATGTATTGTTTTGAGATGACACTGTTGTGCCCCTCTCATCCATGAGACACAGAAGTTAAATTTGTCAAAGTTTTTAAAATGTATTGTTTTGAGATGACACTATTGTGCCTCTCATTCATGAGACACAGAAGTGAATTGTCAGTTTTTTAAAATGTATTGTTTTGAGATGACACTGTTGTGCCTCTCTCATCCATGAGACACAGAAGTTAAATTTGTCAAAGTTTTTAAAATGTATTGTTTTGAGATGACACTGTTGTGCCTCTCTCATCCATGAGACACAGAAGTTAAATTTGTCAAAGTTTTTAAAATGTATTGTTTTGAGATGACACTATTGTGCCTCTCATTCATGAGACACAGAAGTGAAATTTGTCAAATTTTTTTAAATGTATTGTTTTCTTGAGGGCGGCTGAAGGCCCCCGTACGAGGCCGCGAAGCGGCCGAGTGAGTACCTTAGGCGCAAAAATTGTTGAGGAGCCGAAGGTCCCAGTACGAGGCCGCGAAGCGGCCGAGTGCGTACCTTGGGCGCAGAAAAGAGGCCGAAGGCCCCCCCGTACGAGGCCGCGAAGCGGCCGAGTGAGTACCTTAGGCGCAGAAAATTGTTGAGGAGCCGAAGGTCCCAGTACGAGGCCGCGAAGCGGCCGAGTGAGTACCTTTGAGATTGAGTCCCAGTGATTGGAGCCGAGGGTTGAGTCTAGGTGATAGAAAAGCAGAAGAATTGGTGAGTTAAGTCCAAGTGATTGGAATGCCGAAGGATTGCTGAGTTTGAATCCAAGTAATTGGAATTGTCCGTAAGAAATTGAAAGAAACAAGGAAGATGAGGAAAATGCTAACAAATTTATGCCATAAGAAATGCGAAGGAATGCCAAAAGAAAAGTGCGAGGCCGCGAGGCTGTCGAGCCGCAGTCGGAAATTGGTGAGGGGGGCCGAAGGCCCCCGTACGAGGCCGCGAAGCGGCCGAGTGAGTACTTTTGTCGCAGAAAATTGTTGAGGGGGCCGAAGGTCCCCGTACGAGGCCGCGAGGCGGCCGAGTGAGTACCTTTGGCGCAGTTGGGGCCGCAGGCCCCGTACGAGGCCGCGAAGCGGCCAAGCCCTCCCCAACGGTTCAACATCCCAAGGCACACAAAAAGAAAAAGGCTGAAGAAATTTGCTGAGGTTGAATCCCAGTGATTGGAATGCCTGAGGATTGAGTCCAGGTGATAGAAATGCCGTAGAATTGTTGAGGTTAAGTCCCAGTGATTGGAATGCCGAAGGATTGCTGAGTTTGCGTCCAAGTAATTGGAATGCCGGAGAATTGAGTTCCGGCGATTGGAATGCCAGAGAATTGAGTCCCGGCGATTGGGATGCAGAAGTGTGAGATAGAATTCCAATGATTGTATTCCTGAGAATTGGGTCCAGTGATTGTAATGCTAATGAATGAAGTGTTCCAATGATTGCGAGCCGGGGGTTGAGTCCATGTGATAAATTGCAGAATTGGTAAGATAAGTCCCAGTGATTGGAATGCCGAGGGTGTATAAGAAATGACAAGAAACAAAAAAACAGTAGAATGTTAAAAATGTTGTGCCATAAGAAATTGCCAAGAGACGGGTGCGAGGCCGCGAAGCGGCCGAGCCATTTTCGGTGTTATGATTCATAATTTTACAACACAACCGTACTTCCTAGCGGTTGCGATGCGCCGAAGGCGCATTCAACCGCTAGTGTACTAAAATATGTAAATATTTAAATGGTTATTTTTTTGGAAAAAAAATTCCCAGTAAAGGGTGAAACAGGCAAAAAATGCCATAAAAATGACCAAAATAGGCTTAGAATCACATTTTAGTACTTTCAATATTAATTTTTGTTATCTGTTTTTTTGAAAAGCAATTCGATTTTTTAGGGATACATTTTAAAAAAATTTTTTAATTTTTCACAAAAAATTTCTATAAATTCTAAAAATATGAAAAAAAATGAAAATGTGTACGAAAAAATTGCAAAATTTTGGATTTTCTTGAGGAATCTAAAAAATTTTCCTTAAAAAATCCTCAAAAATTGCAAAATATGTACAAAAAATGCGAAAAAGTCCAAAATATGTATAAAAATATGTACATATGTAATATGTAGAAAAACCCCGAAAAAAAACTCACCCGGCGGAATGGGAATTTTGTCGAGGTCAGCCATGGATGTCTATTTAAACCGTAAAAATTCTAATTAAATTTGTTCAATTAGAATGAAAAACCAAATTCCCATGCTTGTTCTTTCTTGTTTGCACAATAAATCTTCTGGCAAATTTTTGCTGGACTAAAAGAAAACTATTCAAAAAATTTGCTGATAAAATACAAAACAAGATTTGAAAAAATAATTCTAAAAAAATTCATTAGAGCGTTTACGCGACGTATTTTTTATTCCGATGTAAAAGAATTTTTTCAGCAACAGAATCATCTACATAACTACCAATTTCGTTCCTTGGAATTCAATAAAAAAAAAGGAAAATGGAAGTTAAAAAAACATTTTAATTTAAAATAATTATTCAGTCATTATGCTAAAAAATAAAAATATTTATGCAATTTTTGGTAGGTGAAAAATTTTAAAAATGTATATTTTAAAAATTCTAAAAGATGACACAATTAATTCGTAATTTTCTATATGACAAAAGTCACGTAGAAAATTATAATAAACATGTAAAGATAAAAAAAATATTGATTGCAATTTTTGGTGGGCGAAAAATCATAAAAATTTCTGTTAAATAATTTATTAATAAATGCAGAAAATTTAGTTTTAATTATTTTACAATAAAAAATGAAGCAAATTAATTTACTAATTATTTCTTTCTTCTTTTATTTATTCGTTCTAACTGATGGAATTGATGAAGATTTATTTGGTGATTTGTGGAAAAACCAAAAGCCATCGATATCAAAAAATTTCAAAAAACATAAATTCATCGGAAATCATTCCATAAAGGAAGAAATCGTTGATAACAATGTAAATTCTGAACAACAAAATGCCAATAAAACAAAAAAGAAAAATGTAATGCCAAAGTTATCCAAAGAAATGAAAAAGGAAACATTGGAGGAACAAAACAATAATTTAAAGACAAAAATAAAAAAGACAAAAATTAAAGTGGAACAATTGAGCGAAGAATCATTTGAAAATGAGTTTGATGAGGAAGATGATCAGAATGTTTCGGCTACTGATAAAAGCAATTCTGCCGATGATGAAGATTACAAGGATAAGGTAATAATATAACAATCCTAAAAAAATATTTAAAATTCATTTTGCTTTTCTAAAAATTTTATTATTTACATAGGAGTCAGAAAAAAGGAATGAAATGGAAACTTTGAATAAATTTAATTTAATGAAGAAGGAATTACGAAAAGAAAATGCTTATAAAAATTTGCCGGGTGTTAAATTTGAATGCGAAATTGCAAAAAAGTTGGGCATAAATCGAACCAAAATTTATAAATTGAAGAAAAAATTAGGACAAAAAAGAAAGAGAATGGAGGAAAGTGAAGAAGCAAAAACGGAACTAATCAGAAAAGAAAAAATTTGTAGGTTTAAATATGATAATGAAAGAATTTATTTATTTTTTTAAAGATTTAACAAAGAGCTTTAAAAAGCAGCAAAAATATGAAAAAATTGAACAATTTGAAAAAGTGAAAGAAGAATTTACAAAAAAATTCAATTTGAAAACAAATATGAAAATTAATGAAAAAATAGCGGAAAAAATTGGAATCAGATTGAATACAATTTATAAATGGAAGAGAACATTTGGCTTAATCCTACGTAATATTTAATTAATTTAAAAGATTTTTATTAGTGAATTTATTTGTTTGCAAATATTAATTCTTTTTCTAACAATGTTAGTCTAAATAGCAAATTATCTTTAAAAAAATTAAAAATAATTGGAAGAAAACATTTGACTTAGTCAACAATAACTTTGAAAATGAATTTTAATTTAATCGTCTCAGGAAGCTGAGCACGAAAAAACAGGTCTTCAGTTGCGGTAATGGGTTTAAATCAGTTTCGAAAAATGATGGGAATTTGGCACTCTAAATTTTTTCAAAACGGTCGAACCCTGACAAAATTTGGTATCATTCGAAAGTTCTTGTTGATCAGTTAATTCGAAAGTGTCAATCATCAGAGGCAAACCAGTTGAGCCCAGTATAACTGTGTCTAGGTCAAACTGCACTGGAACTGCAATAAGCAGAATCATTTTTTTTAATTTGGCGCAACTTTTTGCACCAATTTCTTCGAGTTACGTCAAGCCGGTTAAAAAACACTCATAGTCTTATGGAGTCGGTTCGGTCCAAATGTATCCTCTGATTTTTAGACTTAAATCATTAAGAGCTTTCGAATGATACCAAATTTCGCATGGCTGAAACGTTTTAAAACAGTGGAAAGTGGCAGGATTGATCCTTTTCGAGTTTTTAACCAGATCAAAAGCTGATTTAAAACCACTTCTGCAACTGATTCAATTTTTCTTGATTAATTCACAAGACAAAACTATTTGAATATATAATTTGTGCCATTTGTTTGTGGGGATTAAGCATAATAACTCCTTAATTTTATATTAAATGAATTTATTCTTTGAGGAGAAAGAAAATTTTACACCGATGCTCTGAAGTTGCGATATGTGAAAGAATTTATGGAAATGAAACAAAAAAATCCAATAATAAGTGAAAGAAAAATTGCTGAAAAATTGAGTGTCAGCAGAAGAAGCTTAAAAGGATGGATGAAGAAATTTGGAAGCAAATCTGATGCGAATTAACGCACTAATCGTCCTCAAACATTGAATTCAACAAAAATCATTCTCGATAATATTCATCATAAATCAGTAACTGGTCAATATTTCCTAATATTTCGATCCAATTATATAGTCATCATAAAAAATTCATGTTTTTCAATCTTAAAAAGCTAAATCCAATTCCCAATTAATCAGCTAAAAATTGGAAAATAGGTCATTTTTCGTGAAAATCTGTTAACTCAAATTTAGGTGTGTAAAATGACAAAATTTATTCAAAAAAATAACCAAATTAAGCTAAGTCATTAAAATTATTGAGTTTTACGTGTTTTGCTCTCTAAAAATCCATAATAAGAATTTTTAATGCCTTTTTTCATACCTTTTTCGTGATTTTTGGTGCCTTTTTTTCGTTCTCTATTAATGAAATAAATATTTTTAAAATCAAAAATTCTCTTGTCACCAAAATAAATAAATAAGTTTTGGGGATGAATTTTTGAGAAAATTTTCCATTTCTTAGGTGTGTATTTTCTGAAATGAATTTCTTAGCAGTTTTTCAACATTAATTTTCAAATTTTTCCCATCATTTCAGAATAAAGTTTTCCATCTTCCTTAATCTGTCTTCATTGGAATATTTATTTTGTGCTTAAAAATTAAAATAATACAAAATGTTCTCTTACTTTTATGGTGCGTTTGGCTTACAGAGTTTTGTTTTATTTTGGTAAATCTATATTGTCAATTTAAAAAATAATTTAGCAAAAATTCCAAAAGGTTATTTTCCTATTGTTTCCTGGCGAATTCATTTTATTTACACAAAAAGAATCTCTGATATTTTATTATTCTTCTTTTTTTTTTTGCTCTTTCTGTCACTTGTCAAATTTTTTTAAAGGTTTTGTTCGATTTCTGCTAAAAATGCACCCCTAAAGATAGGCTCAATGCTCAAGAATGGACAATTTTTTGATTATTTTAATTATTTCGTTTTGGTAGAAGCCAAATGTGATGATGTAAAATATGTATTTCAAAAACAAAGAGATAGAATACACTAGGCTTTTCCCTGCATAGTGAAGTTGAACCAACCGATGTTTTTTCTTAAAATTGCAATAGAATTTTTAATTTTTGAAGGTTAACAAATAAATTTGGTGCCGAATTTCCTCGTCAATCGTCTTAAATTCGCTCTGAATATGCCTATTTTCGGCAATTTTCGTCTTACTCATCATTGGGTTTCTTTTTCTCATCTCCTCACTTCTTTTCACATATTCCAATTGTTCAGCATTCGTGTAAATTTTGGTCTTTCCTTAACAAAAAATCAAATTTTTAAATTAAATTTCATTATTCATAAATATAATTAAATAAAAATATTTTCGCACTAAAAAATGGGTTTTCGTGCATTTTTCGCCGAGTTAAAGCCGCAGAAAAATAAGCAAAAACTTAAAAATCCGGGCCCTAAATCATGACATTTTTTAGATTTGACAAGCCTGAAGGAGTTGAAATGAGGAATACAGTAAACAAAATTAAATTTGTTTAGGCACAATACTGTCAATTAATGCTAAATTTCTTCTTTCATCGTCCTAATTTGTAAGTTCTTTCTGTCGATTCCCAATTTCTTACTTCTTAGCTATTTTATTATCACTCATCTTTGGTTTTTTATTTTCATTTCCTCATTTCTTTTCACATATTCCAATTTCTCAGCATCCGTGTAAAATGTCCTTTTCACTTAAATGGAATCAAATTAATTGTCAACATTAAATTACATTTTCTTGAAATAAAATAGAAACTTAAATCCGAAATTTGTGAGAAAGTCAATGGCAAAATATATAAAATATAAACCAAAGATTTCTCAATGTTTAAATAGTATTTTTTAAATATTTTCTCAGAAACGAAATGCAAAGTGACGAAATGACCGGCCATTGTTCGACAAAAAATCAGCATTTGGGGCCAAAAATCAGCATTTTGGAAAAATTTTTTACAAATCCAAAAAGATCAATAAAAATGTTTTTTTTTTTGCGGCGCGCTTTTTCCAAAAAACTTTTGGGGAACCGGAGGGGGAGGGTAGGCGCCGCCGGGAAAATTTTTCAGAATTTGGGTGCAATTTGTTAACAGATTTTCACCAAAAAGTGACCAATTTTGCGATTTTGGGCCAAATTTTTATGAAAAAAATAAGTTTTGGGGTCCGGCGGTGTCCGATAAGCTAGGCCATTTTTTGAGGATTTTTTCCAAAAATCAGCATAAATCAACAAATCAGCATCTCCAAAAAAAATAGCATTGACCCCTTGAAATCAGCAAAATGCTGATAAATCAGTACATCTGGCTACCCTGGTAATAATTACTTTTCGCAAAACGCTCTTTTTGTGACGTCATCATTTTTCATTTTTCGCGAAATTTATTAGGGGCTTCCCAGCGCTGATCTGATCAGGCATTTTCTCTTCACAACTCAGTTAAAAGAGTGGCCTTATCCCGTGAAAATCATGAAAAAAATAAATAAAATAGGAAAAATTAAATGAAGTTAAAGAAAATTACATAAGCAAGATTATGTGATTAAAGAATGGGAAAATATGGATATTAAAACACGAAATATGGAAATAAAATTGGAAAAATATGGACATTAATTTTTCAAAATTAAAGGTATAAATTCTCAATTTTTTCAAATCCGTTAAATGTAAAGTAAAACTTCAAAAAGTCAAAATATGATAATAAAAATTTTTTTAGAAGAGAAAATATAAAAAGATAAAATTTTATTTAAATGAAATTATGGAAAAAAATTCGAAGATTTTTCCATTTTGAAATTTTTTTTAATTTCCATGTAATTCCTATCCCAAGTGATCAGTAGTGAAAATTGCACACACAAATCGACATGAAGGACGAAGGAGACAGATCAGATCGATGGCTTATTGGCCAACGGAGAGACAAAATTAAATGGAAACAAAAAGGATTAAAGTAAAAATACCAAACTCTGAATAATGTGCTTCGGCAATTTAATATGATTGGGATATCTCTTTCTTTAGCTTAACCGAAACTCGTTTTAAATTTAATAATATCTTTCAAATTTTGAATATTTGGTCTAAAATTACATAATTTATGTGCCAAATTTGAATACTGTGTTACCGTATCTCCTCTACAATTTGAAACATTGGATTCACAGCAGCGCACTCTGAACAAATATTCGTACAAAATGTCCAAGTAATGCAGGGTGCCGATCGTAAATTTTTCAAAATAAGAACATCAAGTCCAAAAAATAAGATTTTTGGGTCAAAAATAAGAACATTTTGCAAAATTGCTTTAAATCGCTTGTATAACATTTTATTCAATTAATATAGAATCAACTTTCGTATTTTTCGCCTCCCATGATCATTTTTAACAATTTTGGGGAGGAAATACGCAAATCGTACATTTAATGCAATCGGGCTCAAAAAATATATCAGATTTTACGATTTTTTTTTGCGGCGCACTTTTCAAAGACTTTTTTGGGAACAAGCAGAGCGGAAGGCCGGCGGTGCCGAAAAGCGCCGCCGGGAAAATTTTTGAAAATTTGAGTATAATTTGTTAGCAGATTTTGTCCAAAAATTGTCCAAATTTTGTGATTCTGAGCCAATTTTTAAGAAAACAAAGTATTTTTGGGGTCCGGCGGTGCCGTTAGGCACCGCCGTGGAAAATTTTGAAAATCAAAGTGACATTACGCCATAAAATTACAAATTTTCTGAAGAATTTTAAGAAATAAGAACAAAATAAGCATTTCTTATAAATAAGAACATTTTTATTTTGTAAGATTTGGACCCTCCAAATCAGAACATCTCTTATAAATAAGAACAGATCGGCACCCTGAAGTAATGGCCAAGTTTGGCGCATTCATTCGCTGAAAGAGATAGTTGCATCTTTGATAAAACCATAAAACTTTCTCTCATACACCTAAAACAATAATAGCCCAGAAATTAAGAGCTCAAAAACATAATAAAATGTTATTTAGGCTAATATTTTGCAGGGTAAAATTGTTTTTAATTTCTTCTAAAAATATTTAAGCAATGTAAAATTTTGTATTTAAATTTTTTCAATTTATTTTTGTCGTTAAATTTACAAATTGGTTGCCCGTGATTTTGCATTATTTTTCGTTAATTTAGGTTTTGTACTTAAAATTTCAATTTATTTTTTGGTTCTTTAATTTCTCATCTTTTATATTACCAATCAATTTCCTTGGGGATCGATTAAAGGGACCATCTCCGAAAAGAGGATGGCAGCGCGCACCCGTCCCCTCGTTTTTCTGGAAATTTTGATCCATAATTATATGATGTGCATTTAAAATAATTTTTCGTTTTTTTTTTTTTTGCATAAAGTTTTAACCGCATTCATATTTTTCGGTCTCGAGTGTTTATTGATTAGTTTTAAACATGAACGCTCACATTTTAAGCGACAAATAAATTTACTTACAATTAGATTAATTATTTGGGATACGATTTTTAGGCAAAACCTAAAATTACTGCGCACTTTATACGCACAGATAACCACAAAAAAGGCCTTTTCCGCTTGATTTTGGTGTTTACCAGGGGTGGGACACGACCGCGATGCGCGATCCGCGATTCGCAGCGTTTTTTCCGCGATCTGCGATGCGCGCGGCAATTTGAATCCGCGATGCGCGATCCGCAAAAATTTTCCCAAAAATTGATTTCATAAATCATAATTTTTTTTAGTTAAATTTTCTGGTTTAAAATTTGTATCTTAATCGAAAATTTTTTTTAAATGTTTTATTAATTTCATTTACAATTGAAAAATAACCAAATTGTTAACTAAAAAGCGTTAATCTTAATAACAAATTTTTTTGCCTATTTTTTAATGCCTGTTCGAGCGGTTTTTGTGCCAAAATTGGGCCGGATAATTGGTGATTTGGGTAAACCTGGTCTTTTTGGTCAAAAAGGAAAATTCTAACGGCGGAAGGGAAATGCCATTAATTTGGTGCCGCTTTTGTGTATCCTAAAAATCTTATTAACGAAGTCTCGGAATTCTCGATCGCAAAATTCCGCAATTTCCGTAAATCCACAAATTACCGATTTTTGGTAAATTATTATTTAAACATAGCCGGAAAAACTCGAATTGCTAAAAATATGAGGACAGACAATAATTTTTGGTATTCCCCCTGAAATGTTATTGTTTATTAAATTTTTTAATAAATGTGCATGAATGAAATATGCACAAAATAGGGATGTTAAGAAGGAAAAATAAAATAATACGAAAAATAAAATAATACGAAGAAAAATAATGAAACGAAATACGAAACGAAATTTAAAAATTTCTGTATAAAATTTTTGGAAAACAATAAATATTTATGTAAAAAGGCAATTTTTGATCAGCTCAGCCAACTCGGCGACAAAACGACCGAATAAACGAAAAGGGGCGACTTAAAAACGGGGGACAGTGCGTAGGGGGAGAGGAAAAGACCGCCCAAAAATTTGGGAGAGAAAATTTGCGGGGTTAGCACGAACGGGGAGAGCACAGTGGGCGACAGCACTGTCGGGTGCAGAATGGCCGGGGTCAGCACCAGCGGGGACAGAATGACCGGATGTAACAACTGGGCGGACATTATTAGCGGGGTCAAGATGACCGGACTCAAAATCTGAGACAGGAAAATGAAATATGTGTGGATTTTCAAATTGAAAACTTACGAGACTGTTCAAAAACCCTAAAAAAAAGTTAATTCAATTGTTTCATTTAAATTTTTATTTCACCTGGTGACAAAATGAATGGCTCCATAAGTATCGGAGACAAAATAATGGATGAGAAGACAAGCGGAGACAACACGATGGGAGCCATTATACGAGGCGATATAATCCAAAATATGATTTGGTCCAATTAAACATAATTAAAGGGGGGTTAATGAACGCGAACCAGGGGAGAGAAAAAACGAGGCGACAAAATTGCAGGCCAAAAGGTGTGAAATGGATAAATAAAAAGCAATTAGACAATTAGGTCAAAACAGAACCCCAAAATGCTCGGGGACAAAATGGCCGGAGAGAAGACAAGCGGAGAAAGCACAAGCGGATTGCCAATTCTATGGGGCATTATCCAATTAATTATATATATTATGAATTCATTAATCATTATTTTGCCAACCTTGGCCTTTTGATGCCCGGTCTAAACACAATCGGGGAAAGCTGAAAACACAAGTAAAGGAATGGACGATTGATTTGCTTATTTTAGGCTAGCAAAAAGTGCAGGTCCTTCTTCGGAATTTTGTCTTAAAAATTGTAAAAATAAAAAATCCACCGAATTTTCTTTTGACTATCTCCACTTCACAACTTTTTAATTTGAAAAAATACCGACATCATCAGAATTCGGATTTTAATGAAATATATTTGAAATTATTTCAGCGAATAATAAATCTTGGATTCAAAAATCATTTATCTTTTAACTAAGGATTCCTTGCCATATTAAACAGACCACGTCATTTTGTCGGAGATCAAAAGAGCTCATCTCAGACAGTCGACGAATGTCGGCTTCGATCATCTGCAACAAAGCAAATAATTGTTGTCAATTTAATTATCTTCATGAATTTTATCCATTCGTTTTGGCCCAATAATTTTGCTTGTTTGGCCCACTTTGCTGACGGAAGTGCCGTTCTTCACAATTGTCAATAAGCGCCGCAGTGTTTCCGAGTCGTTGAAGGGCGAGCTGGGCCCGTAAATCAGACGGAGCTGTTCGGCATTCATCAACACAATGCCACTCCTGTTCATTGCTGTCAACTTTAAATGGAAATTATAAATGCTTTTAATTTTTAATTCATTTTGCTTTTCTGTTTTACTTGCTCCTTGCTCAAATTTTGCACCAATTTTTCCATTGTGTCCGATTTTCGCTGTTCGTTCTCTCCATACATTTCGCGCACCTTTCAAATTAATGAGCGAACTAATTGCCTATTTTGCCGATTTCCCTCACATTTTCCTTCGTCAGATAGAGGCCATTAAATTCGCGTTTGTATCGTTTCTCCACTTTTTTGGCCATCTCCTCATCAGTGCCGTGCCCATCATCAGCAGAGGACAACAAATGCTGAGAATTGTAAGGCATTTGTTAGTGAAGTGAATTGGTTTCTATTTAATTCGAGGGAATTTCAGCCAAATGCCCAAGCCAAAAATGGTAATTAGTGAAAAGCTAAATAGAATTTGTGATACGCGCTAAATTAGTTTAGAATTAAAAATTGAAATCATTGATTTGGGATCAGAAAAATAAAATGCCCTTTTTTCAAGGACGCCCTTTAGAAGGACATGCTGCTTTTGGAATGAAAAGTTTCCTTTTTAATTAAATGTTTTTGCATAATTGTTCCATCCACCTTCACTGTGTCCACTTGATCGTTGACCCCCGATGCTTCCATGATCAGATTCAGCCATTCGTTTTGGTCCCTGTCCAGCAATTGGGCCCCCTCCTTCATCAAATTTGGCAAACTCATTGTCCTTTCAATGCCATGCCCTTTTGAGTGCAGGCTGAACAGTGATGGAGACAGAAAATTAGCCTAAACGAAAAAAAGGAAACACTTTGGTATTTTGTATTATATAATATTAGATAGATTATAATTAGAGACCGGGTTTTAATGTCTTTTTTGGCATTTTGCCGTTTTGGTGCCTTTTTGGCGTTTTTTTCCGAAAAACCCATTAAAAATGCATTAAAATCGGGAAAATACACCCGTAAAAATGACTGAAAAAATTTCAGAAAATCAACCTAAGAATTGAAATTTTTCTTAAAAATTGATCGCCAAAATTAATATTTTTTTCTTGATCAAAAATTTTAGGTTTAAAAGTTTTCCTTACTAAAAAAATTATAAAAAATTTATAAATATTTAATAATTATTTAAATGCGCAAAAATAAGTTTTTTGTTTAAATTTTACGTGTTTTGCTCCCTAAAATCCTTAATAAAAAATTTTAAATGCCTATTTTCATGCCCTTTTTGGGCTTTTCGTGCCTTTTTCATGCCTTCTTTGCAAAATGTTGAAAAAAAAATTTGAGCTTCTCAGGTCATAACTTTTTTGAAACTTAATGATTTTTTTTGAAATGTTGCACGAGAATAGAAAACACTTATGGCTATCGAAAAAATCTAGACTTGAAAATTTGGTCAATTTTCTTAGCGGATTTTAATTGGTAGGACTGAGTTGGCCGGGGACCGATTTGACACATTTCGTCCTTGTCGCGCCCATTTGTGGTCCACCTTTGCGGGACAGTTAGCAATTCTTAGAAAATTGGCACCTTTCGCCTTGACTTGCTGGCCGTGACGCTCATAAAGCGTGGCGATAAAATGTCAACCAATCGGCCCGCTTCCGTTGCTTTTGCTCTCGCCGCTTCTCCGCCATTTGCCCACCGTTCGCCGCTTTTACCGTATTCGTCGCTCTGTTCGCTACCGTACTCCTCCCCCTCAATTTCTTCGTCATAATTTGCCATTTCATCACTTTTCCCTTCGTTAAATTCGTCCGATTTTGAGTGTTCAATTGACTTTGACTTTCTTTGCAACTCAGACAATCGCATGCCGACTTTGATGCCGTCATTTACCAATTTGGCAATTTGCTCATTCAATTTGCCCACTTTGCTAGCGTAAGCCGTTGTTTCATCGGCTGAATTCATTGTCATATATTTTTTATTTATATCAATTACTGCCGATTTTGTGGGCTGAATAAAGCAAATAATTATTGTTTTTAATAACAACAATTACCATTTGTTTGAGCGCATAATCCCTCCATTTTTTCTCTTCCCTTTTCAACTGATTGTGCGCCTTTTTTGCCTTTTGTATTTTTGAAATTGTTTCTTGCCAACTTAAATTAAACAATATTTAGTTTGATTTACTTTTTGAAATTGAAATATCGTATCTTTTTCATTCCAATTTCCCTCTTACGGTATTGTCTGAGTTTTGTTTTTCTTTTCCAATATGCCACTCATCAAAAAGCGTGCAAATCCTCCAATGGGACTGAGGCCAAATGTTCGTTTTGCTTCCATCAAATTGTATGAATGACTTTTCGAAATTGCAATATTTTGACGTTTTCTTGCCAAAAATCCTTTGTTTAAATGTCGTTGATTTCCGGCAAAAATTGCTTCCCTTTTCCGCACTTTGGCAAATTCGAATTTTGGCATTGCGCTGTAATAACCGGTTTTCCATGCACCTAAATAAAGTCGGCAATTAAAAAATAAAAAGCTCAATTTTAAGTGATTAATTTACAGGGAATGAGTAAAAATTTTTGCCACTTTTTAGCGACTAATTAAGTAATATAAAAATCACACTCCTAATTATACAATGGTAAACTGATTTTCAAAAATTTTTCATTAGAATTTAATTTCTTATTCGGCATTTTTACTGACCAGTCACACTTTCTTTTTCCCCTGAACTGCTTTCATGTTCTTTTTTTGTCCTTTTCTGTTGTCGTCCGCTTTCTTCGGCACTTTCACTTTCGACTCGAATTTCTCCCACCCACTTTTCGCTTTTCACCATATTTTTAGTGCCATCAATAATTTTGGCATTTTTGAGCCCAATTTGGAATTCGTTGTTCAACAGCCGAACGATGCATTTGGCCATCCGTGGCACTGTCTGAGCGCCAAAATAACATTCGTTGAATTGGTCCGGCACCATGCCTAATTGGTCTTTGTTGGGATGCCTTTAAAAATGAAAATTTTGTGAAATTAATTAAAAATTATTTGCCAAAGATTTAACGAATTAAATCCCATTGTAAGAAACGAACATTTCTTGCAAAAATACTGACAGAACAGAGGCAAATGCTTGTGTTGTCCAATGTTCATAAATCTAAACCCAATTAACGAATAAGTGTTTTTTAATCATTTTAATAATTAAAAAAGTTTAATTTATTTACCCGATATCCCTCCTCCGTGGACATTTGAATTGTGGTGACTTTGGGAAAAGAATGAAGCTGCTTAGCTGACACTGATGAAGCAGATGAAGAAGTGAACAAAATTAGAAAAGCGAATGCCAACATTGACAGACAAAGTGAATTAATTATCAAATGCCAAATTTAATCTTAAAATAATTAATCGCTTTATCAATTTCAAAAGGAATTAATTCAAAGCGCTGAATTCTTTCTTCATTTAATGACAATGACACATTAATTTTCTATAATGATGTTGCACTTTAGAGGAAGCAAGGAAATGTTGCGGGACGGCAGACAATAAACAAACAATTAGTGGTTTAATTGCGCGGATGCCCCCGCCTCTAATTAACCTACCGTTTTACTGCTATAAAACCGATCCGGCATTGGTTTTATAGCAGTAAAACCTCCCGTCAAAATTTTATTACTTTGTACTTCCTTATAAAGATTGATATGAAAAGCAGCGTTAAAATAACAAATTTTTTTTCTTTTTAATTGTTATATGAGTTCGAAAACATTAAGTGGAAATTTTTTTTTACTATACTGAAAAATATTTTTTTTTTTTACTATTGTTGAAATATACTAGGGACTCCATTTTTAGGCACAAAAAATCTCGAAATAGGCACCTAAAAAGGCAGAAAAAAACTGCAAAACAGGCACAAAAATCATCAAATAGGCAAATAAAATTTTTCGAAAAAACAAATTTGTAAACCAAAAATTTTTTAAGAAAAAAATATATTAAATTTTGTGGATCAATTTTTGGGAAAAATTTTCAATTCTTAGGGGTATATTTTTTGAAAATTTTTTCGGACCATTCCCTAGGGGTATATTTTTCGTTTTTATTGCATTTTTGTTAAGTAATTTTTCAAAAACCCTAAAATAGGCACTTTAGGCACAAAAACCCCGAAATAGGCAAAAATAGACATTATAAAAAGTCATCGTAGACACCCTAAACCAACTGGAAAATGCGTTTTTCGTGCTTATCTGTGCGTATTAAGTGCGCAAAAATCTTAGGCATTTGCATAAAAATGGAGTCCCTAGTCATTACTAGGCTGAGAAATTTAGATAAATACCAAAAACTTTTACGCACAGATAACACGAAAAAAGCATTTCCATTTAGTTTGGGGTGTCTACGATGACTTTTATAATAGCTATTCTTACCTATTTATGAGTTTTTCTACCTATTACCTAGGTACCTATTTTTATACCTATTTCGGTATTTTTGTACCTATTTTAAAGATTTTCAAAAAATCTTAACAAAAATGCAACAAAAAATACACCACTAAGAAGCGACCAAAATATTTTGCAAAAATTCACTCCTAAGAATTGGAAAATTTCCTCAAAATTTATCTATCAAAATTTATTTATTTTTTATTGACAAAATTTTTAATTTAAAGTGTCAATATTTTCTAAGAAAATATTAAAAATATTTAAATTATTCGTTTACAAAGAAATAGGACCAAAATTTACCCTCTTTGTTTGCTTTTTTCAACTATAAAATCGAATTAATAAAAAATTTTCTTTACCTATTTTTCTACCTATTTCGGGATTTTTGTACCTATTTAATAACTATTTTGAGCTTTTTTGTACCTATTTAATAACTATTTTGAGCTTTTTTGTACCTATTTAAATACCTATTTCATTTTCTTACCTAAATTTCCCAGCCCTAGTCATTACCCACTTCGATTTGCCGATCCTTAAATAAATTTTGATTTTAAGTCGATCTTTTCGGCGTTGGCACTTTCTCAATGGAATTGTTTCTGTCGCATTCGTTCCGTTGGCTCATTTCGCTGACCAGATTTTTGTTTAATGCCGCCTTTTTTGACCACAGTCATTCGCGAAAAGTGATGAGAAATATTTTTGTTATATAATAATAAAATTTTACCAAACTTATTTCCGATAAAAATTATTTCATTTTTCAAATTAAAAAATCTGAATTAAATTTTTTCTTTTTGTTGAGGAGTGTCCATGGCACTTGTGCCACAATTTTGGACATTGGCTCCGCCGTTGATTTTGTCTTTCTTTTTTCATTTTCTGTCCCTTTTGCCATTTCGCTGGTTGGTTGGAACATGGTCAGAAATTTCACTGTTTTTTCATCCAATTCGTGCCAAACTTTGGTTTCTGTTCTCCTCCGTTTGGGTCGTTTTCTTCGCTGGCATCGATCGACTGATTTTCGTTATTTTCATCCCCACATCCCCCTCAGGTGCCGTCTCCAAACTACTCAAATGCACCGCACCGCCCTTTCCCCTGTGAGTGTTCGAATCGGGTGCTGGAGGGCAAGTAGTCCCATCAGATGTTGCTTGCGGCGTTTTCCGGTGCGACATCAATGTGCTATGCCGTGTCCACCTGGTCATGGACCCATATGACCAGATGATGTCCATGAACATGGTTGTCAGGTAGAAATCCAGCAACAATTCATACTCACCGAAAGGGCCCGATGTTTTTAGAATTTTTTTTTGGCATAACTTTTGTCACCCAAATTCAACAATATTGTATCCATTCGAGAGCCCTTCACATGCTCTATTAGCCTGCAAAATTTCCAAAAAGTTTCGTCAATTTTGAACAAAGTATGGCCAAAAGTACATCAGAAACCAGGTTTTCAGTCATTTTTGGCCATAATGAAATTTTTCGAAATTAAGCAGATTAATAGAGGATACCTAGGGCTACCGAATGATACCAACAATGTTGGGTTTGGATGACAAAGAAAAATGTTATAGCCAAAAACGTGCTGGAGCCCAACCGTGGTGAGTCGATCCAAAAAAAAACTCAGTGTGGGCGTTCCAAAAAAAACTCAGTGTGGGCGTTCCAAAAAAAAACTCAGTGTGGGCGTTCCAAAAAAAAACTCAGTGATTGATTGGTCATTTTCCAGAAGCCGATCGCACCACTTTCGGGCACCAAAAGTGCCTGATCCGGAACCCGGACCGGTCCGGTTAAGAACCATTTTTTGTTCGGTTTTTAAAGGGCTATCTCCCAGGCCGGGTCCGGTTCATGGTCCATTCACTTGGAGCCCGTCATGGGTCGGGCACATCTGCCGGATGACCCTCAGCCTCGCCCCTGACCCTGTCGATGTCCAACCCAAACTAAGCGTGCCGTTACCAGCGGCTTTTTTGTACAGCTCGATGAGCTCTACAAAATGGTATCAATGGCGTCCGGCTGTGTCTACTACAAATGGAGAAAATTGTCGAGAAGTGATGCGAAAAATTGAAAAAATTAAAAAAAAATTCTCGCCAATTTTCTCCATTTGTAGTAGACATAACCAGACGCCATTGATACCATTTTGTAGAGCTCATCGAGCTGTACAAAAAAGCCGCTGGTAACGGCACGCTTAGTTTGGGTTGGACATCGCCAGGGTCGGGGGCGAGGCTGAGGGTCTTCCTGCAGATGCGCCCGACCAATGACGGGCTCCAAGTGAATGGATCAAGGACCGGACCCGGCCTGGGAGATAGTCCTTGAAAAACTCAACAAAAAATTATTCTTAACCGGACCGGTCCGGGTTCCGGATCAGGCACTTTTGGTGCCCGAAAGTGGTGCGATCGGCTTCCGGAAAATGACCAATCAATCACTGAGTTTTTTTTTGGAACGCCCACACTGAGTTTTTTTTTGGAACGCCCACACTGAGTTTTTTTTGGAACGCCCACACTGAGTTTTTTTTTGGATCGACCTAGCACCGAGCCCAACTGAGCGAGTCCGCGATGTATCTATTAAATTTCCCGTTTTTTTGTCATTTTGTCCATAAATTTGCTCTCTACCATTTCTCTAGTTCGTTATCTTTCCCCTTAATTATTTGTTATTTCCCATAAACTTAAATTGTCCTCCGCTTTATCCAATCTTTCTTGAAACTTCACGAAACTTTTAATGAATTCTTGCCGTTTCTGAGTCTCTGAATTTGTTTTGTTCTTTGATGTGTAAGTGCTAATACAACTTTTTTGGTAGAATATCTGCCGGGAATGGTTATCTTTTATTTGTATGATGTCATTTTATTCGATTCAATTCTTTTGTTTTATAACCTACCGTCAAAACATGACCAAGACTGTATATGTAAAGTTTTTTTTTATTCTCAATATTTTAGCTTTCTCTTCCATAAATTAATAATATTCTCCAAAGCCAAAGTCTATTCGGTGGGACGGGCGTCAGTTATTGTCCCTTTGGGGAGCGGCTGGGGCGCCAGGTCAATGCCATTTGAGCGCTCACACTTGCCTTTTGAGCACCCGTGAGTGACCGTCTATTAGATAAGACGGGTGGGGGTAAACCAATGGAAAGTGAGGCGTTATTTGTTCCTTACTGCATGCTATATTGATTGCACAAAAAATGGATTTTTTCCACAATTTTTTCATTAAAAAGAAATAATATATTTTTTTGTGTTATTTTTTAAAATTTTTATTGTTTATTTTAGGTGATAATTAATTATCAGGGATGAAGGTAATTTAGGGACGCAATTTTTAGGCTTTAGCCTATTTTTTTCCTGAGCTCCCTATGACCTGAAAAGCACGAAAAACATGTCTTTTTGGTAGCTGTTAAGCTACTTTTCGAGTTATTAAAAACTAATTAGGTTTTTTTGTTAGAGCCTAAAAAGCCTAGAAAGTTTTTAAAAAACCTATTTTGGCGTTTGTCGAAAATTATTGACAAAAATTCAATAGAAAGTAAAATACACCCCGAAATTTTCAAAAATATATCCCTAAGAATGAAAATTTCTAAAATTTTCAATATTTCTTGATAAGAATTTTATGATTTTTAAAATTTATTTATATCAATACTGATTTGGCCTAATTTTTTACTTTTAAAATAATTTTGTAAAAAGAGTTTTTAATGCCTATTTGGCATTTTAAGACCTATTTTGGGGTTTTTTAAAACCTAGAGCCTACCTATATGGCAGTTTTTAGAGCCTAAAAATTACATCCCTAGTAATAATATATATAGGGTAAGTGGGAGCGAGAGTCATGTGCAGTGGGTGCATTTCTTCGAGAGAGAGATAGAGAGAGCGAAGAGATAATATATGAAGAGAGTATCAGACGGATAGAGGGAAATCATTGATTTTGTAAGTCATCAGAAGTGTAGGCCAAGTAAAGCGATCAGAAATAATTGGTCCTACTTAAGGGATCCGAAAAGTTGACAAAGTTAAAATATTTGCAATACTTGAAGAAGTGATCATAAGTATTTGATCAAGTCATTGTGATCAGAAATACTGATAACGTCAAGGGATTAGAATATAATACTTGACTAAGTTATTGTAAGTATTTGATGTAGTCAAAGATAATAAAACTTGACAAATTGAAAGGATAACAAAAAGTTGGAAAAATATAGTGTTCAGATTTGAAAAACCTTAAGTGATCAGAAAGAGGCCAGAAAATGTGATCAGAAATAGTTAATTCAGCGTCAAAATGGGCAGAAATTTGTCCAAGTCAGAATGATTAGAAAGATTAGCAATTCTTAAAATCACCAGAAAATTGGTTAATCATGCCAAAGTGATGAGAAACCTGACTAATTTAATGTGTATGCAACTAGTAGGCCATGTTAATTTATTTTTTCCGTGTATAAATGGCAATAAATACTTGGACAATTGAAATGGTCTGAAAAGATGACTTAAAATAATCGAAACGAGATTAACTTGAAAGTGATTAATATTATATAATAGGTTGGGTGCAGTGATTGTAAATAGTTATTCATGTCAAAGTGATCAGAAGTCTAACCATCTTAAAAACGAATAGAAAGGCCAAGTAAAGAGCAGAAATTAAACATATGACCATTTATTTTTTTGGTCGAGTTTGATAATGCTAACACATTTTTTACAAATTTTTAACTAAAACAGATGAAATGCTTGCAATTATGAGAAGCGATTGTGGAAAAGCACTCATCACAACAATTAAATATTCCTGGACGACAAGAGAAAAGTGAACAATATGGGATGTGCAAATATGGTTGAATGATACGCGATCGGCTTGGGCGTAATGGCCAATCACGACGAAACAGCTGAGGTAAAAATGTTTAAGTTGAACTTCAAATTAAATACTTCCTACTTATTATTCAAACAAAAAAATTTTTTTTTTAAATAAATTTTTTAAATATATTTTATGAAATTTTTCCAAAATTAAATTTTCAAAAATTGGGCAGCGAAAATGTTTTGTTCATTCTTCTCTCGTAAAATTTTACCTTAAGAAAGCATAAAATATATAAATCCGTGAACAGAAATACTTGAAAAATTATCAAATTTCGTTAAGATAGAATAAAATTTATGTTTATTTAGGGAATGGTGACAGTGAGCCAAAGATTCGCAGTTTTTGATGGACATAATAATGCTCATAGGTATTTTATTAAAAATTTAAAATATTTTTGGAGTTTTTAATAAAACAAATAAAAATTTTTATTTCAGTTTTTTTAAACGCATGTGGAGGACGTAAGTGAAAGCAAATAAATCAAATTATTTCATTTTTGAGTTGTTTTTTTAAGCAAACGAAGAATACCCTTGCAAAACCGGCAACCGGACAAAGCAGTGATAGTGCTGACTCTACTGTTGGGTAAATTGGACTAATTTTGAGTTTGGGGTGTAGCCCCTCTATTGAATCAGTCCCCCGCCCTCCCCCTGATCAGTTCCCTTTCATTTTTTAAATCCAAGTTAGAAATTTTTCAAAAAAAGCTTCTTTTATTTTAAATAAATTTTTTATTAAAAAGTTTAAAGTCAAGGTTTTTTGGAAAATTTTGAGAAATTATTTCTTCATAAAATTTATAAATTCGCTGAAATTTTTTTCTATTTTTTTCTTTCGGCGACATGACCCGACTGTTCACACTTACAACTTTGATTTGTAGCTGGGACAAAATCCTAAAAGTTTTCCAATTTTAGACAACACACTTCAATAAGTTCGGACTTCTTGGTCGCGCGGTCAAGTTGGCCAAACTTTGTTTCGTGGCGCGATGAAAGAATTGGGAGTTGGTTTATCCAAGCGCTTGTCACGGTTTTCGCACTCAAAGGATCTGAAGAGCATGTACTTGAGTTGATGACTCGCGTAAACGCTACGACGATCAAATAAAAAATAAATTTTTATTGTTTTAGTTTTTTTCAACGCATGTGGAGGCCGTAAGTAAAAGCAATTAATCAAAATTTATTTCATTTTGAGTTGTTTTTGTTCAAGCAATTGAAGAATATGGGCTATACCGGTAGCAGAACGCTTGCAAAACCGGCATCCGAACATAGCACTTATGCTGCTGCCTCATCTATTTGGTAAAATAATTGGGCTAATTTTGAGTTTGATTATACCTGGGTAAGGAGGGAGCAGGTCGTTTCCCCTGGTTTTTGACTACGGAAAATAATTTGTTAGTTCCACTTAGTGTAGTACTTTCACATGGTGACATGGACAATAATTGGTTTTGACGAAGGCAGTGTGAGCATAAGGGAATTTTGCCTAGGATATGAATGCTCAAACTGCCCAAAACCTTACGTCCCTTTTCAGGCGTCAGATCATAAATTGATAGACTCAAATAATCAGAAAAAATTAAAAATTCCATTTATCCCCCGGGGGGATAAATGGAGACGGGGGGATTATTGTTCAACCTCCTCAGAAAGGGGGGATAATTGGAGACAGCGGGATTAATGGAGACGGGGCGATAATTAGAGCAAATAAGGTATATGACAGATTCCTAAATGCTCAGTTTGACTAAAAAACGATTTTTTTAAAGTTTTGTTGCATTTTTCATAAAAAACAAAAATGTATAATAAATTTTTATATATTATAAAGTCGTTCTATCAAAAATTGAGCAGCGAAAATGTTTTGTTCGTTCTTCTCTCGTAAAATTTTACCTTAAGAAAGCATAAAAATATTAAATCCCAGCCCTAAGTATCAAAATAATTAAAAATGAACAGAAATACTTGAAAAATTTTCAAATTTCGTTAAGATAGAATAAATTTACGTTTATTTAGGGAATGATGACAGTGATCCAAAGATTCGCAGGTTTTGATGGACATAATAATGCTCATAGGTATTTTATTAAAAATTTAAAATATTTTTGGAGTTTAAATAAATTTGACAACCAACAATAAGTTTTTAATTTTCCATTTAGTGCAATTGTTGTGATACTCTCACATGGCGACTTGGACAACATTTATGGTACTGACGACCAAGCCGTGACGTCCATCACCAAAAGCATCGACTTCGAAAGCTTGAGAAGAGCAAGAAGTAATTGAAATTCCGGACTTTTTTGCAAATTTCCGACCTAATAATGTTTTGACATTAAATATAATATTTACTTATTTAAATATATACTCAATTTTCTTGCAATTTATTTCAGCGCAGTCGTTCTCGCGCCCGACATGAACGAAGTGGAATGCTGAATATTGTCCGGCATGGAATTTGGGAAAAAATTGTCGTCAAATTACGCAGTATGCTGCCATCGCCACCCAATTGGAACGAGAATCGGTCGCCGCATTTAAATTGAGATAAAAAATGGATTTGATAATTTAGATTTATGACAATCACGCCCATCCATTTCGTGGAATGGCACTGATCATCAACAATTACATCTTCGCCAAGGACAAACGAGAAGGAACAAATGTTGATTGTGTCAACTTTGAGGAATTATTTATGCAATTCGGATACGAATTTCTGGTCAATCAGGACGAAACAAAACTTTAAAATGCTCAAATTTATCTTCTAAATCAATTCCTGTTTTCAATTTTTGATAAAATATTTCTATAAATTATCGGAATTTAGCCGAAATTAAAATTTAATCAAGCAATTTCGTTTTCATCAAGAAAAACAAATTAAAATTCACATATATTATATATATAAGATTTGATTCAGTTTCTTAAAAAAAATTGGCTACAAAAAATAAAATAAAATGAAATAATATATTTTTAGGTGACAAGCCCAAAAATATGTTTTTTCCAGCATTAGTTATGATAAAAAAAGGCATTGAAATATTGAAAAATTCTGTTCTGAAACCCGATAAAAAGCGAACCTTCGCATCACTTCACTATGTGTCAAGACCAGTGTTAGCAAAATAGTTTAAACGAAAATGGATTATTTTTGCAGTAAAACGAACACACATTGCTAAGAATTTAACTTTAGAAAAAATTCAAAACCGGTTCCAATTCACAAACATATCCCTCTCACTTCTTACGACTTTGAGCGTTCATTTTTGTTTACAAAAATAATTATTGCTGAAAATCTTATATAATTTACCTCAAAATGTTTAATTGCAACATTCAATATTTTTTTTTTGCACTTTCTGTTACATTTTCTTAAAAAAAGTACAAAATTAAAAATTTCACCATTATTAATCAATTTTTTGTCACTATTTTCCATTATTTCGGCATTATTTTTGCAAATTTAGTTACTCTTTTGAGATTTTTTGGAATTAAAGTCCTTAATCTAACTGTAATTTGAAAACCGAAGTAAAAAAAATAGTATAAAATTCAAGCGTTAAACATTTCGCCTGGCTAAGAATTCCTTTCACCGGACAAAATGTTATGATTTTTAAGCCAAAAATAATGTAAAAACCAATTTTTTCATGATTAAAATAAACATTCATAAATTCTGAAAAATTATTAACAAATCTAAGCCAACTAGGATTGACTATCGAACTTAATGTCCCAAATTTGAATTGGGCGCTATTTCATTTTTTAAAGTCAAATTGTTTTAAATGATTTTTTAATAATGTTCTTTTTAGACCCAAATCTTATTTGTTAGGCTTTATGTTCTGGTTTTTAAATTTTCTTTTGACTGGTTTACCATGTTAAATCACTCCTCTTTTTCATCAACATTCTTTTTTATAAAATATTGTATTTTATTATTCATAAAAATCATTTATTTTCTTTTAAGCAAATGATTTTCTGTTGTTTTGGTTTTGCCTGTTGAATTCCATTCAGCAAAAAAGATGAGCTCATCTCTCAAATCAGTTCACATTTCCACTAATAATTTATTCGTAAAATGTTCGTACAAATGTTTTTTGTTAAAGCAGCTGACAAGGGAACATTCCGAGCTGTGAGTGGGAAAATGCATATGTATTATATACCATTGGATAGAGCAGGGTCGACTTCTATTGTGAATTTTTAATTTTAGCGGTGCATTTTGCCTCCTTCGAGAGTTACAGGGCCTCAAAAATCGGAAATTTGGCCATTCTCGACAGAGGAAATCAAGCGAAATTGAGTTGCACGGTTGGTTAAAAACAGGTTTTTGGGCAATGGGTTCAAATCCATTTGCCTGTGAATTTTTTTCAAAATTATTTTTTGGGGTTTTTGGGCCGATGATCACGAATTTGACGTCCATTTCGCCCAATTGCGAATCCCTGATTCCTCTGTCGAGAATGGCCAAATTTCCGATTTTTGAGGCCCTGTAACTCTCGAAGGAGGCAAAATGCACCGCTAAAATTAAAAATTCACAATAGAAGTCGACCCTGCTCTATCCAGTGGTATATAATACATATGCATTTTCCGACTTACAGCTCGGAATGTTCCCTTGTGAGCTTCATTCAAAAAACCAAAAAATAAAAATTAATTATGCTAAGAATTATAGACCGGCTCAATTGATAGAATCTTTTTTCTTTTTTTTTAAATTTATGTCGAAAATGATCAAATTGGATTTTGATCAACTTTGAACTTTTCAACCATTTGAATGTTCTTTATTTAATTTTTAAGGAAGTCCTTTTGGAAATTTCAATTTGGTCATTTTTAAAACAAAACATATTTTATTAATAGGCAAGTAATTAACGTTCCACTGACTAAAGTAATGAATCGTTTTCCATTTGCTTATTTTCCGTTGCTTTTGCTCTTAATTTTCTCCAACTGCCAGCAGACATCGCCCAACCCGTAAATTGCTTTTTTGGGTAGTAAATTTTATTATATATTTTTATAGTTTCCATCTGCTGCTGAACGATGATGGCACTGGTGGCCCAACAAATGCCATTCCATACCGTAATTTTTGGGATACGAATTTCTGGCCCAAAAAAAGAACTAGAACCCAATATTTTAAGGCTTCATATTTTCCAAAACTTTCCCTGACCTTCACTTTTGAGAGGAAATTTTTAAACATTAGCATATCAGGGATTTCATAAAGAAACTGGAATTCGCAACTCCGGCACAAAGCTTAGGACAATTTTTATTTTTAACAAAGTTTTTGTTGCACCTTCATTAGCTTCACGCGCCAAAAAATCTGTGCAAAACCCATGGAAAAACCAGAAGAAGAAGCCGATCATTCTCGGATGGGCCGGATTATCACTTTATGAAGAATATTACACTTTTATGACAAAAGGCGAGTTAAGAAATTCGTCGTGCGACTGTGTGTTCACAGATGACACAAATTTGTAAGGCAATTTTATGAGTAAGAAAAGATACGCTTGTAATAACCCATTAACGGAAATTAAAGTATTAATTGAAACTTAAATGGTTCCGCACCCGATGGGACTCGAACTAAGGACCCTTCCAACCCAGAAATGATCAAAGATATTAATAAAAGTTAAAAAATTTGCATTTTCAATTACAAAATTGAAGGAGGCTATAGAAATTGCACATTTTGGTTTAAAATCAAATTTTGACATATATGACAGATTCCCAAATGTTCATTTTGACAAAAAATACTTTTATTCAGGTCCTGCCATATTCTATATTTTTATTGAAAAAAATGTATAAGATGCTTAATTCTAGTGAAAGTTCGGCATCGGCAGTGATTTTCCATGTTCGTCATTACTTTGAGCCGCTTCCAAAAAGTCGGCGTCCTAAACAGGTGCCAAAAAGGGCAGCATTTTTAAAATGCCATTTTATTTTTCAATTCAGTTGTACACTATGATGAGCATAGAGGTAAGTGCAGAAATTCAATGACATTTTGAGCTTGAAATTTGGAATATTAAAATGAATAATTTTTTGGTTTAAATAAATTTTTCGAATGTCTGATTCAAATTTAATTTTTAGAACTTTTAGGCCAATTTCTTTTTTGGAAAAAGATAAAAAATTATTTTTTATTCAGTCTCCCCACTGGTGTTACGAAAATTTGGAATATGTGCCGGACGATTATTTTAATGTGTCCATAACGTACCATAGCCACAGTACTATTCAAATACCAAATGGCCAATTGACCCCAATTACGCCACTGACGTCACCGGAAGAGATTTGGACCGCTGCGGAAGTGAGAAAGGGTTGAATAAACCAAAAGAAAAAATTTCATGTCTTATTACTAGCGAGGATATGGCACGTTTGGCTTATATCCTATAATAAAATATTTTAAAAAAATACCATTTGTATATAATTTAGATAGTTTAACATTATCTTTTCGCCCATTATATTCTGGCCTTTCTTCTCTATTCTTGCCCCATTTCTCAGATCAGTGAGAGAATGTCGCGCAAGAAAAGATTTGCCCTCCAAATTGTGTCCCATTGCGGGGCTCCCTCCGGCAGAGATTTGTTGACAAAGCAATTGAAGGAGCTCATCGAGTTGGACATGTTCGGCAAGTGTAGCGGAAAAGATTGTGATCAAAATTGTTATGAACAGCAAATGGGTGAGTGAATGACGACCGACCGATTGATTGGGCGGCACAGTTATTTTGTGAAAAAGTTTTTTGGATGTATTTTAGCTCCATTTTTCCCTCTTCGGCATTTTTAGCAGTTTTTTTTTTTGGGAATTTCCAAAAATCTAGCCCTTCTAACAACAAAAATTTCACCTTGCAGAATCCCACTTTTTCTATTTGGCCTTTGAAAATACGGTGTGCTCCGAATATGTGACGGAGAAATTTTGGAACGCTTTGCGCAGTTTGACAGTGCCGGTTGTGTTGTGCAGGGAAGTGGTGCGCGAGTTGGGCATTCCGGACGATTTGTACATTGCAGCGGACGATTTTGACAATGCCACGGCATTGGCCGACCATCTGAAGGCATTGCACAAGGACAAAGACCGATATTTGGGGTCAGTATTTAATGAGCAAAGGGTCAATGGCAAAACGTACAAAATTAGATTTAAATTTTTTTGTAATAATAAGAATAAATTCGAAAATTAAATATTATTTTTGTTCGTTTTGCCATAACTAGGGCTCGAAATTATATTGATTTTTTCTGCGCGTATGCTATAAAGAAAGGGGCTCAAAAATAGCATTTCTACGTTAAAATTTTTTGATTTTGTGAAAGTTTTTAGTCCATATAAATCCATATTTTGGAGATTTTAGGGAATAAATCCATATTTCGCTATTTTTGCCTTTTTAGTCCATATTTTGGCCATTTTTGGCAAATTTCACATGAAAATGCAAAAAAAAAAAAAAACGAAAAATACTCCTTAAAGATCGGTTTTTAAATTTTTTAGTATATTTTTAAAGTTTGTTAAGCAAATATTGAATATTTTTGAGGGGATAAATTTAATTTTTGTCAGTTTCTAGTAGAGATAGGACCGGTGGTTTATTTTCGGTTTTTTTTTTTTTTGGGTTTCGGTTCGGTTTTTGACTGAAAAAACCGACAGAGAAATTTTTGACTTTTTTGGGTTTTAACCGACACCGACCGACCGAATTAATCAAAAACCGAAACAATCGACCGACTTTTATAAAAATAAAAAAAAAAGCGAATGGAGGGCGAATTGGAGCGACATAACCTGTCAATAATTATTTTTTGTGATTTTTTTATGCTCTTTTGTCACTTTGAAGAATTTTCTAAAATATTTTCAAAAAATTTATTAACAAAAAGGCAATAAAAATGACAAATACACCCTGAGAATCGACCCAGAAAAATTTCAGAAAAATACTCCCCTAAGAAATGGTAAATTTTATCAAAAATTCATATTTTTGATTTTATTTTCTTTACAAAAATTTCGGATTTGTAAAATTATGTTTCTCATTCCCATTTTTAGCACCTATTTTGGGGGTTTTTAAAATCAGGGAACAAACAAACGTTTTTTTGGCTGCCTTTTTCAATTATTTTCCCAACCTATAGTACACCATCTGATAGAGAGCTTCAATAGCTCTACATTTGCCGAAAGGTGATCTTTCTCTTTTTCTGTTAATAAAAATGGTTTTTTACTCTTTTGTTTTGGAAAAAAATAAATTCAAAAAACCGAAAAAACCCGAAAATTTCTTCGCTTTTATTTATTTCGGTTTTTTCGGGTTTTTAACCAAAACCGTTCGACCGAGAAATTTTTGTGTTTTTCGGTTTCGGGTTTTTCGGTTTTTAACCCAAACCGTTCGACCGACCCTCTTGTCCGGTCTCTAGTTTTTAGTCCATATTTTGTTCCATATTTGTCCTTTTTTTTTTAGCTTTTTAGTCCATATTTTATGTCCATATTTGACGTTTTTTAGTCCATATAATTTCGAGCCCTAGCCATAACACATAAAAAAGTGTTGGACTGTTGCGCCTTTTTCTTTGAACATAATGCCATTAATTGCCAACAAACATTTTGCCAAAAAATGCCTTTTAATTTTTAAGTTATTTCAATTGGACAAAATTCTACCAGAAACGATGGGTGCCAACTGTGAAGACTTCCGCCTTTTGTCAGCTGTGTGAAATGGTGCACCAACAAATGGAGGAGGGGGGCGAATTGGTGGGCCGAAATTACACAGTGAAATCGCACAAAAAATTGTGGGGAGCTCAAAGATGTCGGGAGAATTTTGTGCAGAACGAACTGTTCAAGAAGAAATTGACGAAGGACGAGGACGATTCGTAAATGTTTTTGATCACATTCGGGTTTTAATTTTTAGATAAATGAAAGTTATGATGAGAAAATTAAGAGTTTCAATTTTGAATTAATTAAGAACTCTTTAACAAGTGTTCCCAATTATGATAATATATAAATTTGTTTACTATAATTACTAGGGCTGCGACTTTTAGGTTTTAACTAAATTTTTTGCTCAATTGATTTGAAGAAAGGAGCTCAAAAAACGCATTTCTGCATTAAAAATTTTCGATTCTGATGTCACTATCGGTCACTAGAAATCACTATTTTGGCTACTTCGTCACTAAAATAGTTAAAAATCACTATTTTGGCGTTTTGTCACTATTTTTTCACTATTTCTGCATTTTTTGGAAAATTCCTTAACAAAAATGCAATAAAACCAAAAAATACACCCCTAAGAATCGACCAAAAAAATTTCAAAAAAATGCACCCCTAAGAATCGACCTAAAATTTTTTTTCAAAAAATACCACTAAGAATTGGAAAATTTTCATAAAAATTTTTCCCCCAAATTTTTTTCTTGACAAAATTTTTGGTTTAAAAAATGTCAATATTTGCCAAGAAAATATTAGAAAGGAAATTTACATCATTTGCAACTGCATTCAGTAAATAAAAAATTATTTTTGCTCAATTTTTGGCTGAAAATTATGTCACTATTCGTCACTATTTTGGACTTTTTGTCACTATTTTGTCACTATTTCGGCATTTTTACTCACTATTTTAGTTAACTATTTCGAGATTTTTGGTCACTAAAAGTCGCAGCCCTAATAATTACATGTCTGTTTCACAAATGAAATAAATATTTTAATTAATTAAATGAATAATTTTTTCAACAATTTAAAAATCAAAAATGGATATATTTTATGAAATTGAATCGTAGTTTCTATATTTAAAATAAAATTAATTATTACACGAATTTTTTTTTATTAAACTAGTTAAAACACCTAAGCATTTTGTGTAATCTCTGTAATAATAAAAAATACACAATAAATAACTGTATTATTTTTTTTTTTCAATATTTGTGACAATTGGAATCAAAAACTGTATTATTATTATAAGAAAAGATTATTCGAACAAAGCCAATTTTTGCGTGCAATTTCTTCTTTTGTATATTGATAAAAGCAATCGAAAATTGTTTTAGTATATAAATGGTATGAAATTATATCCGAAAGCAACCAGTTTACATATTATTAAATATCTAAAAAAATATTTAAAAATAATGCAATTAAAAACAAATTTTAGATTCAAATTCAAATTTTAAATCAATTAGTTTAAGAACATTAAAATAGAATTAATGTGAGAAAATACAGTTTAAAAGGAAGTTATATTTAAAACTATGACATAAAAACAATTTTAGAAAATTAAGTACTAAGAATAATTTAAAAACAATTTTAAATTTTAATAATAATTTAACTGCATTTAATTAATATAATTTAAGAAAATGCCATTTAAATTTGTGATTTGTTTCTCTTGTGCAATTTTCTTCGTGGCTTCTGCTGGCCAAATTTTGCCATCTTCGACCAATGGAATTGACGGCATTAAATCGTCGGACGATGAAATGGCACCGAACAGCCAAGGAAAAGGAATTGAAATGCCAATTCCGTCATGGAAATTTCCAACTCTGAACGAATTGGTGGGCAAGGACAAGGACAATAATTGTGGAACAAAGAAGAGAGAAAAACGTAACTGAAAATAAACAATTAAATAATGAGGAATAAATTAAAATTGTACTGATTTTGAAGGACAAGTCCCATTTATGCCTGGAATGATGCCAATGGTTCCCGGAATGCCACCGATGTTGCCTGGGTTTAATCCGATGATGCCAGGGATGCCACCGATGATGCCGGGATTTAATCCAATGATGCCTGGATTTAACCCAATGACTCCCGGAATGCCACCGATGATGCCAGGATTTAATCCAATGACTCCCGGAATGCCACCGATGATGCCAGGATTTAATCCAATGACTCCCGGAATGCCACCGATGATGCCAGGATTTAATCCAATGACTCCCGGAATGCCACCGATGATGCCGGGATTTAATCCAATGATGCCTGGATTTAACCCAATGACTCCCGGAATGCCACCGATGATGCCAGGATTTAATCCAATGACTCCCGGAATGCCACCGATGATGCCGGGATTTAATCCAATGATGCCTGGATTTAACCCAATGACTCCCGGAATGCCACCGGTGATGCCAGGATTTAATCCGATAATGCCGGGTAAGAGGGATTTCTACAAGATAGACATATAATTTATTGATGAATTTCAGGAACCATTCCAATGGCCAACCAAATTGGATGAAACAAATATTGAAAACAAAACTGATTTCTTTCAACTGCTTAAAATGGATTGCAATTAAAAGAATTAAATTTTTTGTTTAAAATTTTATGAATAAATACTTTAATTCCCATTTAATTATGGTTCTATTTTCTTTGCTCTTTTTTCTGAGATTTTTCAAAGATTTTTTCATATCATTGTTTTGTCTAATACATGCATCCAATTAAAAGAAAATAAATAAATTTATTACCTCTACATAAACAAATTATGCACCGATTGTGAAATGATGAGTAGAGTTATAAGTTGTATGCACTAAAAAATATCAAATATGCGCATAAAATATGCACTAAAATGCCCCAAATATGCCCTAAAAATGCGAAAAATGCCCAAATATGCACTAAAATATGCCTAAAATTACCCAAAATGGCTTTTAACTCTCAAATAAATGCTAAAATTGTGTAAAAATTCTGCCCTCGGAATGCCGATCCATAACATTTATTTTAACTGTTTCTTTTTGGCTTTGAAATCCTGATTTTTTCCACGAAAAGAATTTAAGCCCCGGAGGGCGTCCAAAAATTGCGCATGGCACCGCTTTCGCAGGCCAAGGCGGGTAATTGGTAAAAAAGTTTTCAATCAGCAATGACAGCAGCTCGGCTAGGCCTTTTTAACGTGGAAATGCTATTTTTGAGCCCCTTTCTTCATAGCATATGCGCAGAAAAAATATGCAATACAATTTATAACCCTACTGATGAGTTTTGAACCCAAATGCTGATACCGTATTATCTCTAATTATCACCCCGGGGGGATTAATGTTCAACCTCCTCAGAAAGGGGGGATTATTAGATACGGGGGGATAAATGGAGACGGGGGGATTATTTTCGACTGATTTTTTAGTGAGAAATTTTTGAAATTTTTTAAATATGTCGCCAAAAATGTAATCGCTCAAAAAACAATCATTTTTTGTTGCATTTTTGTTAAAAAATTTCTGAATTTTGCGGGAAAAATTTGAAAAATTTCAAAAATATTTACAAAACATTGATAATACCCCCCAAAATATTCAAATACGAATATGAACCTTTCAGAAAATTCTGAATTTTTAAATTTTTCATTTTTTGAGCCAGGGAAATTTACGCTAATTTTTAGAAATTAATAACTCGCTTCAGGGTTGGACAATATTAGTGGATAAAGCTTAAAAAATAAAGAAAAATCAGGAGAATTTTATTTGTTTATTTGATTGTTCGAGATATAGATGAAAAAAATTCTTCCAGAAATTCTGGAAATTTTCAATTTTTCAGAAAAAATTCAGCACTCCATTCTGACAAGAGTTTTAATAAATTAAAAAAGAAAGAAAAATCTGTAATTTTTTGCAACTGAATTTCGATTTTGAATTAATTAATTTTTAGTAAAATTTTAAAAAGAAATTATTTTTTCAAAAAGTTCCATTTATCCCCCCGGGGGGATAAATGGAGACGGGGGGATTATTGTTAAACCTCCCCAGAAAGGGGGGGGGGATAAATGGAGATGGGGGGATTAATGGAGACGGGGCGATAATTAGAGATAATACAGTATATTTTTTTCCGGTCAAATGCTTATGTTGAGAATTTTCAGTGACATTTATTTTACGGGGAAACATATTAGATCATTGATTGGATAAGAAAAATCTGATCAAAAATTGCTTCTTCTATCGATCAAAAATCACAAAAATTTCTTTCCTTCTCTGGCGCTTCTCTTCTAGCATTTTGTCACTCTATCAGCAGCAGCAGCATTTCCGGACATGGTGACAAACGGTGAACCGTTAGCAATCGATGACTAAAAAGACAATCAATAATTTTTAAATAAAATTCAAATTTAGAAATACTTTTTTTAATTTTAAAAATAGTGTTTAGGTATATGAAAATATTTGACAAAATATATAAAATTTTACTGAAAAAAGTGTAATAAATATCATTATTATATTACTATATTTAAAAACAACAAAATTTAAAAAACTAAATTAAAAATGATTAATTTGAAATAATTGAAATTATTTAAAATATTATTTAGAAATAAAATTTAAAAAATTTATTCTTAAATTAATTATGATTTTAAAGAATGATTATAAATGGAAATAAAAGACAACGGTACCAAACCGGTGGATAAAAAGTAATGAAAATATATAATTGCACTGAAAATCATTCATTATTTGAAAAAATATCAATTAATTAGGTAGCCAAAAATATTGATTTAAAATAAATGAATAATAAAATGATTAATTTTATTTGAATGAAATTTCTCACTGGTGTGCCACCTCCAGCGGCAGCAGTCGCCGCCTGTGCTGCGCCCCACATGCGGTAGAACTCGCTGACCGTTTTCGGCATCGACGGCACGCGTTGCGGCGACGGCACCGATGGGGTGGTGCCAATGTTGTTGGTTGGCGAGGCATTTCGCTGAAGAAAAAGTAAAACTTGCCAATAAATTTGGGGGCCTAAAAATGATTTATCCACGGAGAAAGTTTCCTTTTTCCGGTTATAATTCAATGAAAGAATTAATATTTTTACAAATAATTTAGGAAAATCCGAAGTTTTTGGTTCCGAAAAACGAATTTTATGCATGAACTACCGAAAATAGCTTTTTAAATTAATCATTTTAATTGCCTCCGCCCCGCCGGGAGTTGGCGAAACGCTGCCAACGGAAGTCGGCGTGGAGGGCAGCGAGCCGAGCGACTTGCGAATGGCGGCCAGCGAGCCCGGGGCCGGGTCGCGCGCCGGCTGCGTGTCTATGTAACGCATGAGAGAAATATTAAAATAAAAATCAAATCTTTAGATTTAAAAAAATATTTAATTATTTTGAAAAAAAAAATTTATCATTTTTTATGTTTTTAAAATGAAAAAAATAAATAATTCAAATAAAAAAGGGAGAGATTGGAAAATAAAATTCTATCATTCCGAAGTCTCTTGAACTAAAATTGAAAATAAAAGCAAAATTTCAAAAATAATTTTTTAAATATCCAAGTTAATTAAAATCCAATAAATTAGATAACAAATAATGGCTCTTAAATATTTTTAAAAGTTAACGATTAATTCACGAATAGAGAATATTTGGGTTATCGAATGATCGATCATAATTTTTTGGATTTGGTTGACTATGAAAAACTCCCCCCCCCCCCCGGGGGCCGTAGCATCAAAGAATTTTGCAAATGCTTAATCTCACAGTGCGTATAAAAAGTGTGTGGTTTGCTCTAAGAATGTGTCATTTTTAAAAACATTTTTCTGTTTGTTTGTCCATTCATTTTGTATATTTCCATACAAAATATGTGCAAAAGTGTGACCTTTTTGCACACGAAAAACTGACAAATGAGCAACACAAATAAACAAACAAAAGAGACAAAAAAAAAGGCGGGGAGCAATTAGGGGGGAGGGGAAAGTGATCGGACCAATAAAACTGGTCTATCAAGGGGAATGTTCAGCAGGAATTTCACTTGTGGTGCTTTTATTTAAATAATTTTAAATTCAAAAACTTAGGACATCAAAAAGTTGTTAAGTTCAAAAATTAATTAAAATCCAAAAGGGCGATTTCATTGTCAGTTTAATTTGATTTTTAAATATTTATTTAAAAATGATTCCAAATAATAATAAAAATATTATTTTTATCAATAAGCCTTTTGTATTTATACAGTGTAAATATGAAATTCTCTACAGATCTCATGACCATCTGCAATTATAAATTTTAAAATTAAGCCTAAACACTAGGCTTAGGCAAAAGCAAGATAATTTTAAAAACCAAATTAAACGGACAGATTGAAAATGGTTCTGGACAGAAAAAGACAGAAAATCCTGTATTGTTTTAGCCTGGACTCCTCCTGCGAAATCAATCATTAAAAATTTTTAAAGCAAATTTTTTTCGATCTTATGCCAATTCTGTAAATTATAAAACGCATCACAAACTCACTTCGCACACTTGAAGTTGCCCAAATGGATGCACCGGAGCTGCCACGGCTTAAATTGGTCGGGCGCAGCACTGGTGGGGCCTTAGAAAATTTTTAAATTTTAAACCTTCAGGAAATCTAACCCCCTAGAAAACCGTACCTCCTTTTTGTCCTTTCTTTCCGTGCCGTTGGGATGCACAAAATCACGTTGCTGGAATTTTGAAAGAATTTCGGCCACTGAACGCTGCTGTTCCTCAACAATTTGAATGCTCGGTGAAGCGGGCTGAGTCTATTAAGTGAAAATTAAAATTTAAATTTCTTAGACTTGGGTAAGAGGCGCGGAGTTGGATCCCTAGGCCAAACGATGGGATAATGATGAAAAATTTGTAAATTTTATAGAAAATCAAAATTTTATTAAATTTTATCCCGTAAAGTTAGATTTTTTGATTTTAAAAATTTTAGCTAAAATTTTAAATTTTTTTGCTAAAAAATATTTTTTATTTTAAACACATATCACTCCAACTTTTGCAGAAATATTTGGCCAAGGATGGGAAAATGAAATAAAAAGAGAAAATTGATCAAAAATCAAATAAGGCAAAGAATTAAATTTTAAAAAGGATAAAAAATAATGAAATCACTGAAATAAAATTAAACCACGAAATAATACAAAAAAAAAACACTAATAATTAATTCAGAGAAGCGAAAACACGCAATAAGAAAGGCTGAAGATAAGGTGAATTATGAGAAAAAGTTAATTAAAAATGAGAAAAATAAATGGAAAAGAGAATTCGGATTAAGCCGAAAACTAAAAGAAATTATAAAAATTATTACAAAAAGAAGAAGTAGGAATTTGTTGAAAGGATTAATGATTTAAAAATGTACAAAAATGGAAAATAAATTTGTGAAAGAGTTTGGTGTTAAGCATGAAACATTCCGAAAATGGAGAAAGGCATTTGGCATAAAACGCGGCAAAAGCAAAAATTATTGACTTTTAAAAATTTTTATTTATATTTTAGGTGTAATTCGAGATTCCAATGAAGAAAAAGCGAAAAAATGAATAACTATTTTCAAATAAAGATCGGATGAAGAATTGCTGAAGTTTTAAAAATTGTAACAAAAATCTCACAAGAAAAAAAAAGATTTTTTATATATTTTTTTCCAACCGCCTAATGATGTGATTGTTGATATTCATTTTTAAATTATTTTTCCATGCGAAAACATTATTTTATTCAATTATTATAAAAAAAAGAATAAACAATATTATGCAGATAAGAGTCCCCAGCTTGAAAAATAGCCAAAAAATTTTTTACAAAGAGTTGAAAATTTTCTCGGCTTTTTGGAGTTTTCTTCTCGACTCTCAGATAACAACAAGAAAATGCCGTGCCAAAAACCCATACTCTTTCAACTCACTGGGAGCGTATGGAGCGAATTTTGGCGCATTATTGGCGCAATTGGCGTTCTCTGCTGGCGCTGCTGCTCCAACTCGTCGTCTTCGTCCTCATCGTTGTTGCTGTTGTTGTTCAGCTCATTCTGTTTTTGTTGTTGTTCAACAGCTGCACATTGACCCTTCTGAAAGCGGTCGACCATTCGTCGGATGCCGGAGGGGCCGTTGGAGCCAATTTCAAGACGAATTTGTGCCTTAGAAAATTGAAACTTGGAAAATTGGTCACCTATTGTTATTATTTGAATTAATTGAAAAAATGCGACAAGAAAATTTAATTCAAGCCTTAGGTACGTTTATTTTTAAAATTTTTAAATTGTATATGCAAATTAAAATATACTTATCATGGACCGCCTAGCTTTAGACAGATATGACAAAGGTTTGGATTATATGGATATAAAATTCATTCTCAAAATCTCTTAAAATGCATAAAAATTCAGTTAAAAATCTAATCGAAAAGTGGTTTTGGTTTTTTAAATGCCAGCAGAAATGGGTGTGAAACATGAACATAATGCCAAAATAGTGAGATATTTAAGAAATCTCGAAATGTTAAATATGGAACTCCACTACATAAATATGACATCATTTAAATGAAATATGAAGAGTTTTAATTAAAACACATAATTTTTTGATAAATTTTTCATTTGCCTGTTTCTCCGGCTCAAAAGATGTGTAAGCCAATGGCTTAAACGGCGACCGCGGGTCGTTCAGTGGCGTCCGCACGTGCACGTCGCGTCCCGCTGCTGCACCCGACGCGGACGAGGAGGAGCCAGAAGAAAGCTGTGTTTGGCAAAAATGCCATAATTTTCTTACTCATTTTTTGGTCTCAATTAGCGGAAATGTGTCAGTGATATCGTCCATATTAGTGAAATTCTTATTTTTTTAATTATTATTAATTTACTATTTTTTAAATTTTTACTAATTATTATTCGTTCTTAATTTTATTAATAAATTTTTTCTAGTCGCAGAAGCAGGTTTTTTAAAGATTTCAAATGTTGTAAATGGTTTTGAATTTACGCCAAAATGCCTAATTTTTTGGAAAAATGTTTCACCCGATGTGCTGACACGCGTTTGTCCAACTCCAATTGAAATTCGCGCCCGTGCCGCATTTTCGGCTGTTCATCTCCCATCGGCGGTTGTTGTCCTTCTGCTGTTGTAGCCGAAGCTTTGCTGGCGCGCGAAACATTCTTAAGGAGTACGCAAAATATGGCATTTTTAACCAAAAATTTCGCATGGCAAAGAGAGGACCCAACCCAAAATATGTTTATAGTACATAGAGCCCGAAAAAATTGGCATTGCAAATTCAAAATGTGGTATGGCACAAACTCTATAAAATTTGGGTACACCTCAAAACTTTGCCGCCGAATTTTTTTCGAATTAGGCTAGGTAATAAAAAATTTAATGTGTTTTACTGATTTTTTTCAAAATTTAAAAAAAACTTTCATGCCGACGTTTTGTCCAGGCGATGTTTTGTTTTGCTCCCATAAAATTTCATATGGTAACCCCCAAAACACGGTATGGTAGATAGAACAGAAAATAGTTTAAAAAAAAGCACCAAACATTTTTTTACCCGAATGGCATTTGCCATTGCGTCGTTGACAATTTCAGTGCTCAGCCCACTGCTGCACCGGCGATGCACAATAACACTGTCCCCGCCATCGTTGTCCCCATCGCCGCCGTCTTCCGCGTACTGCTCCAACTCCGCTGCCGAGGAGCAGTAATTGTCCGAAGTGCCGCCAGGCGTGGCGACCATGGAACGGGCGGTGTCCAGCGTGGCCTCGCCTTTTCATGGATTATTTTTTAGCATTTTATGAACACCTCACTTTCAAAGATGCTATGACATTACTCAAAAACCATCAAAAAACGATCAAAAAAATCGTTTAGTTAAAGATATGACAAAAATTTTCTCTCTTTTTTTAAAAAATCAGATTTTTTTGAGTTTTCATATATTAAAATGATTTGAATTTTTTGGGATGTGGCTTAATTGTCCAAATTTATGCCCACAATTGATCAGTAAATAGTGATAACATCAATGATTTGATCGGTTCAGCTCTAATCAGATGTTTAAAGACGCTTAAAACTTATCTCTCCTACTCAATCATAACTGATCAGGCCTACACTTCCCGTCTGATCAGTTTCAACTTTTGTCAATGTTGATCACCATACCCACCGGTCTCTTGCGTGTCCAACGTGCCAAGCGGTGTCATTAAGCCATCGGCGCTGAAACTCATTTGACTGCTGAGACGGCTAACATTGCCTTCGTCGGGCATCCAATCACCATCTGCTGTTGTTAATGGCTCGGTTGGCGGCACCACAATAATTGAGCCAAATTCCAACGAGTCTTTGTGCGCGATCAGATGCATGGAGTACTGCTCGTCCTCCTCATTATCATCATCACCATCTCCTTCATAATCGGCGTACAAATCAGCCTAAACAAAAATTTGATCAGAGGCAGAGCGATATGTTCCAAACGTAAAAATTTGTGAAAATTATTTTTAAAAAAATCAAAATTTTCTCGGATTTTGGGGTCGCCCACACCATATTTTCATTAAATGTATAAATTTGTACCCAAAAAATAAATAGAAGCCCTTAAACCTAAAATTCAAAAAGTTCGGCGTAACCGCCGGACCTCCTCTTTTGATTAAAAATAGTTTTAACCAAAAATTCTTTTTATTATTCATTCGATCATAATTTCTAAATTTTTGGTGAGCATTTTGCTCAGCGATCAGTTAGTCTGTTACGAAAGGATAAAAAAAGCGAGAGCGAAATGCGCAGAAAGCGAGAAAATTCATTGGGAAACATATGATTAAAAAAGATCATTTTCAGTAATAAAACAAAATATTTTTTGCCTTTTTGGTGCATAAATAATAATAATTCAGCAAAAATGCCACTTTAGGTGTATATTTTTAATTTCGCGCCAAAAAATTACTGCGCTGACGTCGCGCGGCGTCTGCTGTCGGCCGCGCACCGAGCGGCGCGGAGGCGGTGGCGCGGTCGGCGACTTCTGCCGCTGCTGCAGCTTCAGTGCCTGATCATTCTCAGCGATCGTTGGCCCCTTCGTGGTCGTCGTTCGCATGCTGTTCGGCGGTGCCGGCGTTGTCGTTGTCAAACTGTTGGGCGTTGAGCGCGCGGTGGCCGCGTCCTCAATTATTACCGCACCGGGCGGTGAGGGCGCAAAACGCACTTCCGGCAACCGAATGGACTCAAAGACGGCGCTGATCAATGCCTCTTTAAACAAAATCAATTTTTGTTTGTATATATTTGATCAGTTCAATCACCAAATATTGATCAAGAATATTATTTTCTTTCGAAAAATATTATTGCCAAAAAGTGCCAACGGTGAAAGCTAAAGATTTACGAGATACATTTTGGCACATGATAAATTTTTGAAAGTATCTTTTGACACTTTTTGCATACACTGTAATTTTAATTTACAGTATGCCCTTTTTAATAAAAAATATAATTTGAATTTAAAATTTACTATTTAATACCGTCGTCATTGTTGTCCAACAACTTTTTGCCGCCCTCGTCGTGGTGTTCTGCTGATGCCATCATCAGTGCACCATTCTTTTCTCCACATTGATACATATTTAATCGATTATACAATATATAGGGAGGGAAAAGAAAACCCTTGCTAAATTTTAGTCGAATTTATAATAAAAATAAACAGTAAATTTAAAAATTATTCAAAAAAGAAAAAGTTTTACGGAAAATACGAAATTTTTTTGGAGCGAATTTTGAAATTTAAATGCCAATCTTAAATGAATTAATTTTTTATTGGGTATTTTTGTTTAAAAATATTCCCAAAAATGCAAAATGCTGCAAATCCTCGCTCTCAATTTTTTTTTATTGAGGGCCAAAAAATGTTTACTCAAATTGTGTCCACAAAATTTCACTGGCGCTGATCAACGGGGGAATTAGCGCGATCAGCTGGACACTCTTTTGGTCGGATTTTTTGCTCAATTGTTTGAGACAATGGGACCGTCGCGTCGGTGTGCGGGGGATTGGGATTCGCGCGCGGGACAAAGTAAATTAATCGATCAAAATGGATGATGATGATCAATTAAATGGGGATAGGAGGACACAATTAATTAATTAGTTAATTAAATATGGGGAATAGTCCAAAACTTAGAAAACAAATCATATGTGGGCATGGCACCGCAACAGATTAAGAGGCATTTAAAAAAATTGAAATTGAGGAAATAGGGAAAACATTTACATATTCTTACAACTAATTTAATGTAAGACGGAGAAATTGAAACAATTCAAGGCTTGCTAAAATCATTCAAGACTTAAATAATTTTTAGCACAAGTTCCATAAATTTGAATGATGCAATTTTTAGATAAATGAATGAAATATTTTTGTTCGAATTTTTGTTAAGTAATAATTTTTTAAAAAAACAAATATTTAAAATGCTTATAAAATGAATTTGGAAAATTTACAGGAAATATTTAAAAAATAACGAAGATAATAATCTTATCATGCTTAGGACCAAGAATATAATAGCTCTGTAGACTGTTTCGGTCATTCTGTTTTCAAATTTTAGGTCCAATTTTGGGCTTTTATTAGATTTTTTTCGACTTATTTTAGCTTTTTCATCTCTAAAAATTGAAACCCTTACATATAATCGTAAGTAATATGCATACGAAACGCCAAAAATCGTAAGAGAAAAAAATGCGGGGTGCTGCGCTTTTTTTCTGTTTTGAATGGAAAGCGATCCGCCGCGCCGCAAAAGCGTCGACGGTCGCCCGCACCGCACCGTTCGTCGTCCCATCAAAACAACAAAAGCCACTTTTGTGGGTGTGACATTTGTTGGAGAAAGATGAAAAGCATATCCATTCATTCATTCAATTCATTCATCCGTCCGGCTAATTGCACGCCGAAGAATCACCAAAAAATGGGGGGGAGGCAATTCCATGGATTGTTATGAGAAAATTGGGAGAGGGACAAACCGCCGGCGGGGAAAAGCGGTATATATACGACAAAACAAACAAATTACAAATTATTACGATGATTAATTCCCCTCCCCCTTCCTAAATTGGTTTTGTAATAAAAAAAAATGTATTTATAATAAATTGAAAGGAAAAGTATGGAGAGAAATTGTCAGAAATTGGAAAAAGAGAGAAGCTGGAGATTTTTCATTTGTTTGCTCGACGCCAAATTTTTGAAAGTCCATGAATTTTTGAAAAAGTTTTTTGCAAGAGGCCTGGTTTCGATTCGCTGCATCACATTTTACTCATACATACATTCTGTTTAAAGTTAATTTTGATTAGGCCCATTTGCGAATTGGACAGGCCAACATTTTCGTAAAATTTTCTTAAAACTATGTGCCGGATTAGTGCAGGATTGCCGGGATTTACAATATCAACAGTTTATTTGGAGTCGGAAAGTTTATCCGTTACATATTTTAGCCATTATGATGACGTATTTTTTGGGGTGGACAATTGAGGCGCGTGCAGCAGCGGCGCGGATGCGATTTTTTGTGATTGTGTGGCGGTGGAGGGCAAACAAAGTTCTGCAACACAACCATCAGCGTCATGCTCATTATGTAGAAGATGGAAATAACGAAAAAAAATACGCGCAAATGACGCTGATGGACGGATTGGGTGGTGGACATTTGGGGGGCGGGGGCGGGGGAGGAAGTGGACAATGTGAACGAATTTTTCAACTGACAATGAGGGAGAAATTTTTATAAGGGAGTGATCAGATTGGAATGTATGTGGTTTAATTAGTGGACAATTAGGAGAAAATGATCGGAAAAATGGTCGGGATTGGCAGCAGTATGGACGGACGTGATACGAACGCCACCTTTTTGTTCTTATTTCGTCAAATTTTCAAATAAAAACGAGGCTGTGAAAAGCGCGCACAATTTGTTATAAAGGCTAATGAAAATATGCAATTAAATTACTTTGAATATATTAATTTAAAATAGATAGAAATCGTTTTTTAAATGTTTAGCTCAAAAATCATATTTTTATCCTTATTTTGAAAATCTTGAGATTTCTCCCGATATTAGACACTTAACTTTATAATATTTCGAGAAACAGTATTTTTTGAAGAAGAGAAAAAAATGAAAAGAATTAGTTTCACCAAAATGCAAGGATTTGCTTTTAGTGAACGGATTTTCTTCGTATAAAATGAATGAAAATTTAAAGTGTACATACGAAAAATGTGAAAGTGCCAGAACCGATTATGGCTTTGTTACGGTAAAATTTTGCGTCCCTCCGGAAGGCTTTTCCATTACATTTATTATTTTTAAATCGGCTTTTCCTCCGTCTCCGTAGCGGTGGCGCCAACAAAAAATTAATCAACAAAATTGTTGGGCGGCGGATCAGCACAGTGCGCGACCACTTTACGCAATTTGCGCACAAAGCAACACCCATTTGGTTTAATTAGGATGATTGAAATGACGCGTCAAATGGGCATAACAAATTATTTAAATTTTAGTGAAAATTTGAATCTATTAGGAAATACTGAAGAAAAATTAGTTTTTTTTCTTTGTAAAAAATTTATGTTTAGGGATGATTTGGGTTTTATTGTATTCCGCAGATTAAAAACAAAATTTTGGGATTATTAATATCCAGATGATTATAAATCCTAAATTGCATATCTTGAATAAAACAAGGTTAACAAAAATTTTTTTGTACATTTGTTTAGCTTTAAATTCAACTTTTTAAGATTAATTGAAGCGATTGAAACAAAAACTTAAAAGAATGGGCCGCCGGCGGTGCCGATAAACGCCGCCGGGAAAATTCGGTGGCTTCCTGATTTATGAACAGAGTATATGCACCAGGAACATGATGGGACCCAGCAGGGAAAATCTTCCGGTTTCTGTTCCGGTCTCTGATTGGAATTGTTAAAATTCCCTATTTGGCGTTATGTTGCGGAAAAAGAAATTTAAATATTTCAAATAAATTCCTACTGATAGAAGAGAGAGATGAAAAGGAAAAGAAATTGTGTACAAAATATACACAACATAAAATCTTTGTCGGAGCTTCAGAGATTGGATGAATTGAGGGGACCACTTCAAAATGTTTGCCTTTTGGCCTGAAGAGTTGGACATTAAAAGCAGCGGAGCAACAACAAAATGTTAGCAATAAAAATTGTTGTTTTTGTTGTAAATTTATTATTTATTTGCACATAAAAAGAAAAATGCCAAAAATGGAAATTTTAGTGTATTTTTGTTAACACATTGCAAAAAGGGCCCTGGAAAATTTTTTAAATAAAATTTTCAAAGAAAACCCAAAGCATTGGGTCCAAATTTGGCCTTCGGCTGGGACCGATGCAACAAATTAAAATAAAAAGAAATAAAAAATTATTTACCAAACAAAAAACAAATTTATATTGAGAAAAAATAAATAAAATTCTCTTCTAATTTCCCTTTAAACAATTTCTTCTATTTAATATTATTTTTGGATCATTTTGCTCGAATTTTCAACTTAATTGACATACATTAATGCAAAAGTTCAACCATAATCTGATGGAATTAATCGGCGAACGGATGCAAAATTGAAAAATGGAAATGTAAATAAAAAGAACTCAAATTGGCAAAAAGACCAATGAAATTAATATGATTCAATTATTATTAAAAGTAAAATTAAAAATTTGGATTGGGATTATCGGAATCATAAAAAAGAATTATATTAAATAAAATTAAAATCAATGCAAAAATATTATGCAAATGAAAGGAAGCGATTTACTGCACAAATTGAAAAATTTAAAAGAATGAGAAAAAAGTCAACAGAAATAATTGCAAAAGAAAAGAAAAAACGAATGAATTGCAATTAAATGAACAAGCTATGTTCTCTATTGAATCATCATCTCATTTGCTAAAAGTCATTTAAATAAAATGTAAAATTAAAATGTCAAAAATGGCAATAAAAAATATTTTAAATATAAAAATAAATTTTATTATTTTTACTTATTTCAATATTTTGCAAAAAAATAAAGTCAACGAACAAAAAAATAAGCGAAAAAAATAAATTGTTTTAAAAAAAAATAATGAAAATATGTGAATTGCTTCTATTTTATCTGTTTTATCAATTAACAATTGTTGCCTTTTAAAATGCTTTGTTGAGCAAAATGTGAATGGTCAATTGATAAAATGATAAAGTGAGCTGACAAAGAAAATTCCAAAATATTCCTAAAATTACGCAAAAATTAATCAAAAAAAAAGCATAACCTAAAATTTTCTGAATTTCATTTATGACAAGGCTTCCAGATTTCTTGTCACATTTCCCAATTCACAGGTAAAATATTTCCCGCATAGTCCTATAAGTTGTGTCATGCCATCGTCTATTTTTCGGCAACAAAATTTATTGTGACTTCTTACAGAGATAACTCTAAAGGTGTAAATAAATGAAAAATCGAAGAAAACCGAATGGCGAATTGGAGTGACATAACCTGTTAATAACTAGAGATCGGATTTTGGTACTTGTAGGTTTTGCTACCCCCCATAAAAATGTCATGATCCCGACAAATGAAAGCACTTTTCTAGGGTAGTTTTAGGCGCTGATCACGAATATGACGTCAAAACTGAAAAGTTATGATTTTATCAATGATTTCATCATGTGACTGTGCTTAACATCCATAAAGAATGATGAGATGATTTTTTCAATTTTTTTTTTGTTTAAATTCCAAAGTGAATTTGAAACCAAAAATTTATTCATAATTTGTGTGGTAAAAAATGCATAAAAATAAATAAAAATTTCTGGAAAGGGCATTTTTTTGGGTTTTAGACATGCTTACTGGTTTTTAAAATTATATATACATATACATTTTAAGGCTTTTCGTGATCAGCGCCTAAAACTACCCTAGAAAAGTGCTTTCCTTTGTCGGGATCATAATATTTTTATGGGGAGTAGCAAAACCTACAAGTACCCGGATTTTTAAGTTTTACTTATTTTTCTGCGTTCAAAACCCGTCAATCGTCTAGCCCAAACACAGAACATTGAGTCATTGTTGAGGAAATTGAAAAGAAATTTCAAACAACATTTTGGAAATATGAGTGCAACATACGACAAATATTTTAAATTTTAAATTAGAAATATTTTGAGTTTTTTGATCATAAATCAATGAACAAGACCTTATTTTGAGGATTATTTTGTCCAAATTTTACAAAATCTTCTGTTCCGCGGATATTATTTTCCGTATTATTAAAGAGATATCAAAAATTAATTTTTAAAATACTATCTAACAGGGGTGGGACAACTCTCGCCTCTCGTCTCTCGCCTCTCGCCAACTCTCGCCATTTTTGGGACTCTCGCCTCTCACCTCTCGTTTTTTGGGACGAGAGGCGAGAGTTGAAAATACACCCCCTAAAGATTAAACTTTTGAGCAGTCAGAAAAATATTCAAATTTAGGTGAAAAAATATCATAAATCTCTTTCCCTCCTTCCTTAATCTCTTAAAATAAGAAAACATATTTTTGGATAGATCAAAATTAAAATGTGGTCTGGTTGCTAAACCTTCTGCCTTTTATTATTTTTCGCTTGGGTTCAATTCCCCAACGGAAAGGATATTTTTTTATATTTTCTTTATTTCAATTGAAATTAATTAATAAAAAAATATTTCAACTTAAAATTATTGTTTTTCCTTTTTTTAAACAGCCTAAAACCGCAAATTTAACCAAGACTTTGATAATTTTTTGACAAATTCTGTTAACAAATCTCACTCAAAATTTTTGCGGCTGCGCCCATCGGCACCGCATGACCCCACTGTCCCCGAAGTTTTTAAACAACGCACCGCAAAAAAGGAGATGGTTTGAATAAGTGATGGCACCGAATTCCGATTCCGAAATTTTTGATAAAATTCGGAAATTTTTTTAAAATTATTTTCCAAAAAATTAGTAATTTTGTACAATTTCTGTTAATAAATTGAACTTAAATTTTATTCCCCGGCGGCGCCTACCGGCACCGCCGGACGCCCTGTGGCCCCCCCCGTTCACCAAATTTCTTTTAAAAAAGGCACCGCAAAAAATAATATAAAATGAAATGAAAAGAATTTTATGAAATCATTGAATATTTTTTTCAAGCGAAATATCAAAAATACTTTTGAAATCACCTTTTACCCAGTTAAGAATTAAAAATTAGCATATTTAGAAAATTTTTTTATTATATTTTATGTTTTTTGAAAAATTTCCGATTTCCGATTTACGAAAATTTTTGGGGCCTCGGAATTGCCATCCCTGATTTGAATGGCAAAAAAAATGGACAAATAATAAACTTTGTTTGTAAAATAAAATATTTCATGAATATTTATATAATATTTTTAAAGTAAAAGCTTTTGTTTTCATGAAAAATTTTTAAATATATTTTTTTTTTGGATTTTTAGGACCCGGTTGGACCTGACCCGCTTCATTAACTAGGACCCTGACCGGCTTTTCTGGACCCGGCAGTACACGGGCCCGTAACCAGGGCTCGCAGATGTGAGGCTTTAGCCTCATTTTGTGGTTTTTTGATAGGTCAATGAGGCTAAATTTTCAAAATGAGGCTTTGAGGCTTTTTGTGGTTTTTTGTTAAATTTTTCATAAAAACTAGAATCAATTCTTTTCCGAAAATTCACAAAATTAATAATTTTTTTCAATGAAACTCATCGAAAAATATAGTCAAAATTCTTAATTTTTCCCCCCACCGCCGGCTCCCCTTGTTCCCAAAAGTTTTTTGGAAAAAGCGCCGCAAAAAAATCAACTTCGGTTTTTCATGCTTAGAATTTCACAAAATGTTTACCTAGTTCTACAAAAAATGCTCAAATTGATCATGGACAATCAAAAATAGAATATTTGAACATTTTAAACGTGTTTTGAATAAATTTGTAAAAATGAGGTTTTTGACCCAAAACGAGGCTTTTTTTCTTGCCAAATGAGGCTTTTGAAAATTTTCATCTGCGAGCCCTGCCCGTAACCCTAACTTAATATACGATTTTGAAGTTTTTTGAAGTAAAAAATAAGGCTACAGAAAAATTGAAAAACTCTCGCCTCTCGTCCTCTCGCCTCTCGCCAACTCTCGTGTTTTTGGGGACTCTCGCCTCTCGCCAAACTCTCGCTCTCGTCTTTTCTGAGACAAGTCACACCCCTGCTATCTAAGCCTATTTAGATCATTTTTATGTTATTTTGTGCCTATTTCACCCTTTACGAGGAATTTTTTTTCCAAAAGATAACCATTTAAAAAATTTTATTTACATATTTTAGTACATATTTGGGGTTTTTTGTACATATTTCAGCATTTTTTATACATATTTTATTTACATATTTCGCGATTTTTCTTACATAAAAATGGAATTCCTGTTAATGAAAAGTAATTTACGATCTAAAAAAATTGAAAATGATTTATGGGCCCTAAGTGGACATTGAAGTCATTTTGACAGAACAGAATTGGACAGAAGTGGACAATTGGACATTACGACAGTGAATGAAAAATCTTTTGTATTTTAAATGGATTTAACAGCGAAATTTTTCATTTTCAAATTTCTTTCTACATTTGGTAATCCAGTCAAATAAGTCAATTATTTAAAAGGAATCACTTAACAAAGGTGGCCGAACGTTTCGTCACTGAACCTTTCGTCACTAAGCTTTTCGTCACAGAACCTTTCGTCATTGGAATAAAATAAAGAATTTTAAAACAAAAAAATCCAATTTTTTAAGCATATAATTTATTTGAAAAAACACCAGTCTAATATTTAACTTTCTGATTCGTAGGCCGATTAATTTGTTATAGAAATTGGTTCGATCATGGGAATAACTTTTAACCCTTCCCCGTCTTTTTGTGGTTATTTGTGTGTCATTTCTAATACTTGGCAAATGTTGAGTACTGAAGTGTGTTAAAGTGAGTGACGGGAAATTTTAGGGATGGCAAAATATTTAGGGAATGGTTCTTGAACTTAAACCAGTGTTAAACCTTTTGTTAAGCGAAGGTTCAAAGATTTGGTCGCTGGCAGCACATTGTTGCTTACTATAATGTACCGTCCAACGATATTATGGGAAAAGGCCTTAAGAAAAAGTTCATTTATCTGCAACAGTACAATTTGTAATAACTCGTTTGCTGAATTCAAACAACCAGCGGGACAAGACCCATTGAAAATTTATCCAAAAAACAAATTTTCGAACGCCATATTTTTTCTAACTCATCCAATCGGTTAGCATTTGCTTAGAAAAAGCTTCTTCTCATCAATAGCTTTCGAATGATACCAAGATTTTCAAATTTGTTACCAATTGCCAAAAACCTTACAGAAGCTCATTTTCGGGATGATGTGTTAAGTGAAATATCATATCATTTCACAAATTTAATGCTTTTTGGTTCAAAAAATTATAAAGTTATGGCATAGTGTTTATTTTTTTTAAATTTTATTTTAGTGACGAAAGGTTCAGTGACGAAACATCAGGGAGCCCTTAACAAATACATGATTTACCTGACTTAAAAACATTCAATTTACTTACATTTTGACTTTCAAATGTTGTACATAATGCTAATTTAAATTAATAAAAGATTTTCATTCACTGTCATAATATTTACTGTCCAAATGTCCGGCCATGATCTTATAGCCGTAAATTTCTAGCTCGAACTTCAGAAATGCAAAAATCATTAATTTTACGAATTATATTCAATTGTTTCAATTAATTCAAATTTTGCTTAACGACCAGCACAGTTGAGGTTGTTGTGGTTGTGTTCTTCTGCTTGTGGTGGAAGTTGTGTATGTGACGGTGGTGATTGTTGTCGTTTAAAAAAAGGATAAAAATTTTTAATATTTAAAATGAAACCCAAAAATGGCATTTTTTTAAAGGGGTTCAGGCAATATACAATAGATTTTTTGTCTATAGCGGCAAGGGTAAATTAGACACTGAATATTTTCGACACGGAGAAATTTCGACCAATTCTTAGAATGAAATGTATTTAATTTTAAATAAGGAATTTGAAAACGAAATAAGGTAAAATTATTCTAAATAATAGCATTTTCAAAAATAAGTAAAACAGTGAAATTTTCGAAATAGTTCACTGTCGAAATTTCTCACAAAGGAAGGTCGCCAGGTGCCCGTGGGATTTCTGAATGAAAAAAAATATTTTTAATAATTGACTGCATAAAAAACCAAAATAAAAATGTAAATGTATTAGCATGCAGAGGATTCGAACCTGGGACCCAAAAATTTTTGACTAACGCACGATAATGTTTAGACCAGGGATGGCATTCCGAGGCCCCAAAAATTTTCGGAAATCGGAAATCAGAATTCCGGGGGTCAAAAAATTTTCGGAAATCGGAAATCGGAATTCCGAGGCCCCAAAAATTTTCGGAAATCGGAAATCGGAATTCCGACCCCAAAAACGTCGGAAATCGGAAATCGGAAATTTTTCAAAAATACAAAACTAAAAATTTTCTAAATATTTTAATAGGCTAATTTTTTAAATTCTTACAAGTAAATGGTGATTTCAAAAATGTTTTTGATTATTTGAATATTTTGCTTGAAAAATTATTCAATGATTTTATCAAAATCTTTTTTTATGTATTTTTGCAAAATTTTAGAACATTTTTGGGAAAAGGGGTGATTATTTACACGTTTTTTACGGCGCGCTTTTTCAAAAACTTTTTGGGAACATGGGGGGGGGGGGGGTCCGGCGGTGCCGATAGGCGCCGCCGGGAAAATTTTGTAATTTTTTATGCGATTTGTTAACATATTTTGTCTAAAAAATTACAAAAGTTGTAATTTTTAGCAAATATTGCAAGAAAATTAAGGTTTATTAGGATCCGGCGGTGCCGATAGGCGCCGCCGGAAAAATTTTGAAAATTTCAGTTCAATTTATTAACAGAAATTATACAAAAATTACTAATTTAAAAAAAAAAATTTTTTTTTTTAATTTCCGAAAATTTCCGACTTTTCATCAAAAATTTCGGAAATCGGAAGTCGGAATTCCGACGACCAAAATTTTTTCGGAAATCGGAAATCGGAATTCCGACCCCAAAAATGTCGGAAATCGGAAGTCGGAAATCGGAATTCCGTGCCATCCCTGGTTTGGACCATGAACTTTCAACTTCTTGTTTTAATTTCAAATTCTCATGTGATCAGTCGGCCGACTAAATTAATTGCTTTGTTTTTATCAAAATTTATTTTTCAACACCAAATTCCTTCTTTATTTGTTTTACTTTTCTTCAATTTATTTACTCAATTTGCTTCTTAAGTAAGCGTCTGGTAATTAATTACTCCCCATTCCTCACATCTCTCGAAATTTTTCTCCGACAGCTCTTCCGATCGCTCTGTCAGCACCTGACATGCGAACGTCAGCCATCTTTCGGCACCCTTTTTCATAAACAAGGAACTAAGCTATTGGCCAAAGACCATTCGTCCTTTTAACTGATTTATTACCTACTTTTTAATTTTAAACTAATTAAATATATATTTATAAATTATAATTTCCCCAAATTTGCTTTCCACGTGATATTCGTCATTTTCTTTAAAATTCCTTTATTCATTTAACCTGAATATTATTGCCAAATAATGAATGTAAGATTAGCGAGTAAATAGGCGAAAGGGTGTATCAACTTTATGTCAACATTTGACTGTTCATTCGATAAGTTTTTTATTTAAACTTTTATTGGCATTTTTCTTCAAGCTCTGTTTTTGCCATTTTCTGAGCTTTTCGCTCTTGCGGCCATGTACACACCGTACAAAAAAAAGAGATGTGTACCAATAAATAGAGAGTGCAGAGAAAAAAACATCTCTCATTTTGGCGTAATATTTTATCTCTGTTATTTGAGAAAAACTTAATTTACTACGTGATGTTTAACTTTTTTTCCAAATGTTAAATCCGCTTCAAATTCTGCATACCGATAGAGAAAAAAAAATCTGCATTTTTCTATATGAATTTATTTTTGTCTATAGTCAAACTCAAAAGTTCTAACTTAACAAATTGCTTAACTTTTGCTTAGAAAAAGCTTCTCCTCATCAAGAGCTTTTGAATGATATCAGAAGCATCTAATTTGATTGGCAAAAAAACCTCCAAAAATGATTTCCGAAAATTGTATTTAGGGGCTCAGTTTCCAACGCTGTGTGTAAATTCTTTTTTCATTCAGGCCCAATTTCATCCGGACTTGGATTTGCTTTTCATTCCGCTTTTGTTGTGCGTTTAATTCCATTTGTCGATAATTCTTATAATTATTTATCATAGCCCAATTTGGCAACTGATGTTTAAGCGTTTCATTATTGGGCTTTGCAATATACAATTTTTGCCCTTGGCTTTTTGCCATTCTTTGTTTTATACTTTCTTTCCTTGTTTTCAAATTGCTTCTGCTTTTATTCTCTTTTTTTTTAATCAACTTATTAATTAATTTACTAAATATTTTATAAAACTATTCCCCCACAGTCCTGTGACGGGACCTCCATGATTTCGGTGTGATGTCAGTTTCTAATGTTGGGCACTAATTTCCCCGTAAAATAATAATAATATACACATGGAATAATGTCCTTTATTCCGAAGGCAGATATCCCATAAGGTACGATATGCTAACGTAATGAAGTAAAGGGGAAAGGGACCCCGACCCGTACATGACGGAAGGGGAGGGGATCGAGAGGTGATCTCGGTTAAAAGAATGAATAGAGGTGATCGCTAGGATATGTGCCACATTACGAAAAGGGGCGGAGCTAAAGTTGAGCAGAGTGATCAGAGGCACTAACATAAACAGACAGTCAGAAAATAAGAAATAATGAGCAATTAATTTCTATAGACACCACATCAAATGGAAACACAACGGATAAAAGAGATAATTTGTAAAATATTGTTGCTAAGAGAAGAGCAGCAGCAAAATTATGGGCCAGACGGCAAAGGCCAAAGTGAAAAAAGTCAGCGCAATTTTCGGAGATGGCACAGCTACGACGGCATCACCTGAATATAGGGGTGATTTACGGAAATAGAGAGGGGGCGAAAGTTAGAGAAATTAAGGGGAAGAGAGAGAGAGAGAGAAGGGTGAGAAAGACGAGAAAGGAGAGCGAAAAGTGAGAGAGAAAGAAAGGAAAGTGAAACAGAGATACCAGAGAATGAGAGAGAGAAAAGAAAAGATGGAGCCCAGACAAAACTTAAAAGGATAATCTAATTAGATCATTTTGTGGGTGCTATGTCATTATAAAAAAGCCATCAAAAAGGGCGTTATAAAAAAAACCATCAAATGAAAATTTCGAACAAAAAACTATCTGTAACTTTTGTCAACGTCTACCAAATTAGACATTCTTGATATCATTCGATAGCCCTAACATTTCTCTATTAGCTCACCTAAATTTCAAAAAATTTGGCCAAGGTTGAGCAGTTATGGCCATAAGTACATGTGTGGCCAGGTTTTCGGATATTTTTGTCCATAACTTTTTTGAAACCTAACGAAATTTTTTGAAATTTTGCAGGCTAATAGAGGACACCTAGGGCTATCGAATAATAGCAAGAAAATAAAAAATCAAAATAATTTCTAACAGAAATTTTTTAATTAAAAATAAAATTATTTTGATCATCAAAAATTCTGATCAAAACATTCTTAGAACAAGAAAATAAAGTGATCTTGATATCATTCGATAGCCCTAGATGTCCTCTATTAGCCTGCAAAATTCCAAAAAATTTCGTTAGGTTTCAAAAAAGTTATGGCCAAAAATATTCGAAAACCTGGCCACATGTGTACTTATGGCCATAACTTTGCTTAACCTTGGCCGAATTTTTTGAAATTTAGGTGAGCAAATAGAGAAATGTTAGGGCTATCGAATGATATCAAGAATGTCTAATTTGGTAGACGTTGACAAAAGTTACAGATAGTTTTTATTTCGAAATTTTCATTTGATGGTTTTTTTTTATAACGCCTTTTTGATGGCTTTTTTTATAACGGCTCAGCACCATTTTGTGGAGATAAGATTATTTGCCGCGGCACTCCGTTACCATGCCACCCGTCCAGGGACGACGCCACGCCATGGTCGCATTGCACGTCATCGCCCACTTCGTCGTCCGGACTGACGCCCAAACCTGCGCGAGGAGAGCAACGGAACAATGGTCAGCAGTGCACGGGAAAAGTGTAGGGGGGGGGGGGGAAAGTAGGGGAAAGTGTGATGAATGGATGGGCTTTATTTGATGCTATATTTTTTGATGAGTGATCAGTGATCGATTGATCAAAGTGTCGAAAGTACCAAATAAAAAAGAGGCCCAAATGCCAAAGTTTCCTGTTAAGTGTTTTTGTGATTGTGCCTTTGTGCAAAAAAAACCTCAATTTGTTCAATTGTTAAGCACTGACCTTCGCTGAGAGAAGCGACCGGCGAATGGTCGACCAATTGCTGGCGCGGAACTTCTGAAGGGATTTGGACAAGCAATCGAACTAATTAAGGCCAATTAACAAAATGGATGTATTTAAATGAAAGGGTTAATTAATTTGAATGACTCCTCAAATTTCTAATTTTTTAAAAATATTTTGTTTTAAATTATAGCTAAAGTTCGTTCTTTTTTTTTCTCTCACCGATCAGTCGAATTTCGCCGAAATGACTTCCGTAATCATTGCTGGCCATACATTTGTACACGCCAAACTGTTCTTTCTGCGCATTTCTAATCTCCAAAATGTGCACCGATTTGTAGCGATTAGCGACGGATTGTTCCTCCAGAAAAAGGGAAGGGACCGAACATTCTGAGAAAATATTTTGAAAATCGGACGAAATTTCAAATTTAGAGACCCGAGAAAAGGGCAAAATGCCATAGTCAAAAAAGGGAATTTTGAAACAAAAATGACGAATGTTGCCAGAGATAATTTGAGGGGGAGGGTCAGTGCCAATTACGAACGGTGCCGTAACGGGATGAGTTGTGCAGCAGTTGTCCGTCGAACAACCAAACGACGTTCGGCGTGGGCCATGCCTCGACGGTGCACGCAATGCGCACCACCCGCGCATTTAGCGGTGCTTCGGCGACCACCGATTGGGGGACAACGACGGGCTCAACTAAACGGGGGGGGGGGAGTAATTGACATGGAAAGGGGAGAAGGACTTTTAATTCCTTTTTCAACTCCATTTCTGTTTCCACCCCAACCCGTCGCTGCCACTCACATAAAACGTGCAATTTAATGGCCCAAGTTTCGTCCGGGGGAATGCCATTGGATGCCACGCAAAAATACTAAAAATGGATCGCTTAAGAAGGAGGCAAATGCTGCGCGCTTCTTCTCCCCCACCTCGCCCATATGCCTTCGGCTGACTCGGCTCAATGGCAATTCGGCCCCTTTGTGCACAGTTTCTGCGAAAAACAATTGAACTCAAGGCCAAAAACAACAACCCATCCCTTTTCTTGGATCGCTCAATTTGGCTAGGAAGTGATCGGAATCGCCACCGATCAGTCCCAATTCCCCCTCAGGTTCGCCCCCCGCCCACCTCCGTATCCGTCCGCTTCGTTGCAGCGAATGATGCGCCGGTCCGACCGGCGCCACACAATGGCTGGCTTCGGATTGCCATTCGCTGTGCATGTCATCGTCAAGTTGTTCCCCTCGCGCACTTCGATCGCCACAGGGGTCAAACTGCGCGAGATGGACGGCGGAATGCGCAGCTCCAAAAAGCCCCTCCTGCTGAGCACAGGGTTCGTGTTCAGCTGACAGTTGTACATTCCGGCGTCGTCCTCCTACAATTTTCCGAGTTCGGTGAAATCTTTCGTATCATTTATTCCCTCGGACTTTTTTCGGGTCTTCGACACCCAACAGCAAGAGTCTCGAATGCTTTGCACTTTCTTAATTCCTCCCGCTTTGATTGTCCGACTTTTCCTACCTGAACGTCCCTTATCCTCAGTATCCATTCTTTGTCTCCTCCATTCACTCGGGCCAACAGTTCGTATTTGTCTGTTCGTCTTAACATCGATTCGTCGTATGCGACTAATTTGGGCGGCAATTCGTCGCTAAAGAAGACCACCTGCTAATGGTCAATTAATTAGGGTTATTTCGCTGCAATTCCGAATTCCCCCCCCCCCCCCCCGCCGCCTCTCCCTTTCTCTCTTCTCTCTCTTCTCTTTCTCACTTTGCTTTTTGCCCCATTTTCCACTCGACAGCGAAATTCCACCGTGTCCCCGCGCATTGCCGTCACATTTTGCATGGAATTGTCCAAAATTTTGGGCGACCGATTGGCCCGAACGCACACTGAAAAAGTGGCATTTTGTATGCCTATTTTGAAATTATTTAACTCAAAAATAGAAGTTGACAGAGAAATGAGGGAAAAGCCAAAGCGAGGGGAATTTGGCCGATGAAACGGTGACCCATTCATGCGAATTTTGGGGGAGAGAAAAGGGGGGGGGGGGGGGAATTGGATGAATATGCGTGAAAGTGGGGGAATTTGGCGATGGGACGACACACACATTGGGTGAGGGAGGAATTGAGGATAAAAGCAGGTGGGAGAGGGGCCCGGCTATTCACCCCTTCCGCCCCCCCCCCCCCCCCCCCCGCTCCCCCGAGAAGAGCCCTCGGGCGATGAGTCGGTGACGAAATGCGAACGAACTCAAACAAAAAACTGGCATCAGCAGCCGAAAAAAGGGATATTTTTGTAATGAGAAAGTGCGCAGAAGATTTGAGACAAAGTGCAAAAAAAAAAGAAGAAGTTTTTTTAAAGGAAAATAATTTCGGTCTCTCCCCCCCCCTTCCCCAATTTTGTCAAATTCCCGCTCCCCCCCCCCCCCCCGCCTTGCCGTGGCGCCCCGTGGGAATGCAAATTATAGTCAGTGTCACTGTGCATGGAGACGAAATAATGAAGCTGAGCTGATGCCAATGCCAATACATAAAACGCAACAAAATTCACTTAATGCAATCCGACGGAAATGTCAAAAAGTTGGAAGTGAAAGAGAGGCGAAAGAGTAGTTGAAGGAAAATTGAGAGGACTGATCAGAAAAAGAGCAAAACAAAGATAAACCATTGAGCAAGTGATCAAACGACTGATCGATCAGAAATGATTTTGTCGGCCCTCATATCAACTTTTATGTAAATTAAATGTATCACACATTCAGCTGCTTTAGTGACATGCCATCATTAATAAATAAACGGATAATTAATTGCTAATTGCCCCGCCCCCAATCCCTACAGGCAATAAATAATAATAATTTGTTTTGTTTTCTCACTCATCGGCGGCGACAGCCGAAATTGTGGGAAAGGGAGAGAGGTCAACAGGGAACCTTTACCTGCGAAATGACCGGTCAGCAACAGCCACAGCACAAACACTTCTACTGACCAACGAATTGTGGCGGACATGGCCGAGAATAGGCGGAGGGATGGCACCGCCGCCGGTGCCGACGAAGAAATGCGACGGCGGAGAGTGACCAATTCGAAAGACAGGACGGAATTGAACTGCTGGTTGTTGTGGTGATGCATTCGATGCAAAGAATGGCACAAAAAATAATGGGGGAGGGGAGAATTTCAGCGCAAAAGCAATGGACGGTGGTCTCCGTCTGCCGACATTCGCCGGAGGGGAAATTTGGAAGTGAAACGGAACACGGCAAAGGGCCGGGGGAGGGGGCGGAGTCAAAGCAATGCCAAAGGGACGGAGAGAGGGCATGACGAGAGAGTGGGCGGAGAGGAGAGGGCTAGACAGAAACGGGGGTGGACAGATCAGTGCCCCGAGGGGACTAAGAGGGGGGGGGGGGAAGGGAAACAGTAAGAGGGATCAATGGGTGGGTGACAGGGCAGCAAAAGCTTTCAACAAATTTTCGGATGGGTTCCAATGGGCTAACAAATGGCCAAATTCGGCACCCTTTCGTTGTGCCGCTGGGAATGAATGGCGCTGTGAAACGGGTTCAATGGCTTTTATTGTGGTGGTTAATTGTTGGCTAAATATATTGCCCCCGGGGGCGGAAGGGTCACGGGATGTGGCGGAGGGGGAAGGAGAAGCTGTTTACGAAGAGAGTGGCAAAACGTGGAAAATTTATAAAATAAAGAAAACAAAACAAAAAGAACGACAGAAGTGACGGAAGGACAGAGAACAATTGAAAGAAAAAAATTATTTACTCAATAAGCATTAAAATTTGGACAATTTTCTCAATCCCTTTGGCCACCCTTTGAGTTGAGAGAAGCGAAGCCAAAATTTTTGAATTTGTTCAAAAAAGGCACAATTTTAAATAAATTAACCACTGAAGTTGATACAACTTAATGGAAAACAATTTGCTTTTCTTTTAAATGTAAAGCGATTCAGCAGCGGGCTGAATGTAACCGAAGGCAATGAGCACAATGTCGAGAAGTGTCCACACGCCAACATCACCGAAAGAGAACCTTCGAAATCAGAGAACATTGAGAAATTTTTCATTTTTTTCCGACCGATATTTTAAAAATAATTATTTAGTGCCTAAAAAATACTCACAGTTTTCCGATGGCACTTTTCCAATGGCCCAAATAAACCTAAGCGAAAAAATTTGGCACAACCGTTCCACTCTTTTGCCCCTTTTCACCACCTGTCAACGCCCAACCCGCCGAGAGTGAAGGACAGAAAAAGCGTCTTCCGCCAGCTGTGCCCACTCGTCCAATGCCAACTGACAATGGAAAAACGAAAAAAGGATCATCATCATCAACAAAGTCAGGCTGCTGATCGATGACGCACCGGACATTTTTGAAGAAATGCCTCCGCCCCGCACAAATTGCGTTCGGTTTCGCCCAGCACTTGGTCCTGTACAGTGTCAACTCGTTGGTCGAGCAGTTCTTCCGCTCCTCACACACAATTTCGCTCTGTTCGAGCTGCCAACAGAAACGGCACTTTGCTTGAAGGCGTACAACGGCGGGGACATTGGCACGCGGGACGACGCCGTCGCCAGCGCAATTGACAAAGGCGGCGGACGGAGTACAAATGACGACAATGAAGTCACCAAGAGGACAAACGGACGGAAAATCGCAACGCAAACACTGCGGAGAGAGCGCATTCCGAGCACAGAACGCATCCTCCGGCAAGCAGCTGAAAAGCGGAGGAAAACATGCCAAAAGAGAAGGGGAAGGGAACATTGGCAGAGGCAAAGACATTTCGGCATTATGGGAGCAAAACGAAAGAAAAGAGGAGGGGCGGAGAGGACAATGGTCGAATTTAAATTCAAAATATTGGATAGATTCGAAATCCGAATTGCAATGTGCCAAATATTCGATTTCCGAAAAGAAAAAAATATCCGTGATTTGTCTTTTCACTCACTTTTCCTTTGCCTCTCCATTTGGCGACTCCGCCGAGCTTTTCGGCACCGCAGGAATTTCCCTTAAGATTTTTGAATTTCGATCAAAAAATTCGTAAAATCTTGTTTTTATTCAACATTATTTACTTTTAATAAACGAAAGTTAATTCACAAATCAAAGCAATTATTGTAAATATTTCTATTTTATTTATTATTTTTGAAAATGGTAAAACGAAAATGCATTTCTTAATTCCAATTAATAATGCTTAATTCAGAAACAAATCTTTGAGTTGACTCGACAACTTAAACGGTCGGTCAGGGAAAAATAAAATTAAAAAAACATTCGAAAAAATAAATAAAACATTCGAAAAATGGACAGCCAAAAAAAAATTATTTATTTATTTTTTGGTTTGCAGAAAACCGAGTCCAAAGAGATTCTTACGTCGTCCCATCAACTTTTTTGTGGGTCACATATACCCACAAAAAAATGCGCCGCATAAATTTTGTTTAAAGTCGTCATGCTTTTTCGAATACCTCCTGGTATTTCGAAAAAGCGGTGGCCAGCATAAGCAAATATTTGAAAGCTGGTTCATGGTGTACTTTTGGCAATAAGTTTGATCAATCTTAACAAAAAAATTTTTGAAATTTGCAAGCTACTAGAGAATTCTTCGGGCTATCGAATGATATCAAGAATTATGGCAATTTTTGTTAGAAATTTTGAGTGGCTTAATAGATATATTTCAACGTGTAATTTGTGACGACAACTGACATCTAACTGTTCACTAACAAAGATGATCAGCTGATTTGTGAGCAATAATCAATGACCAAAATCAATGGCTAATACTGACGATTGGCACCGCCGGACATAGTTCCTAATACAAATCTTTAAAAAAACTATATTTAATTATAAATTGAAAAATAGAAAACAGAAGCATGTATATTTCTTGTTACTTTTTGGTCAATTACATCTTACATTAACCTTTGTACGATAGATTATTATTACAAATGAATTTGTCATCAGTCACAACAGATGCATATCCACGCATAAATAATTTGTCAGAAAATCCAAAAGGATGAACCAATGGAAAGTAAGGCCTTTATTTTTTTATACCGCAAACTCTATTGATTGCACAAAAGAAATTCTTTTGCCAGAATATTATTAAAAAATATTATTTATTTTTATTAGTCGCATCCCATTCCTAGTGGTGGCGCCATTCATTATTCGTCATAACAAAAATAATTAACTCCAAAAACTCTCAATAATTACCGCCAAAAGCAATTTATGATCCGCAAATACCTTCCACGTGAACTTTTCTTCGAAATTTCTCCCTTTGTCCCCGCCCAATATGCCGCTTTTCCAATGTGCTTACGTCCTGCAAACTGCTTGAAACTCTTCTGCATGTACGTGTCATGAAATGGAAGGAGGAGTGGAAAGCGGTGAGTGCTTTTGACATTTTGGTACTTTTCCATTATCCCCGCCCCCATAAAAATACCATATCAAGATTTGGATTGGAGGGGGTACCGCCGCCCAGGGGGGAACCGCCCACTTTGGCGCTGGTCATTTTGGCGCCAAAAGTTATAACATTAGAATTTGTCATCCAACAAATATAACTTTGGTATTATTTAAATAGGGTTCCCAACTGAAAAATTTAAAAATTAGCATTTGGCCTACAAAAATCATTATTTCGGGTCAAAAATTAACATTTTGAAAAATTTATTCCAAATAAAAATCAATAAAAATGTTTTTGCGGCCCGCTTTTCCAAAAAGAAATTTTTAACATGGGGCCGGCAGGGTGCTATGTCAACCGACGAAAAGTGCAAATTTGGGCGACCGACGAAAAGTGCAAAATTTGCTAAATTTTTGACTAAATCAACACATAACTTTTCTCAGACGGAACCAAATTGCACAATCTTGGTCTCATACGATAGCCCTTGGATTGCGTTATTAGCTTGCCAAATTTCAAAAAATTTTATTAAGTTTTTCAAAAGTTCAAGCCAAAAACTGGAAAATTGTCATAACATTTGAAAAACTTAATAAAATTTTTTGAAATTTGGCAAGCTAATAACGCAATCCAAGGGCTATCGTATGAGACCAAGATTGTGCAATTTGGTTCCGTCTGAGAAAAGTTATGTGTTGATTTAGTCAAAAATTTAGCAAATTTTGCACTTTTCGTCGGTCGCCCAAATTTGCACTTTTCGTCGGTCGACCAACCACGGGCGCCGGCAGCATGCCTCTAATTTGCCTTTTTTATTTCCCTTTAAATGCTTTTTTGATCGATTCTAACTTTTTTGAAAATACTCTATTGAAAACAAAATTTAAAATAAATTAAATTAAATGGATTAATTTTAAGATGCATTTAAACTTCGAACAAAACTATTGGGACTCCAACGCTTGTCACACTGACCTGAAATTTGAAATACAAAATTATATGAATTATATGATTGCATTAAAAAAAATTAAATTAGATGGACACAATTGGAAAATTGTTAAATTGATAAAAAAATTTGTTAACTTTCAAAAAAGTTATGGCCAAAATGTTCGAAAAAAATGTTTCTGATTGCTCTAGCCATAACTTTTTTGAAACTTAACGAAATTTTTTGAAATTTTTCAGACTGACAAAGAACACTTAAAGCTATCGAATGATATAATGAATTGAATTTTGGTTGCTTTTGAACATAATTATAAATAATTTTTCGGAAAAAATTTTCTAATTGAAGATTTTTTAAATAACAACTCCGCCTAATTTAATAAGTTCAGCTGATTGCGTTTAAAATAATCGTCATTCCTTTCCTCAAAATGCGCTTCTTAATTGTCCGCTTCAGTATGATTAAGCAGAGAAACAGCGGCAAAATAACTTAAAAAATGCTTTTGAAATTATTTTTAAAAAAATTGAAAATGTACCAATGACGAGTCCCATCATTCCAACATCCTGGCAAAGGCTCCCTGTATTAAACAATCGTATAAGTTTCCGGATAAATCGTATGTTTCCGGATATTTGGACAGTGAAGTCATTGTAACAGAAGCGGACAATTGGATATTACGACAGTGAATGAACTTTTTTATTATTATTTAAATGGATTTAACAATGAAATTTACATTTTAAAATTTTTTACTACTTTTCATAATTCCTCCAATCAAATCAGCAAATTATTTCGAAGGAATCACTTAACTAATACATTATTTTACTTAAAACCATCCTTTAAAGAATATGTTGACTTTCAATTGTTATAATGCTAAAATCATTTAAAATGATAAAAGATTTTTCATTCACTGTCGTTTTGTCCACTGTCCAATTGTCCGCTTCTGTCCAAATGTCCAGTCATGATCTTTAGCCGTAAATTTCTTGTTCGGACTTCAGAAATGCAAAAATCATTAATTTGTGAATTAATTCAATTGTTTCAATTAATTCAAATTTTGCTTAACGACCGGCACAGTTGAGGTCATTGTGGTTGTGGTCTTCTGCTTGTGGTGGAAGTTGAGTATGTGACGGTGCTGGTTGTTGCCTTTTAAAAAAAGGGACAAAATTTTTTAATATTAAAAAAAACCCAAAAATGGCATTTTTTTTAAATGGGATCAATTACAGTAAATTTTTTGTCTATATTGTATTAAAATAAAATTCTCAATTTGAAATAGTCGGTTCTGATTATTTTTTCCAAGTTTCTGCTATTACGCTGTTACATGCTTCAACAATTAAATGTTTACCCATTTGACACCATAATTTTTCCGTTGACCAATTCGATTGGCACCCATTCGGGCAAAAAATTGTCACGTGTGTGCGGAACGGCTAAAGGTTTTTATAATTAGGATTTAAAATCGCAAAATATGCCACAAAATATGCGCTAAAATGGCAAAGAATGCAGAAAATGAAAAAAATTGATAAGCCTAAATACAAAACTACTGTAAAAATAAATGATTGCCTTTGTCAAATTTGGAATTGTAAAAAATGGTCGCGTTGTCCGGCATCAAATAAGCAATCCACCAGGCATAAGTTGAAGACTGTGCCGTGATCAGCAGCGAGTCGCATGCCGTTGAGGCAAAAGCAAAATCATTTGCCCTTGGCATTGATTTGGGCAAGTAAACTTTGGAAAACAGCTGTAAATTAATTGCACCAAATATTTTATTTAACAATTTTATGAATTTTTACCTTTTGATTGATTGTCAAATCCTTCAAAAAATCTTTCTCTTTTCCCATTAACACCACAGAAATGGGAGTGTTATTAAATGTTTTCTTAATTTTTAAATAAAATTTAAAAATATTTTATTTGTTTTAACCTTCAATGAATGAAATCCGAATTCAATTCCTTTCTCGGTAAAATCTTTTTTGGATTCTAAACCAAGTGAAATGAAATCGCCTCTTCGAATATGCACACAAAATTTATGCGACTGGTCATGTCTGTAATTTTATTTATTTTTATTAAAATAATTTTTAATAATTTAATTTAAATGCCACCCAAATAATTCCTTTTTGAATTGGTCCACTGTTTTGCAGAGTTCGTGTCCAATTTGGAAAATTTGGCGAATTTCCGTTCTTCGATTTTCAAAGAATTTGTATGATTGTAAATAGTTCGACTGAAAAATTTAAAAGTATAAATTAAATAAATTTAATTGAAAAAATTACTTCAATTTCTAAATAAGTCTCATTGATCTTTGAAATGCCAAATCTTAAGCAAAATATCAATTTAATTGAGAAAAAAAAGTAGTCGAACTTTTCTGGGTCAACGTATGAACAACAATCCGGTGAAAATTCCTTTATAAAAAAGTAGTCATTTTGGACTTCAGACGGATTCTAAATGTGTTTTAAACACTTAAAAAAACGATTACTAAATTATTCTTTATTTAAATTATTCTCATGAATTTCCTATTTTTGAATTTTTGCGTTGCCAGTAATATAAAATTAAATTAACCAAGAAAATATTTGCCATTTTAAGCCAATTCAAGCATTTTGTGCCTATTTAATGCCCTTTTTTGCGATTTTTTGTGTCCGAAAATCGGATCCCAATAAATAAACAAATTCAGATTTTACAATGTATTTAATCTGGCTGGCGAAGACCGGGAAAAGTTCAACCATCTCACATGCTCCTTCATTCGGGTGATCCCCAGGCGATTCTCGGCAGTTTTGCTTCTCCGTATAAATTGGCTTTCGCCCATACGGCTTCCCAATGCCATACAGAGAAACAAAACGCCACTAAAAACAAATTTAATGATATATATTTTTTTTTATTTCCAATTTTTCATGTAAAAATTTGCCATTTGATTGCTAATTCCGCCACAATAAGTCCAAGAAGCGAACAAGTATTTGTCAGCATGTTTCGGGAAAAGACTTGGACGATTTATTTAAACAAATGATCAAAAGAAGTTTTTTAAATATTTTTAAATTTAATTATTTTTGATTTTTTACTTTTCATATTCTTCAACCGTTATGTTTGCTTTGCACATCGCCGTCCAATCATTTTTCGCCTCTTTTCTGTAAATTAGATTAATATTTGAAATTGAATTTTGTTTTTTCTATTTTTTTTTTAATTTACGCTTCGGTTGAGATGGCTTTGTCTTTGGCGAAGTACAATAGCACGGTAATTATGACGAAAATGGGAAATAAAAAGTGCATTGTGTTCAAATTTTAATTTCTAAATTTTATTTCATTAAATATTTTTAAGTAAATTATTTTGGTAATTTATTTATTCTTTTTAACAAATTAAAATTTGTTATTTATTTGAACAAAATTAAATGTAGGACTTTAGAAGCTGCTGAAAAATAAAAGAGAAGAGATGGGAACGATCCAAAGATTGAATCAATAATGAATAGGCCAAAACGGAATGGAAAAACATTAAACATGTTAAAAAGAAAATCAAAATATAACAGATAAAAAGCTAAAAAGCTAAAAACAAAATAATATTAATTTATAATTTGAATTTTTTATCTTTTATGCTGAAGGGCTTAAAAATGCATTTTAATGGTTATTTAAATAAAATAAATTTAAAATAGAGTTTATTTACAATCCAATTCAATGAAGCGAATCTAATTTAATTATTATCATTATTTTGGAGAATAATAAATCATAACTTACTCAAACTTGATCAAATTCATCAATCTTGGAGTTTAGCGACAGCTCTAAGGTCCTTTACTATCATAACAAATTTTACAAATTTAGCAAAAATCTATCAAAAGTTGTGACTGAAAAATTTCGAAAAAATAAAGCTCAATAATTTTGTCCCGAACTTATCATAATTTTTTTGAAATTTATCTAATTTTTTGGCTTTTATTTTTCCATCATTTTCGTTCCTCTGAGAATTTATATAAATAATCTAATAATTGGATAAATTCACAAATACGAATATTATTCTCTCCCTCTATTCCGCCAGAAGAGTTGAATAAAACAAAAATATATTGGAAAACAAATTTACTAAAATTTATTTTTATTAATTAATGTCTTCATACATTTTGACAGATTAAACTTGTCCAAAAATAGTAAAATTTGTCCTATTTTTAAATTTTTGTTACGCCGCTAAGTCCAAGTGAATAAACCAAAGTTTATTCAAACAAATAAAAAGGGGACAATGCGAACAATTTAATATTGATTGGAATGGGGTCACAGAGGAAGAGGAGAAAAATGACAAAGTGAACAGAAGTGAACGAAAGGAGGAAGAGGAGGGGTATTTATGCAAAAATAAATGAGGGGTCAACAGTGTATGTGTGGAGGGGGAAAAAGATAAAACCTAATGCCACACATATTTAAATGGTCTCTCCCGAACACCTCCCCTTTTAAAAGAGTCTTCCATCCTTCTGATCAGCGTGCATCGGTCCTCAGATCACTTCGGTGAGTAGCGATCGGGCGGACGACGGTTCCGCGTCGGGTACTGTCGTCGAGGACGATTCGGCGAAATTTGCTGATGTTCGGCAGGTGCTGGATCATTTGCTGGCTCAGCGTTGATCTCAATGTTTGGTTGAACCACGGCCACGTTTGGGCGCTGGTTTGGTTGTTGTGCCATGTTTGGCAAACGAAAATCTTCATTTAACACGTCCAGTGGATCAGTGTCCATTTGATCGGTGTCCCTCTTGATCAGCTGGTTGGCGTGGAAACGGGATGTTGATCCGTTCGGGAATTCCACGCCGTACATCACTCCTTTCGAAGTCGTGACGTGTCCAGCTTTCCATTGTTGGGACAGCCGGTGACGAGCATAAACCTTATCTCCAACTGAAAAGAACCTCTCGGTTTTGCTCCGAAGCGCCGGTTGAAGTTCTTTTCCATTGCTTCGTCACGGGTGATCGGCTGTTTCGGTTTTGGCATGAACAAGTCCAATGTTGTCCGAACTTTGCGCTGTAGGAACATTTCGGCTGGAGTTTTGCCATTTAGCGACTCGCTTGGCGTATTCCTGTACGTGACCAAAAATGTTTCCAATGCGTTGGCAATTCCCTCCCCTTTTAATTTTCGGGACGTTCGTTTGAACGTGTCGACAAAACGTTCAGCCTGCCCATTTGACATGGGATTATAAGGCGCCGAAAACAGGTGGGTAATGCCGTTTTGAGTGACGAACTGCTTGAATTCGTTGGACGAAAATTGGGTGCCGTTGTCGGTGACCAATGTGTCCGGCAAGCCAAAAGTTGTGCAAAGGCCGCCAACTTTTCAATTGTTGCCGCTGTTCCTGACGAGCGCATCTCGAAAACTTCTGGCCACTTCGAGAAGGAGTCCACAATGATGAGGAACATCTTTCCGAAGAACGGTCCGGCATAGTCCATGTGAATTCGTTTCCATGGGCCGTCCGTTTTTGGCCAAGAGTGAAGTTCGGTCTTCACTGGTGCTTTTGCTTCGGCAGCGCACGGTTGGCAAGACTTTACCATGTTTTCGATGTGCTCGTCCATTCCAGGCCAATAAACATATTGGCGCGCGAGGCTTTTCATTCGCTTAATTCCGGGGTGCCCTTTGTGCAAGAGTTGCAACACCTCATTTTGCAGCGAGGCAGGGACCACGACTCGTTCGGAAAAAAGCAAACAAGCATTCTCGATTGTCAATGCCTCGCGCCTGCGGGCGAACTGCAGAAGTTCGTCCGAAATTGCCTTTTTGTTGGGCCATTGAGTTTTGACGAACTTTTTGACCTCCTGATTGTCTGATCCTGATCAGCGGCTCTGATCAGATCCTCATTGACAATTGGAAATCCCTTTTCAATGGCATTTAGCACAAAATTTCCAGCAGTGCTTATATTTGCCACAATTCTTTCATCGTCCGGCGTTGGCGTTTTTGCGATCAGTCGCGACAAAACATCCGCATGTCCAAATTCTGACGTGCTTTTGTATTCGATGTCGAAGTCGTAGCCTAAAAGTGTGATGGCCCAGCGCTGCAAACGGTTTGCCGTGCACGCTTTTATTCCCTTTTTGTTGCCAAAAATGGCTAACAATGGTTTGTGATCGGTCTGCAGTGTAAAATGGCGTCCAAACTAATATTTATAGAACTTTTTCACTGAGAAAATCAGAGCTAATCCCTCCTTTTCAATTTGGGAATAGTTCTTTTCAGCGGGCGTAAGCGAACATGAGGCATACGCGATGGCCTTCAAATTGCCTTCCGGAAAACGATGACAAATGACGGCTCCAATGCCGTGCTCAGAAGCATCGGCAGAAACGACGATTTCGCGGGCCGGGTCGTAGTGCGTCAGCAGTTTGTCTGACTGCAGGATTTCGATGACCTTGTTGAAGGCCTGCTGGCACTCATTCGACCAAATCCATGCCACGTCCTGTTTCAGCAACTCATCCATTGGTTGTCTGATGAATCGCATGTTTCGGACGAATTGCTGATAATGATTGATCATTCCGAGGAACGAACGCAATTCCGAAACATTTGTTGGCACTGGCATTTCTGCAATGGCGGATTTTCGCAGGATCTGGTCTTTTTCCGTCTTTGTTGACAATAAAGCCCAAATATTTGATTTGGCTTTGGAAGAAGGAGCACTTCTCTGGTTTGATCCGGAATCCAAAGTTTTCCATTCGTTGGAAAACATTTGCCAAATGCTTTTGATATTCATCTGCGGAGTTGCTCACAATGATGACATCGTCCAAATATGCGATTGCGCAATTACAGCCAGCCAACATCCAATCCATTATGGATTGAAAAATTCCAGGGGCGGACTTAACCCCAAAAGGAAGCCGTTGGTATTCAAAATTACCACGATGCGTTGCAATGGTGCACAATTCTTTCGAATTGTCATCCAACTCAATCTGCAAATACGCATCTTTGAGATCGATTTGTGAGAAGATTTGTCCTCCATTCAGTGTTGCGAATATGTCCTCGGGCACTGGTAATGGTGCTGATGCAACAGAAGCGCGCTGTTCAATCCAGTTGAAAAGTCGGCGCATACGCGCGTGGAACCGTTGGCCTTCTTGACCACAACAATGGGTGCGGCCCAACGAGTGTGTTCCACTGGTATCACATAATTGTTTAAATCTTATTCGTAAAACTCGAAAACTGTCCAGACTCAGAAACGGCAATTTAAATGGGGTTACTGTAATAGGTGGGGGGGGGGGGGGCTTACGGTATGGCGCAAAAAATTGGGATTTTTTCCCGTGTCACAATTGTGGGCCGCATTCTCGATGAACTCCAGCAGCACGGACAACAGCATTCGGCTGATAAACGATTCAAAAAATAATTTAATCACGTGACGTAACGCCAAGGCAATTAAATTTGAATTTCCATTTTCAAAAATATCATTATTATTTCGATATATTGTTTGATTCGCGAGAGAATGCTCCCACTCGAAAACTGGAATGGGAGTTGAGCGGGAAGCGTGTTGTGAGAAAGGAATTGCACTTGTTTATTATGATCGGGACACTGAATATCGGGGAAATTTTCGTAAAAATTCCTATGGGGTTGGGAAAATATTTTTTGGGATATTTTGAGTAGGCCCCTTTGAAATTGGATAAAATTACAAAATTCAAAAGACCGCAAGTCTCTATGACTTATGCCCGCTGAGATATGGGCACTTTAATTTCAGTGTCTACAAAGAGTACTGTATTGTCGGATTAAGAAAAGCCGAGTACTCATCCTGTCAATAGGTCCCGATTTTTTGTTTTAGAATTGCTGTGTTTGCGGGATTAATCCGGGATCAGAAAAGTTGAAATTTGGTCTCTAATTTTAATTAATAGAAAATTGTTCAAACTTATTAAAGTGAATTTTTCTTTTAAAAATGGCTGGTAAGCACGAGAGTCCGAGTGAAATTTTGAACGGAAATTGGGAGGAAAAAAATTATTGAGAAAAATTAATTAAATATGTACATATATTTTAAACAGATAAACATCCTGGCTAGTTGTTTAGCCTATTCTTTATTTTGTTTTGCTCTATGCGTTCCCCGAAAATGAGAAAAAAAAATTCATTATTTCTTTCATAAAATATTTTTTAATAAAATTTGAATATTATTGAATTTAAGTTAATTATTTCTACTCAATAACTTGAATTTCTTTCTTATAACATTCTTAGAACTCAGAAATTTTTAAGTGGAATTAATGCAAAAATTGTGAAGCATATGAGAATTTTTTCTCGAATTTATTTATTTCAATTTAAATGAAATACAAATAAAAATGTGAATAAATGTATTTCGATGTAGAATGAGAAAAACATAACTTTGAATGAAAATAGGAAGATCCAAAATAAAAATAAGAGAAAAATATAATATTGTGTAAAAAAGGATTAATAAATAATTTTTTTTTTTGTTTTTTTTGGTATGCAGTTCGATTAGGGTAAGAATTTTCTTATAAATTTTCCAAAACTAATTAGTTTTTAAAATAAACTTTTCGCAGTTATGCAAATTAATAAATTTCGTAATTCCAAAAATTAAAGTAAAAAATAAGATGCTTATCAGCTTTAAAATTTAGATCAATTAAAATTTATTGCACTGATTCTTACCCAATTAATTAAAATGAAAAAAAGGTTTAAAAATAAACATTCAAAAACCTAAGGACTGCAAAATTCGTTGGTCGGGTTACGCACATAATCGACCAAAAAGACTGATCCATGCTTATTAAACTCTTTAAAAAATCCATGGATGATGTAGTCACTCGGATTAAAACTCTCCTTCGGACAGAATGTTTGCCGGATGCACTTCGTGGGGTACTCTCCCTGGCCGAGTCTGATCTGAAAGCCCTGTTTGGACTTGGCCGTTCCGGCACGGCCGCTGTCCAGTGTCCTTTGCCGTATCATGAAAGTCGGGTAACATCGGTCATTCGTTATGCAGCTCAGTTCCATTGGGAACGACTTTTTTGGTAGTCCCTGCCAATGTTTGAATAAATTAACAAAAATTATGTTCAACTTAAAAATTTCAAGTGCTCGTTTTAGCCCAGTGCTCGTGAGCAAGCTTATTTTTTGAAATAATGGCATTAAAAAATTTTCAAATTAGTCTCTCGGTGGAATAAATTGCTGACAAACACACATAAATTTACATCTTTCAAAACTTAGTTATCAAAAACCTATGAAGTGCTCCAAAAAAAAAGTAAAATTAAATTAAATTCTTTTTTAATCGTTTTCTAAGGTAAAATTTATTATTTTTTAAATATGAATTTTGGGTTCAAAATGGTTCGTTTTCATAAACAGAATTTCAAAGCTGTTTGTATGGTTTGAAAAAATATGAGCTTTTTCACTAGCCACATTTATTTCGTATTTCATATTTTCCTCTAGAAAAATAAGTTGAGACAATTCCAAAATACCTCCCGCCGAGGATGGGCGTGTAATTCCGACTTGGAAATTTTTAGGGCCTCGGAATCCATCCCTAATGTCCTACCTCTCTGAACCTCTTAATTCATTTCCCGTTCATAAAATCACTTCAATCGTCATGTTCACGTTTGACATGGGTTGATATTTCTCCCCGTATTGGCAAGCCGAACAATTGAACTCGGAAAATTTGGCACCGATCTGATTGACCATCGCAACAGCCAGCCAGGACTGTAAACGGAGTTCCACGCCACATTCATCATTGTGCCGCTTGCAGCCCCACTCGGTGTAACTTATCATTGGGTCCGATGCTGAAAATAAAAATTTACATAAAATTAATCTTTTTTTTTCAGAAATTCATCCCTTTTTTGTCATATTTACATTTTCTAAATAAATAAATCTAGAAAATAAAATAAATATTAAATATTTATTTGATAAATGTATTAATTAATTTTTTAATAATTTAGTACAATTTTTTTTGTTGTGATTTTTCAGTTTATTATATAAATATAATTGTACATTTATAAATTTCTATGCAACATTAATTTGTTTTAATTTTAATTAATTTTACATTGCGCCAACTTTTTTCTTTCTTCACAAAATATGGACTTTTCTTTTTTCGGTCTTAATCTAAACACCTGCTGATTTATACCATCAATTTCTTACCATTGCTGTCCTTTTGTTAAAAAATTTTAATCATAAAATATTTTTAAAATGATTTTTCATTATTTTGATCATTTATAATTTTACTTACTTTTATGGCAGTGCGCCATGTAGCAGAAGAGCGAATATGGCTCGCAGAGTGTTGATTTCATTTCAATAATTTTTTCTGTCCCAAAATGCATCTTTTGGGCGACTTTGCAGTGCATGACACCTGTTGTGTATTGGATAAAAGCAACACAAACAAATTTTGGGATTTTGAGAATCACTTCATTCATGGGCGTTATTGGGCATTTGCCAGATTTTTCGGTCATTAAATTGGGGTAAATTTTAGCAGAAATTTCGTTACTCTATTAGTTATTTATTTTAGAAATTTTACTTGAACACTTTAAATTTTTTAAAAAACTCAAATCATGGGTGGGTTCCCGACTCTAAAATGACATTCTGGATCAGGATCACACCGATATATGGACTCAAGCCTAAGAAAAGCTGGGATTTGAATCTCGCTAATCCTATCCGGTTGATCCAATCACGAATCCATATTTTTTTTTCAAAATTCAGTCTCAAATCTCATCCCTACCTCTTTCTTTGGTATCATAAACTTCTTCAACACAGCACTGATACTCAAATGCCGGAGGGCAACATCGGCTGCCAATCCAACCACGTTCCACTTGGACGCATTTGGCATGACCGCAGGCGCAATATTCTTTTGCAAAAGTTTTGCACTCATCCTCGCTGAGCTTCTTCTGCAAAAAATAAATAAATAAAATAAACATTTTAGGGGGCGCCATTTTTTTGTATTTGCTTTTAATTATAAAAGTAAGATACAATATTTGACAACAATGATTTAATTTTTCATTTTAATCCAATGTTTTACCGAAATTTAAAAAACTCAATGAAAATTAATTATCTTTAAATAATTAATTATCTAAATTTTTTTACCGTCTCGTTTGCAAATTCTGGCCCAATTGTTGGTATTTTCAGTGTCTAAATGTTTTGATTTTAATGATTAATCTTGTTAAATCAAATAAAATTTACAATAAAAGCGAATGAATAAGTTTTTTAAAATTTTTCAAAAAAGGTAACTTTTGGAATAGTGCCAATTTCAACTTACATATAAAAGGAATACCATTTTTATGTAAGAAAAAAATCAAAATAGTAATGTAAAATGAAACAAAATTAAAAGAAAGAAAAATCCTCTTTAAAAGTTTTTTTCAAAAGTTCCAACAAAAATTTAAAAAATTGGTTTTAATTTAAGAAATTACTCAAAAACACGGATTTTTTACGTAATAAAATGGAACCCCTATTTATAAGCAGTTTAGCCTTAAAAGGAATTCGAAAATTGGGATTAATGCTAGTGTCGGGAAAAGCCATTTGTAAATTATTATTTTTAAATTTTTCAGCACGGTTGTCGTTGTGGATGGCGGCGGCGCCTTCACTTCCTAAAAACAAAAACAATTATTAATTTGTGCTGTCCAATCATGAATGGGCGAAACCGAGCTTCGAAAACTGCGTTTTTTGGGATTCGAGCTTCGTGAAACTAAAGTTTCGAGAAAAAAAACTCAAAAATGGGCTCAAGAAATGAGACTGACACTTTTTTCAAATCCCGTAATTTTTATCTGAAATCAGAACAAATCATATATAAACTTAAAAATTCCCCGCGGCGGATATCGGCACCGCTAACACCACAAAATTTAAACTAACTCAAAAACCGCGAAAGCATTAAGAATTGAAAATTTTCCGAGTTCCAAATCGCGTTTTTGGGGCTTTGAGTTTCGACAGAAATTGGCTTCGTTTCGAACTTCGGCTTCGAGCGAGCTGATGTTCGCCCGTCTATATCCCAATTGCGAATTACGGTTGCAATACCTTCACTTCATAACAGACACGGCGCTTGGCATAACCAAAACCCAAAAAATTTGGACAACAACTACATTTCCAAACGTAGAAATTCTTTCCAATTTCTCGGCTTTTGCTAAAGCGAAGAACATTATTTTAATACTTTTCTCGATCATTTTTTCATCTATCATGCATAAAACTATTTAGAAGAACGGGACCAGGATCTTTGGGAAAAAACGGAACCACGAATTGTTGTTCAACCGGGCCCCAGCGCCAGGACTGTGAACAATCGATATTTTCCAAAAAAACAAAATAATTCATTAGTTTTTATTAAAATAAAACTTTTCTCTTTTGTTTCATAAAATTTATTTTTAAATTAAAAATGCTAGCTTTATGGTTTTTAGGATAATTTTAAAAACTATAAAGCAAGGGTGGCGCGGGTATTAATTTGGCCCGGAGAATTTCAGGCACAACCTTGGCCTGGTCCGGTAATGTCCTCATATATTTTTGACATTTATTTTTTAGGAATATTAACATGTATTATGAATTATCTTCATCTTTTAATTTTGAATAATTTTCTAAACTTGACTTACTCAATTACTGCACAATTTGTTCCATACCCACAGTCACAGAGTCCTTCGGCGATTGCTCCGGGTGTAGCTGTTTTACAATCCTTCAAATTAAATTATATTATTATTAGATCTGGGATTTTGAGGTGCAAAAATGCTGAAATAGGTACTAAAACAGTTGCCAAAAAAGTGCAAAAGAGATTCTAAAAACACCGAAAATGCCAAAATTGTTGCAAAAATAGGTGCAAAAATTGGAAAAAACCTGTGTCTTAAATGCACAAAAATTCCAAAAGTGAGTAATTTTTTTATAAAAATTTGAGATTATTTATTAAAAAATTTTTCATTTCTTTGGGGTTTATTTGAAAATTTTTGGATCGATTCTTAGGGTTATTTTTCGTTTGTAAATTATCATGCTTATGCATATAATTAGATACCTTTCGACAAATTCCTTCAATTTCTGGAAACCAATCAATGCTCTTAAAATCGCACATGCACGTGAATGATTGCTCGTACCACTTTTTGCATTTAGCTGAGCTCGCAAGAATTTCATTATGCTCATAGAATCCCAAACAAATCCAGTCCCAATAATATCTACCAGGCACGCACTTTTCCTTAATAATTTTAATTTTTTTAAAAACAATTATTACCTCCCTATATTTATACAATCAAAAGACTTGATAAATGTTCCAATTAAATTTAATACCAGTTGAGGTGCTGGCGTAGTCGGCTCCTTAAAACCGTTTTTGCATAAAACCAAAATGATTACCAGAAATTTAAAAAGATATTGGTCATGAAAAAAAAACACTAAAAGGAGGTGATGCAATGCACGTTTATTTTTAAAATTTTGATAAAGGCAAATAGTTGCTAGAGATTTTTTGAAAATTGTTATATGCTTCTTATAGGATTTTGTTCAAAAAATGTCCAAATTTTGGTTTTGGTCTTTTGAATTTATTATTAAAAAGTTAACTAGATTTTGGTCTTTGCACCAAAAATAAATAAAAAAGCTAATTTTCAAAAAACTGAAAAGGTCTTTGCCATAAAAACTAATGGGCTCAAGAACAGACAATGGCATTTCCACTCAAATTTTCAAGAAAATTTCACGGCTGCCTTCTCACTCCCGGACTATTTTAATGCAGAATTTTTGATAATAATTTCTTTTTAACTTAATACTTACATCGGGGCAACACTTCCATTCAAAGTTGCTGTCACAACATTTGTCCGCCTTGTACGTAGTTACCGGCACGCACCTTCCCCTCCCACAAGGACAATATTGGGTACGATGCTCGCATAATTTGTTGGTGACGAATGGTATCACAATTTGTCCAATGGGTATTGCTAATCCAAAGAGTGGTAGCCATGGGACGCGCTTTTCTCGTATTGCGATGGCATTTGTAGAAGTGGCACTCGGCGGTGGCGTTGGCGCAAGTTTGTCAAGCCCATGCATGGAGGTGGCACCGGCACGGACACGCATCCGATCAACTTCCGCTTCCTGTCTTTCAGTGAGCTCGTCCTCGTCCGAATTTGTTCCATCCTCCTCCACTTCTTGGCTTTCCGTTGGCTCCTTCGGATTTGGTCCATCCTCTTCCATTTCTTGGCTTTCCGTTGGCTCCTTCGGATTTGGTCCATCCTCTTCCACTTTCTGGCTTTTCGTTGGCTCCTTCGGATTTGGTCCATCCTCTTCCACTTTCTGGCTTTTCGTTGGCTCCTTCGGATTTGGTCCATCCTCTTCCACTTCTTGGCTTTTCGTTGGCTCCTTCGGATTTGGTCCATCCTCTTCCACTTTCTGGCTTTTCGTTGGCTCCTTCGGATTTGGTCCATCCTCTTCCACTTCTTGGCTTTTCGTTGGCTCCTTCGGATTTGGTCCATCCTCTTCCACTTCTTGGCTTTTCGTTGGCTCCTTCGGATTTGGTCCATCCTCTTCCACTTTCTGGCTTTTCGTTGGCTCCTTCGGATTTGGTCCATCCTCTTCCACTTCTTGGCTTTTCGTTGGCTCCTTCGGATTTGGTCCATCTTCTTCCAGTTTCTGGCTTTTCGTTGGCTCCTTCGGATTTGGTCCATCCTCTTCCACTTCTTGGCTTTTCGTTAGCTCCTTCGGATTTGGTCCATCTTCTTCCAGTTTCTGGCTTTTCGTTGGCTCCTTCGGATTTGGTCCATCCTCTTCCACTTCTTGGCTTTCCTTTGGCTTTTCCGGGTTCTTTCCATCCGTGTCCGCTCCCTGGCTTTTGTCCGCGTTTCCTTTGTCCGAGTCCACAGTTCCTGAATCAAATTATTAAATTAATTTAATTGTTTAATAAATTTATTTTAATTTACCTGGCTTTTGGTTGTTCAGTTCCGGTTTCGATGCGTCCGCGTTGGCGGCGCGCTGTTGTTGCACAACAGCGCTGTCCAGCGCGCTGATCAGGGCGATCAACAGACTGAAAGTGGACAAAGGTTTAATATTTGGCCAGGGTTCAAGCCCCCCCCCCCCACAAACTTACACAAGTGCAGACCACTTGTTCATGTTGAACGTCGAGAGTGGGACGGGTTGCTTTTGTAGAGTGGGATTCGGGATCAGAAAAAGAGGAAAAAATCACTTCCTAAAAAGCAATGAAATTCAATTTTTTGAGTTCTTTAAATTTAAATGAAATACAAAAAAAATAGATTATAGAAAATTTATTTAAAAATGAGTATTCGTTGTCTCATTTCCAAAAATGTTTTTGTTTTGGCTTTTCCTACCACCTTCCCCAGCTAATTTGTTAGTTGAATGCTTGTATGAAATTTTGAACTGACTGATTTTTCGCTGATCGGACAGCGCTTAAATGCTGTGGCCGACGTGCCCAAATGGGCGGTCCCTGCGGCAGAAGCAGCGCGGCAAATGGGCGGGAACCGCACACATCCCACACGTCCCCCATGGGCGGGATGGGCGGGCGGTGGGTGGCGCTGTGACACGTTGTGTAAAATTGTCCAACCCCCCCCCCCCCCGTGAAAGCTAAGCAAAAAAAAAACCGAATCAACAATTAGCCAAGGGATGGGGGGGGGGGGTAAAAACTGATCGCTAACAGCGATAACAGCCAAATTCATTAGATTGGATTGGGGATGAATCAGTTTTTGGATGTGCATTCCATCAATGGCGGTGGTTGGTGGCGGTTGGTGCTAAACGATTGTAAGAAATGAATGAATTGGTTGGTAATGAGTTTTTTGATGATCAAAAAAAACAAAAATAAATTTATTTGAATAAATTATTATTATTAGTATTTTCAAAAAGTAATATGAATTTTGTGTTAAATGCATTTTATGTAAAGGGAAATGGAAGAAGTACTGTAAAAGATTGAGGAAATACAGTATGATGAAAATAATTGAGTGAATTCAATATAAAAGACTACAATAATTGAAAATTTGTGTGCCTTTGTGGCTTTGATAATCTATTGGATAAGGTATACTGTAAATTATTCAATTTTAAATGCAGTAAGAAAAATTCCTTTGCTTATATTTGAACGGCTTTCCGACATTTTATCAAATCCGATCATTCTCAGTGCGCTTCGCAGTGTGGTTGCAATTCAAAATTTTCTACCGGCGAAAAGTCCCGACATTTTGGTGCGATCTTTGGGCTTTGGTCTCACGAATGCCAACTCTGAAGAGAGTGATGGTCATATTTTGTTTCATCGGTCTGACAATAAGAAAAACCGAAGATCCAAGCTTTTGTCTCACTCTTCAGACTTTATTCTCAAAAAATTAGTTTTGTTCAATTTTGTTCGATTATTCGAGTTTTGAGATTTTACCTGATTCGAAATTTATTGATGCATGTGCGTCAGATTAGTAAAGGATGGATAAATTAAATTTTAATTATAATTTATAATTATAAAACTGTTTAATTGTTTCAGAAATTGTCAATTAATGGTATTTTTTCAATTATTTTGATGATTTACGCTATTTACCACCATTTTATAATTAATACATTCTGCGAATGTTTTTAATTTTTATTTTCTCCTAGCGGCACCATCTGAATCTTAAGATCTTTAAGAAATTGACTCAATAAGTTTTTTTTTTGAAACTTTTCCAATTTTTTGAAGCTTGGAGTAAGAACAATTTTTTAATTCATTCTTCTCTTGAATTCAATTCACTTAAGATTTGAGAGTTATAACAGATGAAACTATGAAACGATTTCACTTCAATAATTAATTCGAAAATATATTTAATTTAAATTTACAAACAATAAAACCAAACCTTGGCCTTCCTCCGTGGCCATAATTCAAACATTCGTCATAATTAATCCTTAAATAAATTCATATCCCGAATTCTTATTTATACCTTATCTTTGTTTTGTTTGGCCTTCATAATTCTTATTTTTTGCAATTTCGTTTTGGCACTAAAATGCCACAACATGCCAAATAATCTTGTCGCACATCAAAAAATACCGTAACATTCCCAATATATTTTCTCAATAATATAATTTAGATTGTATACAATTGGCACTTTTTGCTGTTTAGTACCCAGAAAAAATAAATAAAAGTGGGACCCTTTTGTAGTGATTTGGATAAAATAGGAAAATTTAGTTGCAATTTATTAAAGATTTTATCAGAAAATTGAGTTTTTGATTTTTGGAAATAATTTTGAAAAGTGCTTGAGCAGTGGAGTTTATAATGCGCGCCAAATTTTTTTTTTTTAAATCATAAAGAAATAAATGTGAAATCTGAAACTGGAAGAAATGTTCGAGCATTGGCACAGAAAGCCAATGCAGCGGACAGTGAGGCGAACGGAACGGCACGGAACAGAGAGACAGCGGAGAGAGTGCAGTGCCATCAGCAGGGCGGCAAAATTTTAAGTGTTTATCGCAGTGGCACTTCAGCAAGCAACGAAGTGAAGAGAAGCGGACGGAACGGCAGCGGAGAGGGAATTGTTTTTATTTTGGCATTTTACCGCAATGGCATTTCGGCCATTTTCCCTCTAATTTTGGTTCATTAAGTCGTTCCTCTTTTACACTTTCAATTTTATTCACTTTTCATTCATTTCATTTAGTACATTTTCTCTTAATGAATAACTTATTTTTGTTCGCTTATTTTTTATAAAATTAATTTATTCATTCGCTTTTTTATCTCTTTTTCCATCAGTGGAATTTCCATTGTTTTTCTAATTTGTCATCGCTAACACTTTTCCACTGCTATCGAAAAAGCATCCGGCAAAAACGGCTCTGATATTGCTAATGAGTCATTTTTCATCCATTATAATGCATAAATTGAGGTTATGAAGAAAATAATTATGTTAATACTAAATTATCGAAAATATTGATAAATAAATAAATAATATCAGAAATTAAAAAATTAAGAATTGAAAAATATACAGAATTTTTAATCACAATAAATACAGATAAATTTGTGTACGGGTTTGGTCCTTCACTCCAATTTACTTTGATTTTGATTAATTATTGGAAAAACAGATAAAATTTGTCTCGGTCTGATATAAATTTTTGCAAAACTCAAACCATGTGAACGAAATTCAACTCGGGAAGAAAAACCGAGACCCAATCTCAACAGTTTTACGCAAGATTCGCGAGCATATATGAAATTGGACTTAATCAAACCAAAAATAAGTTTGATAATTTAACTAAGTGCCATTTGTTTATAGTTAAATAAATAAATTCATAATTTTTAGAAATTTTATCCTAAATGTGAGGCTTTAGCCTCATTTTGTGGTTTTTGAGAAGCAATGGGGCTAAATTTTTCAAAATTAAGCCTTTAAGCCATTTTGGATTTTTTGAAGGAAAAAAAAAATTCATAAAAATAGTCATTTTTGATCAAAAATTTTTAATAAATCGCATTAAAAAGTTCGATATTTTCCCGTGGTTCCTCGGCACCGACAGCCCATCAATCGCCAGTGTTTTTTTATCATTTAAAAAATTTTTTAATTAGAATTTTTTTTGTCTCTCAAAAGAGGATTTGGTTAATTTTACATGGGTATCCTAGCAAAACAAAAGAGTTTCATTTTCAATTTTATTTATTTTATTTTTATTTTAAAATTTAGCCTTGGATTCTTTGTCCTTTTTTTATTTCTCCATTTGAATATAAATTGAAATGGCGGAGGATTTGCCCGAAAATTTATTTCGACAAATGACTGATTATTAAATAAATTCAGAATCTTTTTTTTTGCGTTTCCGTGTTTTAAAGATTAAAATATTCAGAAAACGTGATTTAAAAAAACAAAGAAATGAATTTTTTTTTTTCAAAATTCATACAAAATTTAATTTTATAGTTTTTTAAAAGAGGGAAGAATTTTTAAAATTTAAAGAATTAATTTTTATTTTTCATATGATACTCTTTTCTTTTGCCTTCTTATTATAAATTTACAAATAAAAAGAAATATATATGAATGACATTGAAAAAAAAAACTGAGGAAAATCCAGGCTTGAAGTCGAGTTCTTGTATTTCTATTGTAAAAAGGGTTAACAGTAGGGGGAGGCTTACAAATTAGAGTGCTGCTATTCACTGCCGGGGAAAAAAGAAAAATCTTATTTAAATAAAAAAAAATTTTAAGTGTGAAGGTGTAATCCAAAACCAATAGCACTAATGAGTCTGTCTACCCATGCCCTTCAAAAAATAAAAAGGGCTGCCAACTGTGAGTTTTTAGCCTCTTATATGTTTTTTAGGAGGACAATGAGACTAATTTTTAACATAAAGCTTTGAGGCTTTTGGTTGTATTTTGGGAAAAAAGCCGGGATAAAATTGGCATTTTTTGGTAATAATCTGTTAATAAATCTCATATAAATGTCTCGGCACTGCCCGACCATTGGGGCTTTTTAAGCGAAAATTTCAATCGGCAGCCCTGATAAAATAAGACATGATTAGTTTTATCCATGTTAACATTTAAAGAGATTTTCTTCAACAAAATTGTATTTGCACTGCGAATTGGACCAAAAATTTCTTTTGTCGATTCTGTAATTTGGCCTTGGATATTTTTGCGCAATTTGACAAAGCTGACAAATTGGAGAAAGTGCATTTTTCCTTTTCCTTATGCTGCTGTACTTTCTTGTCCAATTGAAGAACCTGAGAAATGATTACCTAATTAAAATTAATAAACTGTTATTAATTGAGACAAAACATAAGAAATGTAAAGGAACGGAAGTGCAAAAAATTCGCAACTTTTTTTTATTGATTTCGAGAAAAAAACCATTCGACGGAAATTATTAGCAAAACTTTAAAATTTTTTTATTTTTTCACATCCAAAAAGCCGAGTCGTAGAATTACATAAATTTTTTTTGTAGTAACCCCTAGAGTGAGTTTTGAATGTTTTAATAAATTCACTGAATGTATTTGTCAGTGTCGCGTCGGAGTGCCAGCAAATATTGTGCCAATTCTTGCACACTGCAAAAGTCGTCGGCTGCAATGTAAGCGTCGTCCGGCACGCCCACCCCACGGAGCACAGTGCGGTGCAGCACCACCGGCACTGTCAGTGCGCGAAGCGCGTTCCAAAACTTTTCCGTCACATATTCGGAGCACACCGAATTTTCAAATGCCAAATAGAAGAAATGGGACTCTGAAGGCAATTCAAATAGAAATTTTTAACTCAATCTTTTTGCTTGAGCATCAAATTAAATATGGTAATTAATTAATTAATTGGTTTGATTAGCACTCATTTGTTGCCCATAGCATTGTTCGTCACATTCGTTCCCACTGCATGCCCCAAACACATTGACAGGGATTAGTTGGCCCAGTTGGGCAGTGAGAATATCCCTTGCGGAGGATGCGCCACATTTGGACACAATTTGCAGAGCAAATTTGCTCTTCTGGCCAACAAGCGCTTTGATCTTCAATTTGACGTAATTAGGCACATATTTGCTTCCACGCTGCTGCCCGCCCATTCTGTCCCCGCCAGCAATTCCCGCGGGACGAGAAAAAATTGGATGGAATTCGGGCTGAAAGGCCAAAATTTTTGGATTGGGATTCGGGATGAGAAAAAGGCCTGGATTCGGACTCGGTTGGCACCACTTTCCCCAGCCAATCGCTCGGTAATTTTTGCGCTGAATCGGCAACTCGTCCGTTGGCACTTTGTGTTTCGGCGTCGGTCATTTGAGTCCCCTGCGCCCTCTCACTTTTTGCTCGTTCCAAAATTCGTCCTCCTCAATTTGCGTGATTTCGCCACTTCGATGTTCATGTAGTTCATCATATTTGGTGCATATGGTGCTGTTGCCGTGGTAAGTCATGGACAAATTGAACCAATCATTGGGCAAATTATCAAAAACTCTTCCCGCATAATATGGCGACTCTTGAGTGAAAAAGGCGTAACTAAAAGGGTTAATCCGTTTTAATTCCCAGGTTTGAGCGTTTGCTTTTTTGTTTTGTTGAATGTACTAAATTTAATATTTTGAATTTTGTTTTTAGAATTTTTTTTGAAATTGTCTAAAATATGCCGACTCAGCAAACTTGTAAATATTAAAAAAGGAGTTTTTAGATTCCAAATGAACCATTAAAATATATCATTTGGGCTCTGATTTCAAATCGATTTTTTTTAGGCTTAAAAATAATAATTATTATTTAAAATAATTATAAAATAAAAATATATAACAAAAATTTACAGTTGTTCTTGACTACGATGCTGAGGCCAGCTCCAAAAAGGCAAAAAACCGATAGGATTTGACCAAAAAATATGGAAAAGCAGCACTGAGGCAGAGCTCTCACTAAGAAAAAATTGATTTATCAAATTTTAATTCAAAAATTATAAAAATTAAAAAAAATAAATTACGCCTTTCGTTCCGTTGTATAAATGCATTGGAAAGGACAATTCGAATTTGGGTCCTCGCCATATGACAATGATGATGGCCAAAAATCCCATTGGTGAGGGTAGAAAAACTGTTTGTTCCATGCTAAGATTATGGGCAATCCACGGTATTGCTTAAATATAAAAAATATTATTTAATTATTTTGCCCATATTTTTTATAAATTCAATTAAATCATTTTTTTTTATATACATGGAATTTTGTGAATTTCCATGGGTTTTTCTCGTTTAAATTGATCTCTTCGAGTGCAACAAATTCAACAAAACGATTGCCAATTTTGTCGAAAATAATTTCTGGAAATTTAATTTGTCGCAGAGTCTCAACAGATGAATTGCGCCATTTGAAAGTTAAATAGCCGAAAAAAGATTCTGGAAAAAAAGCAATTAAAAGATATTTAAATGAAAAATTATTTTCGGATTGAATAAAAAAAACCTTTGCTTTTCATGAAAAAGCATTTTGGACGGGAAAATTTGGCAGTGACCAAAAAAGCAATTGCATTTTCAGTGCCATTGATGAATGATTTTGACCTAAAGATGAATTGTCTTTTTTAAATGAGCATAATAACTCTGTATTTTGTTTATTCTTGCATATTAAATAAAATTTTATTTTTTATTTTTTGATATTTTTTATATTTAATTTGCTTTCCCAAATTTACATTTGAGTTTTCTCCTTCTGTCTGTTCCTAAAACAGCAACAATTCGGACTTGAATGACTTTGAACAATTTGCACATCAATTAGCTGCCTCTCATTAAATGGGTAATTAATACAACCGGAGACAAACACCAAAATATCATCTAACAGAAAACAAATTTAAATAAATATTTGATTACCCTTTTTTAAATTTTCATGCCTTTTTCATCAAAAAACGTTTTGCTTTTGCTTAATGTGTATAAGCCATTTTGGCCGTAAAATTGTGCCAATTTTTCATGCCGAACATTCGTAAATTGGCTGACGTCACAGCCAATGCTTGTAACGACCGTACGCCATTCTTCAGTATCGTATACATCCAACTCAAAAGTAGGACCCCGTTCTGATACGGTCGTTTGTTTCGCTGATAATCGGTGATCAATCGTGAGGAAATTTTTGGACAGCAAAAAGTGAAATAAAATTATCACAAAAATGGTAGCACAACTAAGCAAAATGTGGACAAGGCGAAAATGAGTCAAATTAAGCATTTTAAATTCAGAAAAATCTAAAAAAACTCACAATGAAACCAAATTGAAAAGGGAAAAAGAGAGATTTGGGAGAGAAAGAAACAGAGAGAGAGAGAGAGAGAGAGAGAGAGAAGAGAGGGTAAGAGAGAAAGGAGATAGAGGGAGAGAATGAGGTATAATGAGAAAAGGATAAAATTGAGAAGATGAGCGAAAGATTGAAAGAGAAGAATGGCAGAGAGACAAGAAGGAGATAGTATAGCTAGAGAGAGAAAGAGAGGGAGAGAGAGAGAGAGAGATGGTAGAGAGAAGAGAGTAGAGAGAGAGAGAAAGAGAGAGAGAGAGATGGAAAAAGAGACAGAGTGTAAGCAAAATTATGCAAAAATGGACGGATAAGAAACTAAGAAATGATGCTAAGAAATGATGTTTGTATTATAATCATCACAAAAGCTTCCATCACATAAAGGCAGCTGCTGCTCGACGGAATTTCCAATCAATTTCTATGTAAAAAATTGGTTTATTATGCAAATGTAATCGATTTTCTTTTTGATCAAAAGCGGACAATATTGGTACTTTAGTACGAATTGAATTGTCAATGCTTACTCTCAAAAAATGGAGGAGTTTGAATTATACATAAGCCCGGAATACGAAACTAGAACAAAAGTAGCAGCATTGGCACAGAACGCCAATGCAGCGGTCAGTGAGGCGAACGGAACGGCACGGAACAGAGAAAGAGACAGCGGAGAGAGTGCAGTGCCATCAGCAGAGCGGGCAAATTTTCATTTTGTTCCAGTGGCACTTGAGCCAAGAAACGGTAGATAAGCGGGCGGAAAGGGAATTGTTTTTTTATTTTGGCACTTTACCGCAATGACATTTCAGCCATTTGTCCTCTAAGTTAGGTTCATTAACACTCTTTACTCGTTCTTTTTTTTTACACTTTTAATTTAATTCTCTTTTCATTACTTTAATTTTGTACATTTTCTATTATTTTTATAAAAATAATTTATTCATTCCATTTTTTATCTCTTTTTCCATCAATGGAATTTGCACAGTTTTCCCAATTTGTCATCACTAACACTTTTTCGCAGCTATCGAAAAAGCCAAAAATCGGCTCTGATTTTGCTAATGAGTCATTTTTCATCCATTATAATGCATAAATTGTGGTTATGAAGAAAATAATTATGTTAATTCAATACAAAATTATCGAAAATATTAATCTGGAAAATTGAAAAATGAAGAAAATTTAATTTGATTTCCATTAATCATTGATAAAATTAATTACGGACGGATCGTGAGAATTGATTTTGCAGGTCGAGTCACCATTATTAAAGCATGTAAATGAAGAAGATTAATTGTTAATTAGTAGCATTAGTTCAGTGTTCAGAGAGAGAGTCTCTGCCTTTTTATGCCAAACATTTGACAGTAAAATATTCCGATAAAATTTGTCTTCAATTCGCAAAAGCTTTAGGGAAAACTCGAACCATGTGAACGAAATTCAATTCGGGAAGAAAAAACAAAACTGATCGAGAAATGATATCCACATTTTTTTACTCAAGATTCGCGAGCAGATATAAAATTGGGCTTAGGCAAACCAAAATTGAATTTATTTTGACTCGATAATTTCACTAAGTGCCGTTTATTTATAATTAAATAAATTAAATTCATAATTTTTCATATCCAAAATGTGAGGCTTTAACCTACTTTAGTGGTTTTTGAGAAGCAATGGGGCTAAATTTTCAAAAGAAGGCTCTTTTGCCATTTTGGATTTATGGAGAAAAAAAAGTCTTAAAAATGGTCAATTTTCTGATCAAAAATTTTGAATAAACCGCATTAAAAGTTTGATATTTCCTCGGCAGTGCCTATCGACTTCGCCGGCTCATTAATTCCCAGTGTCTTTTTATCATTTAAAAAGCTTATTTTTAATTAGAATTTTTTTTTTTACTCAAAAAAGGATTTGCTTAATTTTGTATGATATCCTAGCAAAAAAAAACAAAAAAAGTGATCAATCCAAAGAGTTTCATTTTTAGTTATTCTTTATATTTTTTATTAATTTTAAAGTTTTGGTCATGGATTCTCTGACCTTTTTTGAATTCTCCATTTGAATATAAATTGAAATGGTGGAGGAATTTGCCCGAAAGAATTATATTGACAAATGACTGATTATTGAATAAATTCAGAATTTAAAAATGAAAAAATTTGAAAATTTTTCTGTGTTTCAGATTAATTGACAAAAACTTTTAAATCACTTTTTTGCGGCACAGTTTTTCCAAAATTTTTGGGCAACAGGGGGAGGGTCTGGCGGTGCCGAGAAGTGCCGCGGGAAAAAATTTGAAATTTTAGTGACTTTGTTAATAGCTTTTGTCCAAAAAATTACCAATAATTGGTTCTTGGGTTTTTGGCTGTTTTAAAAAACAAAAAAATAATTTTTAAAGTTATAAAATATTTTATTAGATTAATAAAGGTTCAAATTTTCAAATTTTCAAGCGAAATAAGGTTAAATTCTTCAAATTTTTTATAGGGATTTTTAAAAAACTATAAGAGTTTTTTGTTGGTAAATTTTTATTAAAAAAGAAGTTTTTTTTATTAATGGGCTTTATTTAGTCGGGTACCCGAACCAGGCCAACCCTACTTCAAACCAAGCAAATATTCAATATTTTTTATCGTTTTTTAATGAATGTTTTTTCGTGCTGTACATTTTTCTATTTTTTTGATAAAAATATTGGAAAATGGAAAAAATTGAAATATAGAAAGATTTGAGAATACAATTCTTCCAAGAGGCTAAAATACAATCAACTTTTAGTCCGAAATGAGTCCAATTAAAAATATGCAAATCCATTTAAGTCAGGTCCATAGTCATCACATTTTTATAATTCTGCACTTTAAGAAAAAATTAAAATGGATGTAAAAATTAAAGTTTAATGAAGTCAAAAATATTTTTAGGTTTTACAGAATCATTTATAATGCAAAAAAAATATTGGCGTTTTGACAAATTGACAAATTCAAATGATGTCATTTTTTTGTTTTGAACATTCTTTGGCATTCCCTCCAAAATTCTGGCTCATAACGCTGGAAAATAGGGCTGCTGTTGTTGTTGGTCCACCATTTCTGCTGCTGAGCGACCAAAGCGAACTTAAAAAGTCGAATTTTTGAGACAAAGAAAAAAGATTGGCAATTTGCTAAATGCCAAGTTAATTACCGAATGGTTGCGGTGGGTTGCGCTTATCATCCAATGCCACCGATGGGAAGAGAGCGCGTTTGCCGAAACTAAAATTTTCTTAGATTTACACAACAAATTTTTGGATAATTAATCTTTTATAATGATAAAATATAAAAAGAATGACAGAAGTTCAGTATAGCCCAAAATACTGTAAATACAGTATGTTTTATTCGATAGATTTTTCCTGTTCCTATATTGCAATTTTCCCCATATGGACCTAATATGGTGCTAACGGACTGGTCAAAATTTTTGCTATTAGATAGGTTTCTCCATGTCGTGTATACTTGCGCGTACACATACCGCACGAGTGCGTTGCGCATTGTTGCGGAAGAAGCGGAGCGTGGCGAACGGCCTTGGCGTGCCAATGCTTCGAACAGGTGCCGTTTTGCCATCAGTGAAGCACTAAATGCCAACCAAATAAGCGATTAAAGGCAAAATTGAAAAGTCAAAAAGTAGCAAAAAACTGCCAAAATTTTTGAATTTAAATGGTATAACAAAAGTTTAAAAGGCAGAATTGAATTAAAATTCCAAAAAATTTGGGCTCCATATGGCACACCTTCCAATGCCGCCATTTTCGTCTGCTTCCTGCGCGACGGCAAAGAGTGCGAACGGTTGTCGCTGCTGAAATGGCTGAAATGCGGCATCGTCAACTCCGTCGATGGGAATGGCATCGGTGCCGAAAAGTGTCAAGCAGAGGAAAAGCGGCGAGACAATTAATGGCAAAATGCCAAAATGAGAACGATGGTGGTGGGCCAATGATGATGAAGAAGAAACAGAAGAAGTCATTTTGTAACTGAATTCAAATTAAAATTGGCATTTTTATTTAAATTGGCATTTCTTACTTAAGATAAAAAAGTTTATCAATTTAAAAATATTAAAGTTAACTTTTGTGGAATTTTATTTAGTCATTAAATTATTCAATATATTTATGGTTAATTGCCAACAAAATTTAAAAATAAAACTATTAACTAAAATATATTTTTGTATTTGATTTCCCATTACCGTACCTTTTTTTCGTTTGTTTTCCGGAGAATCTAACGGATGGGCAATGGGAAAAAATGTTTTATTTTTTCGCTGAAATAATAAGCGGTTTTGTGTTGTGTCCAAGTGCTTTTTATAGTGCAAAATGATAGCCTGGAAAATTTTTTAATTAAAAATCTGTGAAAATATTTGCCAAATTTTGAGACGATTAATTTTTAAGGAAAGTTTTGGGCAAATATGCCTGAGGCAATGTGCGAAAATGAAAATATTTTTCAGACAATGGGCAAAAAAAGAATAATAATATTCGTACAGTGTGCGGAAATGACGCAATTACTTAAAAAAATATATATTTATGAAATTCCAACAAAATTTTTTTTCAATTTTTGGATTGCTTAAATATAACTCAGATATAAAATTACATAAATACGCAGAAAATTATTTCATAAATTTACAATATTTAGTTTCTGAAAGGTGTGTGTGTATTAGTAAAAGCGGAAAATTGATGAAAATTAATTAGTTTTTAATGTAGTATGTACAAATTTCAAAATCTCGGCCATTAAATTAAAGTGTAAAAGAACAAGGTTAATTTCCCCAAATATGATTTAAAAATTATGAAATAATAAAATTATAGTGAACTAATAAAAAAAAAATTGTGATTCGGATGTACAAGAAGTTCAAAATTAGCATGGTATGATTAAAAAGATATGCATAAAGGTTAAACTATATATTTTAAAATTTTAGTGTTTTAGTAATTTAAACTTCCAAAATAATGCTTGAAATACTAAGAAACCAGAAATTATTAGCCTAAACGAAAAAAATTAGCTATTAATTGAACCTAATGAAAAACAGAGAATTTACCAGAGTTAAGGCAAAATAGTTTCTTTTAAAATTGAAATTTCACAACAAAAATTTCTTTTTCATTTGGAGTAAAAGTCAATCTCTAAAATTGCAATGAATGCAAATGGGAAAGAGCTGCAAAAATAATCATAATTACAATGACCAAAAGTAATTAATCTAATTTTTCCCCTATTTAAATTGATAATTTTGGTTTGGCCCTTGCTGCAGAAAAAAGTGTGCACAATGCCATAAAATGGGTTAGGCAAATTTAAACAATTTACCAAAACTCAAACTCTCCTCACTCACAGCTCATTACCAATGCCAATGCCAATGTCATTCATACAATTCGTTCATTCATTGTGTGGTACTCCCAATCCTCCTCTGCCCCCCCCCCCTCACTTAAAAATGCCAAAATTGTTTTGTGCCGTCCAAAAATAGTGCCCGTTTTGATGGAAATTTTTCGGCACAATTTGGGTTTCTGTGTGATTGGTTAATAATATTTATTAACTTATTTTTTGCGCTGCAAGGCTGTAAGTAATAATAATGTTGTGCCGCTTTGTTTATTATAGCGCATAATTGCAATTTGTCAAGTGTTGTGAAATATCAGTAAAATTAATTTAGGCGGCAAATGTTGGCGCATTTTACCATTTTTGGAAATAATAAAATTAAAATTGTTCATATGTTTCCAGGCCAATAATATATATAACATTAATAGAAACTTAATAACAACAAATTAATTCAGGGCCGGTAGAAAAAAAAATTGGGCACAAAACGGTCATTAAAATAAAAATGGGCCGATAAAATAAAATTGGCAAAAAGTAAAAACACTCCAACAGGCTTAGACCATGTGTAAAATTGTCCTTTAGTCATTGGTATGGAATTCTCCTTAAATTTATGAAAAAACTTCAAGAATTTACCCGGCTCCGCTGCTCAGCAATCTCTCAAAAATTGGAAAAAAAAGTTTTTCATGTAAAATTTTTAATGCAAATGCTTAGCATTCGGAACACAGAATTTCAAAATTTCCATACAAAATTCATTTCCATTTTTTTTTTGTTGTTTTAGCGCCGCTGGGTGCACTCAATTTTCATGAGCTCCATCCCTAGCCCATTCAATTTCCGCAATCATTGATCTGTGATGTGGCGTCATAGTTCCATCAGTTGCAAACCAGCTGAGAAAGATGTGGACCAAGATTGCCATGGGACGAGAAAAAAGTCGAGATTCGGGATTGGATGACCAAATTTTTTGGTCGGGAATCGGGATGAAGAATATCGCTGCATGGGATTCGGGACAATTGAAAAAAACTGAAGGGAAAGTGATGCCCGAGAGTTACGGTCACGAGTCGAAAAAACTCTCATATTATTTGAGTCACGCGCCTCGGACAAAAATTTTTATTCTCAAACAGCTCATAAAAGAGTGCCAAGGATATGGTGATTGGCCCCTACATATATAAAGAAACAAAAAATGTATTAATAAAATTTGGTGCGCAAAATTGTTTTGAGGTGAATGATGTCATTGAATGTGCCAGAAAATAAACACAATGCCACAAAAACGTCATAATTTTTCGACCGCCCATTTGAACAGAGAAAATATTTAGAGGCATTTGTTGTTTTTGTACACAGACACAGGAGCAGGGCGAGTTTATTTTAAGAAAAGCATCGAAATAATTTGTTTAGGGAAAGCGAAAATAAAAAATAATTAATTTAAATTATTTTTTTGTGCCCTGTTTCAAGCTTTTATGCCAGTGTGTGTTTTAATTTGGCTACTGAAAGCTTCTCCGCTTAAGTTTCCAACACACATCACCAGGGGAAAGGGTCCTTTTGGCGCTCACTTTTTGGCCCAAACCAAAAAATAATAATAAAAAAAAATCAAACAAACCGCAGGTAATTTTAAATTTCAATAAATTTTTAAAAATATAGTAAACGAAAAAAAAGGAAAAAATCATTTTCTTTTCATGATTTTTTAACAAAACATTCCAATGCCAATTCGGTAGTGAATTTGGTGCTCTTTCCGATTTTTGAAAAAATGCATCCCCCAAATGTTTGAAAGAAAAAAAGCCGAAAAGTATTATACTTTGTAAAAAGCAGAATCCCTTACCAAATTTTAAAATTTTATTTTAAAATCGGAGATTTCCAAAATGAATCTTTTACATTGAGCAGTTCAATAACCTCCGAATTGAATGGAACGCTTGCTGAAACAAATTGTAGAATTATTAAATAGAGAACAGTTTGGTGGGTACAATTAATAATAAATGAGAAAAATTTTGGGCCACGAAGTTTTGTTATTGTTTTTTAAAAAATTGCGAAATTTAAAACAAAATTGGTGCAATCATTTTACAAATTCCACAGAAAAGCCAAAAAAGGTAAAAGTGCCGCCGCCAACCGAATTCGCTAAATTTTATCACATGAATTCACTAATGAATATAATTTTTCAAATGTTCCTTCAAATTTTTACTTGAGGAAGTTTATTTATATGGGTAAGAAATCATTTTTAATTACAAAATTTTAGGGTGAAAACCGGCGAAAAAAATTATTAAAAATTGAAAATATTTTACACAAAGCAATAAAATAGAAAATATAAAATGTTTAAATTATAAAAAAATGTTCAACGAGTGATGGTGGAGCACAAAGTTTTCCCAATTTGGACTGAATGTTGAAAATCGGTTTCTTTTTAATTGTTTTCTTCTAATTTTGGACACAGTGATTTTGATTAAAGATTGAAGTTAAAAAATGAAGGATCAGGCAGGAAAGTACTGGAAATTGTCAAAATCATCCAGCAGTCTTAAATAACATGGCCGAAAATCCCGGATAAGAGGCATGCTTTTACAAAAATTATACGAGAATCTCAGTATTGGTTGTCGTTTTTTTTTCACCGACTCGAATTTTGGTCTTTTAATGAGACTGACTGAGATTTCGGACTCTTCTATTGAAAATTATAAAAATTCAAAGTATTAATTTCAAAAAATTGATAATTGATTAGTTCCTCCATGTCCAACCCAAATGGAAAAAAAATTTTAGGTTATTTTGCACAGATTTGTTTCAATTACCTATTTCAAATGAATTTAAGTTAAATGAAAATGGTGGCCCGAATTTGTCGGATTTTGTGCATTTCCATTGCGCGAATTTCGGCATTTGGTAAGACATTTCTCTCGCCACCCTATCCTTTTGGCATTTATTATATTTTAAACGATTAAATTATAAAACTTTTATGTATTCAAATTGAAATCGAAAAGCTAAGAAAAGCTTTTGACCGCATTTGTATATGGACTAGAGTTAATCGATGGGCAATTATTAACAAATGAATTAATTAATACCCAAATTTTGCGTTTAAAATAAATAAATTTGTGGAACGGGAGGAAAGGGTAATTAATAATTATTAATAATTTTAAATTATGTACCTTTCTTAAATATGAAGGAGAAAAGTGCCCCACTAAAAATAGATTTTTATTGATCAAAAACCAAAACATATTTCAATTTCTCCTTAATATTTATTCAGTAATTTGCAGTTTTGCAACAACTGCAAAAGACCAATTTTTTTAATTTTCACTTTCAAATTAATTTATTGAACTTTATGATATATTAGAAGAAATTTATTTAACTAATTATGTTATTGCAATTAGCATTGTAAAAATTTGGTAAAAACGGCAGAAATAGGATTAAAACACAAAAAATTCCCAAAAATGATTTATTCCCGAACAAACGAAATAAAATTAAAATATCCCCAGTTGTTTGTTTTATTGTCAAAAACATCGTTATTTAATTTTCTTCGGTAATCCGGCACACCGTTCTTTTGCAAGACAATTCGAAGAGTTGCCGAACATTTGCAACTCCAATTTATGTCTAAAAAAATAAAAAATATTGTTGTCAATTAACATTAATTTGCACCTTCTTTTGGAGCGTTACAATATAGGAAATGCCCAAGCATCAGTGCTTTCCATCCTCTGGCTTATTTGTGCCCATATTTCCTAGTTATGTGCGAGAGTCTCGGTTCCCGACTCGGGAAATTTCTCGGGTTTTTCGCTTCCCGGTCTCAGTTCCCGGTCTCGGGTTTTTAGTCTAGGAAACCGAGAAATTTTTACTGTTAAGGATGACCCTTTCGGGGAGTGGGGCTCGCCAGCGAAGTGGGAAAAGAGGAAAAATTATTAAATTTTCAACATATTTTTAACAAAATTCATGAAAAATCCCAAAAAATTAACCCGTCGGCGTCTATCGGCGCCGCCGGCCCACAAAATTCCCCTAAGATTTCAAAAGTTGACCTAAAATTTGCCATGCAAAAATTGGCCTTTTTGGTCAAAATCTGTTATCAAGTCGCATTAAAAATTACAAAATTTTTCCGGCGGCGCCTATCGGCACCGCCGGACCCCCTTGTTCGTTTAAGTTTTTTTTTTTTTTTGGAAAAAGTGCACAAAAAAGCGTTTTAAAAGCAAAAAAAGGCCGTTACTTTAATGTTGAGACTCCTACGCAAAAATTCTGGTTGATCTACCCCATTTAATTGTTTTTGATTAAAAAATACATTTGAATCAATTTCATTTAAATTTCTCGGTTCTCGATTCCCGAGTCGAGAAATTTCTCGACTTTTTTGGGTCTCGGTTCTCGTATCGTTTCCCGGGGAATTTCTCGGTCTCATTTCTCGGTTCCCGATAAAAATCACTTCTCGCACAACCACAATATTTTCCATGACTGACAATCCCTTTATGTAAGTGACAGATTCACTTTCACATTCACTCAAAACCATTTCTCGCGCACATTCCGCACTTTTTCAATTTCCATAAAATGTGTTCCATAGGATTTGCTTGAATTAGAAATGATTTGTCCGCTTTTGGTTCGCCCACAGCAAAATCGCTTGTCAATGTTACATTATCCCCATTCTTGTCATAAAACCCTTTTCTTGGTTCCATCAATTCCTTTGGGGTCGAAAATCAGAACATTTTGCGAAATTGCTTCAAATCAGTTATTTTTAAAATTATTCGATCAAAAATGTATTAAATATTATATTTTTCGATTCCGACTATCGAATTTAACAATTTTAGGGAGGAAATAAGCAAATCGTAAATTTCAGTGCATTCGGGATAAAAAATCAGATTTTTAACGATTTTTTTGCGGCACATTTTTCCGAAAAACTTTTGGTGAGTGGGCGAGGGGAGAGGGTCCGGCGGTGCCGATAGGCGCCGTTGGAAAATTTGTAATTTCGTTCTGATTTGTTAACAGATTTTCACCAAAAAGGCCAATTTTTTGCAATTAAAAGCCAATTGTTTTAAAGCTTTTTTGAATAAGGACAATTTATAAAGCAAAAGAAAAAATAAAATAAATTTTGAGGATCAATTTTTGAGAAAATTTTTCAATTCTTAGGGGTGTATTTTTCATTTTTAGCATTTTTGTTAAGGGTTTTTCCGAAAGTCCTGAAATAGGCATAAAAATAGGCATTTAAGCATTAAGCACAAAAAGTCGAGTCGAAAATAGGCAAAGTTAGGAATTATAAAAGTCATCGTAGACACCCCAAACCAAGTGGAAAACGCGTTTTTCGTGCTTATTTGAGTGTATCAAGTGCGCAGAAATTTTAGGCATTTGCCTAAAAAATGAAGCCCTAAATAACAACTTAAAGATTGATTTTCGTAAGAAAAAGTTGTTTTATCTTTCTCTTGTCACTAATTGTATTAATTGAGGGACATAAAATAATTCACGGCAAAACGATGACCTAATAAAGAGGAAAAGTGAACAGAAATATTTTTTGAATTGAATTTGCTCTTTTCCAATCTTTTTTTTTTGTATTTTCAATTTTTATTTGAGCAAAATGCTGACCCAAAGAAGAAAAAAGTTTCGCAACAAAAAAAAAATGTGCAAAGGACGGGGCTTTTGTTAACATGTCTTTTCTAGGTTACTCTGGGAAGCAAAGTTAAAATTTTCAAAAAATAATGCAACGCACATTACTATTTTCATGAGGATTTTTGAGATTTTCTAAAAATCATACTTTTAGGGACTTTTCCGTTTTGGGCCTACACCTCAAGATTTAAAAAAGTTTCACATTCACTAAGTTAGCGCAAAACCGAAAAAGTCTTGTATCGCTACGCTAATTTATGCTATGGGAATGGAAGGTTTATAATTGTCCTTTAAGCGTGCCCTTTGTTGATTTTTTATTTTTCTTTTGAGATGTAGGCCCAAAACGGAAAAGTACCCTTTTATAAAAAAGAAAAACAATTGTAGGAAAACGACTCAAAAATTTACAAAAAATAGTGCATCCTCTTATTGGGTCTTAATCGTTTTTGAGGTCATCATTTTGCCGTAAATTATTTGTGCCCATCTAAAAGCCATCATAATTCTAAGTGAACCATTAGGCAGCAGATCAGCAACAGAAAGTGTAGTAAAATTATTTATTTCCATTTCTATTTTTAGGTACATTAAAGTAAAAATAATTTTGACAATTTTAATTCATCTATAAAATATTTGTGCTTTGAGTTCTTTTATTCAACGGTTACAGTTGATTAGGTAAAATGACCAAACAATTGTCAATCAATCACAATTTGGTATTTTTTCATTATTGCCGTATTTTTCAGGGTTTTTTTTTTGCGAAAAATAGACACTTTTCTGGGTATAATTTTTGTTTTGTTTTTTTAAACTTTATTATTTCCAAATGATAATTTAGCAAACAATTGAAAATAATAAATTTTGTTAAATATAATTAATTTAGCGAAATTTTGAAATTGCCATGCCCAAATCGGCGACTGATTGGATGAAGCTGTTGCTGAGCACGGGAGAGTACGCGGATGTGCACTTTTTGGTGGGGGACGGAGACGAAAAAGAGGCGAGTTTCGGTAAAAAAAAATTAAATATATATAATAAGAATAAGAATTTTAATTTAATTTTGTTTTTCTGTTAATTAAATTTTGTTTAATTTTATTTTATGTGTTTTATTAATTTATTTGTTAAATTGTTTTTCCTAAATTAGTTCTTGTTAAGCTTGTGCCAGCACATAAACTCATTTTGAAGCACGCGTCCGACGTATTTAAGGCAATGTTTCGTTTTGATTCAAAGAATGCAAAACCGGAAAATGGTAAAAATATATTTGGAATATTAATCTATTAAAATTAGGGATTAAGAAAAGACCGGAATTGTATATATTTCCATTTTTTGCACAATTATTTCGGCCCAAAATCAATAAATAATTTTTTAGCTTAGTTTGAAGCTTTTAGGATGCCTTTTATTTTCAGTTTTACATATTCCGCATTTTTTTCCATATTTCGATATTTTAATCCATATTACAGCAGGTTAATTTTCACAAATAATTTGGAAAAAATACATTCCCAAAGATGAAAAAAATTCAAGAAATAAACGCAGAAAGACCGGAATTTTTTGATAAAATCTAAAAATTGTCCTTTTTTTTAATCTTCAAAAATCCTATTTAAATAAATTTTCCTTGAAGTAATTTTTTTTCTAGGAGAAACATTTTTACCGTATATTTTTATTTTTTCCATATTTGGAGAATTTTCGTCCGTATATAATCCAAATTTTAATTTTTGTTAGTATAAATCCGGACTCGAGTTATCAAATTTTCAATTAGACTCTGCTAATTGCCCTGTTGTGGAAATTCCCGATGTTGAAGCAGCAGCATTCAAAGTGATGTTAAGCTTCATTTACGCTGGTGATTTGAGCGATTTAAACGGAGACAACGCAATGGCCGTGCTTTACGCCGGTAAATTTTATTTTAAGTAATTAAATTTACTAATTATTTTTTAATTAGCCAAAAAGTACAACATCCCTAGCCTGGTCCGATCTTCTTTACAAATTCCCATTTCAAAACTACCCAATATTTTCTTGGCATATGCCCAGGCCTGTCTTTTCGACTTGGAGGTGAGAAGAAAAATTCTTTATTATAATTTAAAATTATACAAAAAATGATTTTAATTTTTAAAAGTCAGACACTAATCAAAAAATTTTCATTATGAAAATGAATTTTTAATTAAGGATTTTGCCCATGATTGTTTATTATTCATTGACCAAAACGCGGACACTTTGCTTAAATTGGATGAATTTTTGCAAATTGACCAAAATTTGTTGTGCAAAATTTTTGGACGCAATGAATTACAAATCCATGAAGAAATTTCAATTTGGAATGCAGTAATTTTACCACAATAAAGAATTAATTTAGTTAATTTATTAATTATTTCACTTAAATTTTAATTGTTTTTTTTTTCGGCACTCCGTTGGGCTGACGCCAAATGCTGTCAAAGTGCCAAAGAATGCTCAGCAGCGAATCTTCGTGCCGTTCTTGGCCCAGCACTGTACAAAATTCGCTTTCCACTTATTTCAGAAGAAGAATTTGCGAATGAAATTGGTAAAAGACAAAGGCGATAAGAATGTAAAACAAAAAACCCAATTAAAATTGAGGCACAAAGCGCAAATTTTCCATCGTAATCATACAAAAATAGGAGGGGGGGGGGGGGGGTCGATTGGCCGACATTTGCGGTGCTGACATTTGCGGCGCTGACACTTGCGGCGCAGACATTTGCGGCGCCCAGTCAAAGCGACACTTGCGGCGCAGACACTTGCGGCGAGGACATTTGCGGCGCCGACATTTGCGGCGCGACACTTGCGGCGCCGACAGATGCGGCTCCCAGTCAAAGCGACACTTGCGGCGCAGACACTTGCGGCGCCCAGTCAAAATGACATTTGCGGCGCAGAATTAAATGACCCCAAAAATTTGAACAATTTATTTAAGTTAACAGATTGTTATTTTAATAGTTTAATATTTAACAATGACACATTAACAAGAATTCTTCAACCTAATCCAAGGTTTCTATATGTCCTTATTTCTAAGAAATGTTCTGCTTTGGGGGTAGTGCCTTATTTTCATCTAAAAGAGGGAAATTTCTGAAAAATTTGGTTAATTCCTAACAAAATTCATTAGAAATTCTTAAGATTTTCCCCCGGCGGCGCCTGTCGGAACCGCCGGACCTTCTCCCCCCGTCCAGTTCCCAAAAGTTTTTTGAGTGCCTCAAAAAATGTTAAAAATCTGGTTTTTGATCCCGAATGCACTGAAATTTACGATTTGCTTATTTCCTACCCAAAATTGTTAAAATCGATAATGAGACGTAAAATATAATATTTTAAAACACTTTTGATCGAATTGTTGAAAGGCCTCGCTTAAAAAACATCTGCGAAATGATGAAGCGACCCGTCGATTAGTCTCATCAATTTTGACAATAAGGAAAAAAACGATAATGATATAATTAATCACATTCGTACATTGCAGTACCGCCTAGGGATGAAAGGCTTTGAAGAAATGGATTGAAAGTGAAATTAAACAAATGTTTTTTTAATCAAAAATATAGTTTAAATAATTTTTGGGGTCATTTAATTCAGCGCCGCAAATGTCATTTTGACTGGGCGCCGCATCTGTCGGCGCCGCAAGTGTCGTCGCCGCAAGTGTCGGCGCCGCAAGTGTCACGCCGCAAATGTCAGCGCCGCAAGTGTCGCTTTGGCTGGGCGCCGCAAATGTCTGCGCCGCAAGTGTCAGCGCCGCAAATGTCAGCGCCGCAAATGTCGCATCACCGGGGGGTCGACCGACCCCCGCCCCCACCCCCTTCGCCCGCAAAGGGCCTCAAAACGGAGACCCCATCACATCGAGGGGGGGGGGGGGGTGTAAAAGAGAGTGGCTAAAAATTCATTTAAATCCCATAATTTTTTCCCGGCGCGCCTATTGGCACAGCCAGACCCCAAAAACTCCAAATTTTTCTTTAAAAATGGCGCAAAATTTAATCCTTTTTTGAACAAAATTACCCCCCCCCCCTCCCACTTGGCAAAAATTTGGTTGACCCCCACCCACTTTTTTAATGTATAAGCGCAACTATGTATTTTTTACAGTTCCATCCGGCGTTTTGACAACGGACGAAGTGATCGGCGTGCAACAATGCAATTGCCAACCGAATTTTGATCGCATTTCCAAGCCGTGCCAACTCCAATTTCCGAGCCATGAAAGAATTTGGACAGAAGGCACTCTTTTGATGGACATTGAAAAAGTGTCCGAATTTGCGGGGCCCACCGAGCAGAAAAGTTGCGTATTCAGCGAAACTGTACTCATAAAGCGACTTCCATGGAAAATTGTGGCACAAATCAAAACGAAAAATCGAAGCTCTTATGAGAAATGGTTGGGCATTTACCTTTTGTGTGATGCTCCAGAAGAAGGTGAAAATTAAAATTACGAATGTTTTTTATTAACGCTTTTTTTAGCTAGCAAAAGACATAAAAACCTAAAAATTCAATTGTATAAATATTTTTCGCATAAGGATAAATTTTTAAACCGAATTAATTTTTTGGGAAAATTTTTTCAATTCTTATAGAGTGTATTTTTGTTTTTATTGAATTTTTGTTAAAGAATTTTCCAATCTCCTGAAATAGGCACATTATGCACAAAAGCCCGAAATAGGCAAAGTTAGGTATTATAAAAGTCATCGTAGACTCCCCAAACCAAGCGAAAACGCGTTTTTCTTGCTTATCTACACGATAAAGTGCGCAAAAATTTTAGGCATTTGCCTAAAAAAGGAAGCCTTACGAATGACTATTAAAGTTATTTTATAAATTATTTATTAACAATATTTTTTAATTTAATTTCAGACAAAAATTGGCGCTGCAAATGTTCGGCGACACTTAAAATTATTTCACAAAAAAATGGAGTGCACAATTCAATTGGGACATTTTGTGAATATTTTTTTGATAATAAATCAACTAATCGGGGATTTGAATTCATTTCATATGCGGTGAGTGTAAATTGAAAATATGTTATTGCCTTAATTGGCATAATTATGATCAATTAAGGAATTGATGGACCAAAGCAATGGTTTTTACAACAGAGAAGAGGACACAGTGACGTTGGCCATTGATGTGACAGTGAAAGATGAAAAAACGGAAAAATTCTTTTTGGACCAAAGCAAATCAAATGGGACAATTTCGATGGAAATCGAAAAATTGTCAGAATTTGCACGAGAAATCATCGGGAGTGAACGTAAAAGCGAAACTGTGTACATCAAAGGATTTCCCTGGAAAATATTGGCACAAATAAGAAAGAAAAATGGAAGAAATAATGATGAAAAAACTTTGGACATTTTCCTTTTGTGTGATGCGCCAAAAGAAGGTGCAAATTAAATGTTAATTAATTATAGTAATTAATTGCCATTAAGACAAAAATTGGAGTTGCAAATGTTCGGCAACACTTCGAATTGTCTCGCAAAAGAACGGTGTGTCGGACTTCAGAAGAGAATTAGAAGACTTTGTTTTTGACAGAAAAAAGAATAACTTAGGCTATTATGCCATTTTCTTTGTGGTGAGTGACGACAATTAAATATTATTCCCTTAATTGACCCAATTTAAACAATTAAGGAATTGATGGACCCGGAAAAAGGCTTTTATAACGAAAGCGAGGACAAAGTGACATTGGATATGGAAGTCACTGTGAAAGAAGCAAAAACGGAGGAAAAACCGTAAATAAAATGCACTTTTCTGATTAAAACCATCTTTAATGTCTTATCATTTTGTTAATTACTTTTTCAGAATTATTTTACCCTTTACTAAAGTTAATTTCGGTTTGAGTCTTTTGTTTCAATAAAAAGGTGGTGGCTTTCGGGGTCGCTGAACACGAATATGACATCCATTTCGACCAATTTCGAATCTCGGGCCGGGCTGCAAAAAAATTTAAAAAATATATTTTCGTACACGAAACCGAAACGAAAAAGCACATTCAACACGAAAACGAAACACGAAACGAAAATTTTAAATTCCGAAAAACAAACGAAAATTTAGGACAAAACATGAAAACGAAAAAATATCAGTTTTCGTATTTTAACTTTTAAATTGTTTCTGCAAACTGAGGGTATGGGGGTCCTAGTAGGATCACATTTTAGTATTTAATATATTTTCAAAAACCGATTTTTAATGGTATATTTTCAAAAAAATTCTATTTTTTATTTTTCACAAGATAAATTCCCAAAAAATTTAAAAAAATGCAAACAAACTTCTCTTATTTTATTTTTATGTCAATTAATCCCCGACGAATCTGTTCTTTCGTCCCCGAATTTCTCCCCGACAAATTTGTGGGATGATTTTTGTCCACGATCCCCGAAACATTTTTATGCTCTCTTTGGTTTTTGATTAGTTTTCAGAAATTGTTTACCATTTCTTTTTTGCTTTTTTGTGTAATTTTTCATTCCCTCGTCCATTTTTCGTCCGTTTGATTTTGTTCCGTCCAATTGATCACATTCATTCACTAAACACTTCTCTGATCGACAGATCACTCCTCCTCCTCCTCCCCCTTTTTTGTTCATTCATTCACTTCTCATTTTACTTTTTTTGTTGCGATCAAATGGCAACGGAAATTAATTTTTGATTAAGAAAAAGAAATTAAAATGAAAATTATTTCGCAAATAATTTTTCATTTTTTAATTTGTTGAATTTTAAATTTTTGTTGTTTTAGAATACATCAAAATGCAATTGCTTAAGTATTTGATGGCATCTTTTTTCTGTCTTCTCTTTGTTTTTGGCCTTTCTCTCGGCGCTTCTAATGGTAAAAAAATTCGGCTACAAATTTGTTAAGAAAATAAAATTGAGGGACATTTCGCTGTTTTTAGGAAGGTGAATTTTGTAAGTGTTTTTTTGTTGATTTTTTAAAATTTTGGCTTATAGTCACACAACAGGAATGTACATATAAATCAGAAAATCCGGAAAAAACGGTTGGAGTCCGGCCCGGATGCCGGGCCCTACCAATTTCTCACTAATTTACTAATTAATTTGTCGTTTAAAGCTAAAAACGAAGGAAAAGCCGAAGCAGCGCAAAAGGGAGAGGCAAAAGCATCGTCGGACAAAGGCACGGTTAAGCCGCTCTTTCTCGGCGGCCGCCGAATGAAAAAATGAAAAACGGAACCGAAAATGGCACCAAATTTTAGGAATCATTCAGTATTCTGTGATCCAAATCATTAATGTTGAATAAAAAATAAATTAAATGAAATTTCTTGGAAATAAATAAATCAACAAATTCATCAATTAATTAACTCCTTTTAATTAATTAATTCCTTTTGCGACCATTAATCACTCCCATTATGAATAAACAATGAAGTGTTTTCCTTGTCGCTCAATTGGTCGCGCGAATTTAAAATTTAAATAAAAAATAAAAATTTATTTCGTATTAAAAAACGGATTGGAAGAAGGCATCCGAGGTCGCGTCCTTTTTGGCAATCCATCCGATCAGTGGATCATTCGATTTGGCGGCGATCTGAAAAATAATTAAATTAAAGAGGGATGCCAACTCAAAATTTAATAGATTTATCCCCTCAGTGATTTATTTTCGTTTTCATATTACTCTGATCATTTCCATCGGCCATTTGCCTCCCAATCCCCCGGCGGCGACAAACCGAATGGACTTTGAGGCAATCGACGAAAAGGAAAGGGCCACTCCAAGTGCCAATGCCAAAAGTGCAACGATGGAAAAGGGCCAAACTGAGCTGAAGGATAAAGCGGAGGAGAAATGCATTTTATGGGATGATAACCAAACATTTTATGCCTGAACAGCCTCAAATATGTGGGTTCAAAGTGCGTTCAAAAAATTGGCCTTTTCGACGGACTTTATCGGTGTTTTTTTTGTCCATTTGAATCCATTGCTAAAAAACAAAAGATGACAAGCAGTGAGCAAAAATATCTTATGTTTTTTTTGAAACATATTTTTAAGCAACATGGAGGCGAAGCCATCATTAAAGTATTTATTGAAATTTGCCAGTTTGGGTAAAATGTTGTTAAATATGGCATTTTATGAAAATTATTTTTGATCGTGAAAATTTGGACAAATACTTATTAGGGACTCCATTTAATTAATGCAGGGATTCTTGCCCCCTCCTCCCATCCACCGTTTGTTTCAAAGAAACTTTGAGTTAAAAATCTATTAACAAATCTCATTGAATTTGTCCCAGCGGCGACAAATTTTTCATTTTAAACGCATTGAAAATTATAATTTCGGCGAAAAACTTTTATTCCACCGTTGTTCTCCACTAATGTGATTTCGTGCTAAGTCGTTTGCGTAAATTCCGCCACCATGGGCGTTTCGTAAATCCGCCAAGGGGTATAAAAACAAAAAATGTAACATATGAAAATTCATAACTTGCCTAATTTCTCATGGTATTATTTAAAGCTCATGTTATTCATTATCTGAATATTAATTTCAATTTTTTTAAATAGTATAAAAAAGATATGTTTTTAATTAAAATCTTAAGTCCGAATTTTTTGGCCATAATCTTTTTGAAACTCAATGAAATTTTTTGAAATTTTAAAGATAAACTTAGTATCTTAGGGCTAGCAATATAAAATTAGTTTGGATCAATTTGAATTAATGATTTAAAATTATTAAACGATATATTGAGAAAAAACAACTGTCCATTTGGAGCCATTGTCAATTAATGCCGACCATTGACCACCCCATAACTCATTTTTTTGACACTTTTTAGCAATTTTTGACTTTTCAGAATATTTCCAAACATATTTTAAGCGCCAAAAATTTGTGAATTTCGTCTTACCTTCCCAAATTCGATGGAAGGATATTCCAAATAAATGGCATATGCCGCCACTATCTCCGCCGCCCCTTTTTCGCCGTTATCCCAATTCGTGCCACTTTTGACTTTGCAGTTGTGATCAGTGCTTTTGCTTTCCATTTTTCATGTGCTGTTGGAGCTGATCCGCTCCCATCTGTGGCCCATCCGGCATTTGTAGAAAATCAGTCAAATTCCTTCAATTTTTTGGTATTAATTTTGGGAGTGGCATGCCAACCAAAGTGCCAAAACAACCTGAATAAGGGCACTGAGAATTATGGCATCATTGGAAGCATCTGCCGAATAAATTAATTGCCCATAAAAAAATCGAGTCAAAACAGAAAATAATCATTTTAAATTTATTTATGATTTATTATAATAAAAATATTTTATTTAAATAAAAATGATAAAGAATCTATTTTTCTTTTCAATTTTTCTATAAAACATTAATACACATTTATGTTATTTTTTTAATTTCACCTCGGCATTTCATCGCCGACGTGGCCTTTTCTGTGCTAAAATCAATTCAATGAAAGTCATTTTCTGACACATTTCATTTTACTAATTATGGAACTACTTTTTATTTTAAATATTCAAAAATCATTTTTATGTCCTTTTCTCATTAGCTATTTATAGAGTGATATGACGTAACTGATAATTAATTACTATTAATTGAAGACTAATGAGCTTTGGTAAATTGACTTTTTGTGCAGTTGGAACTATTTGTTAATTAACAATCATTTAACTTTTCATTGATTTTTTATTAATGAAATTTTACTTTTAGAAACATTTTAATTTTTATTATGCTTATACAAATTAGGATTTTAAATTCTCTAGTGCTAATTTTTGTAATTATTTTTTTAACAATTTACACGACAAAATATTTTAAAGGTAAATTTTTTAACTAAGAATTTTATTTCTAAAAAAATATTTTTACAGTTCAAAATTATGTATTTAATATTGCATCTAAAGAAGCAGTAAACTTTTTCGATTGGTCGTATGTTTAAAATCAAACCTTTTTATTAAAATAATAATTTTAATTTAGAAAATGCGCAGAATTTGGCGTTTTTATGCCAAATAATTCGAATTTGAGGCCAAAAGAAGAACAATTATTAGCAAAATGGATGATGAGCAGCAATTATTGGCAAAAGGACATTGAAAAAGCGTGTTTTTTGGTGTATTTCATTAGCAAAAATTCAAATTTATTAACGGTAAAATAATAATAATAATTCTAATAATTAATTAATAATATTTGATTATTTTTATAAATTTAAAGGAGCATCTTCCAAGTGACGGAATGAACACTTTGCTAATATTTTTGAATGACATCAAACCCACGGAAGAGTTTAGAAAAAAGAATTTTCGTGCCATTTTTGTAGCATCCGATTTTAATGAGGGGTACTAATTATTAATTAATTTATAATTTTCATTCATTAGCAATTAATTTATTGGAAAAATGTTTAAATATCAATTAAAAGAATTAATAACTATTTAAATTCGTTTATTAAACTAAATAGGAAATGTTCAAATATTCCATTTAAAAACAAAAATTAATTAATTATTTTAACATTAGCTATTTTATTAAATAATATTAATATTCATTTAAGAATATAAGAATTCATTTTTTTAACTGTTTTAAAATTCAATTTGTAGCGCTTTCTTCCCTTCCGTCGATATTCGTCTTCATTTTGATTTGTCTGAGAAAGGGAAGCAAAAAGTTCCAATGCTTTTCCAAAAAGAAAAGTAATTAGCAAATAATTAATTGTCAATAGTTTTTTTTTAATTTTACGAACATTTTTTATTAAATAACTTTTTTTAGTATTTATTATCAATGCAAATTAACGAGCACAATCCAAGCGCATTGTATCAACATTACCATGAAAAATGTGCAGAAAATGTTCAACAGTGTCAACTGTTTCCGTCAAATGAAGGTGTTTAATTTAATTTTTATATTTATTTTACTTATTTATTTTAATGTTTTAATTTAATTATTTTTATTTGCTTTTCAGCTAAATCAGATTCAACATTTATGCTAATGCTCTCGAGTGAAAAAGCTCATTTTGCCAAAAAATTGAACAACGCATTGTCAAGTGGGGCAATTCCAGTGTTTATTGACGATTCTGAAGAACGCGTTCGTAAATTTATTTAAAATAATTAAAATTATAATCTTAAAAAAATAATGCTTTTTTAAAATAATTTCAATATTATTTTTTGCATATGGATTAAAAATGTTCATCAAATTTTCATTGAAAGATGGAAAAAGCTAGCATGAATTTAATTACTAAGCCAAATAATGAATTTATAATTTTTCTAAATTTAATTAATATTTTTTAAATGCCATAGGATCTCTTCTACAGGCTTTTGCCTTTGCCTGATTTATTCGAATGGCACAATGCCGCAATTTTTCTTCAACATCGAACGATGGATTTTCAATCATTAAATTCTCTGCTTCAAAATGTGCCCGAATGGAAAATTTATGAGCTTAGAAGAATGGGCCGCTTTTATTTTGCGCATTTTCTTGCTAACCCAAAAGGTAATTATTGGACAATTAATATTATTGATTTATTTATTAAAAATATAAACAAAATTTTCTTATTAAATAGTAAATTTTTTATGTTAAAATGGTTTTGGACCGAATAAAAAAAATTTGTTTTTTTTTCATTTTAATGTTTGGTATTTATTTACATTAAATTTAAATTAATTAATTGAACTTTTATCATCATTTTTTGCAAAGTTTTGCTTCGAACAATTTTTTCTGCAATTCGGCACCGACTTCTCATTGTTGCACCACCGGAGAAAACTATTTCCGCGGATGTTTTGTTGAAATTAATGCCAAATAATGGAAAAACGGAAACAAAAATTTGGAAAGAGAACAAATTTTTAATGACGTAATTATAAAAATAATTTAAATTATTAAATTAAAAAAACGTTTTGTTAAAATTTGCATTAATTATTTTAGGATGTTAAACGTTTATGGAATATGGACCCAACATTTTTGGATTCGACATCCAAAGTTCAACCATATTGGCGACATTCTCATCTACAGTTTGATCAGCAACAAATTAATTCCGATTTTTACCCGCAATTTGCACAAAAATTGTCAGAAAATTGGCAAAACGATGAGAAATTCACAAGTATAAAAATATACATAAATAATATTTAAAATGATAAGATAATTAAACAAAAACAAAACATTTAGTTGTTCTTCAAGCATATCGAAGGGACGCGCAATTACTGTACACTCTTAAAACTTTGGATGGCTTACGGTATTTGGACCGTGTTATTGTGATTTGGGGCGATTTCAGGAGGCCAATCACTGAACAATCCTACGCATGGCCACACATTCATGTGCCAATATTTGTGGTCAGTGCATCTGTTTGGCACTTGTGAAACTCAAAAATCTATAATAATTAACACAAATTAATCTTTGAATGGCAATTTTGGTACATCCCAAAAAAGTGCCGACAAAAATGGCGCTTGGTTGACGTGCTTTAACATTGGCGGCGAAATTTTGTCCTGCCCCAAGAAATTAATTGTCATTGAACAATGGCATATTTTATTTTACTGTTCCTAAATTCTCGTTTGAGCATTAAATATCATTTGTCTTTTAAATTTATGGCTTTTTGTAAGGACCGTACAAGTGATTCGATCGAATTTTTTTATTAAAAACCGAAAAAATCGATATCATGTATTTTTTCGACAAGATATAATAAATTAAATAAATCGATTGTGCTGGTCTCTGGTTTTTGGTGCTGTCCTTGTTTGAAGTAGATTCCGGAATTCTCTACCTTTAGATCAGGACTTGATAAATACCTTTTTGTGTTTTTATTGGCAAAAACATTTTTCAAAATTTGACAAACAATTAAACTAATTGTTTCATCAAAAAACTATTAATCTCTTTTCAGGTGAACACCTCACGCGATTCGCTCAATGACCGTTTCTTGCCATTGTCACTGATACGGACAGAGGCCGTACTGAGCATTGATGATGATTTCAATGTTGAGCATGGGACCATTGAATTTTCGTTTAGGTGCAAATTAATTAATTAATTAATTGCCCAAATTTAAAAATATTTCCCTTTTATTTAATTTTTTAAGAATATGGCGCGAGAATCGTGCTCGAATTGTGGGCCCTAATTACAGAATTGGCTATATTCAGCATAATGGTAATTTATTTTTTTTTGCTCAAAAATTAAATTCAAATATAATTTAATTAATTATTTTTTAAGATAATAATAACTTAATTGGCATATACAAAGGCCCACCTCGGAATGAGCCAATATTCCAGCATTGTCAGTATAACATTGTGCTGACAAGTGGCGCATTTATACATCGGTTTTTATTTTAATTTTTTTATTTAAAATTTAATTTGCTTTTAATTTTATTATTTTTTAAGCGACTTTTTGGCATCGTATAGCAATGAAATGCCATCCGAAATTCGAACACATGTGGACAAAATCACGAATTGTGAGGATATTGGCATTGCCTTTTGGGTCTCTTATTTGAGCCGACTTGGCCCATTGAAGACCACACAAATTGGCAACACAATGTAAAGCATTTTTTAACCTTTTCGTTATTATCCATTTTCAACTTTTTGATTAAGAAATTGAGTTGGTATGAGAAATTTGAATTTTTAAATTACGTATTGATTCTGCGATGGTAAAAGGCTTCGCCGACACAAATTAATTTACAAAAAAAGGATATTTAGGCATTTTAGTAAAAAGAACTTAGACGCATTTATGGAGAAAAAATGCAGAAATTTTAAAAGAATTTAAGAAAATTTTGCATATTTCTCGCTATTTAAAGACAATTATTCAAAAATACAAAAAATATTGAAAAAATATTGCAAATAATTCAAAAACTATATTGGTATAAGATTAACAAAAATATGCTATTGCGACACTAAAATAAATAATTGCTTCAATTGACCTAAAATTATTATGAAAATCATTTTTATTATTAAGTTTTATTATTTAATACATATAAATTTATTTCTAATATTTTACTTGATGGAATTAAAAGCAATAAATGTGATATTTTTTTAGAGGCGTTTTCACAAAGAACACCACCGGTCTCTCCAGTCGCCCTGATCATTTTGCACAACGATCGGAATGCATCAAATTGTTTAGCCAAATCATTGGCCATAATCCGCTGGTGATCACTGAATACCGCGCCGATTCACTGTTATATAAGCAAAAAGCGGAGCATGGCGAAGGGGTGGAAAATTCAAAAAAATGTTTCAAAAACGAATAAATAAATTCCCCACTTTTATTTATTTATTTATTTACAAATTGCTTTTGTTGTTTTGTTTCCTTTATTCAGTGTGAGGCTTTTTCAACCTGTTGTTGTTAATTTAATAAATATGATTTATGGCAAAAATGACGCAAAATAAAAGTTGTTCAGTTCCAAATTCAATGGAGAAAAATGGCTACGGAAAATGCTTCAGTGAAATTTAATGTCATAAAAACAAGTTCATTGGGTTTTCATGGTCACTGATTTCACCAATATACATTTTGCCAATTCCGAACCCCGGACCCGAATTAGAAGAAAAAGTCGAAAGCCTCAATTTTCGAATTTAGCAATTTTGGTTCAAAAACTGCGTAAAATCATTTTTATTGAAGTATTAATGGCTTTTAGTTTGTTTTCTGTTTATTTATTAAACCGATTTTGAACCAAAAACGCTAATTCAGAATATGTGGTTTTCGACTTTTTGCTTGAATTCGGGTCCGAGTTCAGAACGATGTTCTTATAGAATTTTAATTTTATACTCCAAGCTTAATGTTACAGAATTTTATTTTAAAATATTTGTATCACTGACGCATTTTCCACCAGTGCATTTTCCGGTCGCGACAAAACATCACTTTTTATGTATTTAAATTAGGGTAGGTCGGGACCGGGAATTTTGGGAAAAACTGGGACCGGGACTTTACGGGTTAAAAACCGGGACTTTTTGGCTGGGAAAACCGGCAAAAAACCGGGAATTTTCCGGCCTACCCTAATTTAAATAATTGTTTTTTAACATTAACTTCAAGTTTTTCGAATTCATCAAGAAACATTTCCTTTGAGTCCCAATCACATTCAACTATCAACCCTGTGTTTGTTGAACCAAACTTTTTTCATATTTGAACTCACCGTACTTTTTTGGTATCATTTGAAATTACAAAGACTAATGAAGCTAAATGCAAAATCAAAGCATTTAGGCAATTGATTAAAAATTGTCCTAATATAAAAAAATACAAAATTCGATAAAAATCATAAAATTGAGTCTTTTAAATTTTATTAAAAGTCTGAGATGGGTCGGGAGTCCGGGAGTGTCAGGGTCTGGAAGGTACCAAAAATTAATAGGCCATAAAAATATTTTGAAGGCAGCAGCTCTGAACATTTTCACATAATTTTAATAGTGCTCATTAATTGACAAAAGTCAACCATTAATTTTTACACCCTAAAAATAATTAAATGTAAAAATGTCCATCTCATTTTTCAGTTGATAAATATTTTAAGCCCCAATCGGAGTATTAGCCTTAATTTTTATTCTCAGCTTGGATTAAAAATCTTTCACTCATCCATTTTTTAGATTATCATTTTGCTCTACAACAAAAGCCAAAAAAGGATTAATTAATTTATTTAAAGAGAATATAGGTGATATAATTTGCCTCGTTACTTTGCTCAATATCAAAAGCCAAAAAAGATTACCAATTTATTTATTGAAAAAAATTTAATTGGTGGATGGCATAATTTTGCCTAATTACTTTTGGTCTACCAAAGCCACCCTATAAAAGGCGAACAGATTCAGCGCATAACAGCAAATGTTCATTCATTTATTTGGCACTGATAAATGTTATTTCCCAAATTTAAATTTCAATAAAATTTAAAATTTTTAAAATATTTCTTAGATTGCACAATAACTTTTCTTTAATTTGAAACAATGTCATCATCCATCGCTTCGTCAGATGCATTTTTCCGTTCAGAAACTGATCAGGGTAATAGAAAAATTTGTAAAAAGAATTACGAAAAATATGAAAATAATTATTTTAAAAAATACAAAATTTAAATTTTTATCACCAGCAGCAGAAGCAGAAGAAGTGAGCAAATATGAAGTGTTAAGTTGGCACGGACTTTTGGGTGATCAATTGTCAGCTGAATTGTTCGTCACTGATCAGCAGCTGCTGAAGGTGGGCCATTTTTGAATGGACAAATGATCAAACAGCGGAAGGGGAGGGGAGGCCAAAAACAGAGAAATATTTTTGGGAAATTTATTTCAAAATTTCCTCTTCGTTTTAAAAGTGTTCCAATGATATAAAATTATAAGGAGAAAGGGCCGCCGACCTATTCCTAGGGCAATTAAATGGCATTTTGCCAAAACCATTCAATTATGAAATGAAGACAAATCAGGAATTTATTTATTGGACTGAACCATTTTTATTTAAGGAATGCCGAGAAAAACTTGCCAACTCCGAATTGAGGGAAAAGAAATTGTTGTGGAATAACGGGGAACTGAATGCTGAGAATGTGAGAAAAAAGAAAAACGATGAAATTTCAGAGGGCGAGGGGCCTAAATAGAGAAAATTTCACTTTTTTAATTCAGAGGGCTCTCAAAGCAGAGTTGGAAAAGCAGAAACGGATGACGGAACACATTGAATTGAAGGCAAAAGTCTTCAACATGGAGCAGGAAAAGCACCAATTCGAGAAAAGATACGGTAGGGAGAATTTTGAAAGTTAATTATAAATTTCCAATACCGTATCCCGAGACTTACTGTTAAATAAGCATTTAAAAAAGAATTTCTTTAAATTTTCATATTTTAGTTTCTGTCGAAGTGTTCAATTCATTGGTGGAACGCATCAAACAATTGGAAAATCAGCAGCAGAAGAAAGAGGAGAGCAGAAATGGTAAAAAAAAATGAAAAAAAAAAACGGACATAAAATTTAAAAATTTCCAAATTCTTAATTAACATTTAGCTGACCGCTTACCAAATGCCATTAAATTTCAGTTTCTGTTGGTCAATTGGAGGCATTTTTGGCAAAAAAATAATTGAAATGTTTAAAAAACTCAGCGATTAATAAGCAATATTTAAATTTCATTTATTTTTAGGAACTTCAAAGGGTTGCGGTCATTCGCCGCCGCCGCCGGCGGTTGTCCCTGTGCAAATTGCAAAGGTGGAAATCGTATTTTTTATAAAAGCAAATTGAATTTCCATCAGGATTTGCCAAATTGGATTCAACTAAATGTTTGGGATGCCACCATTTGTCACAAAGACATCGAAATCAGCGGGCAAAGCCAATTGACGGTCAATTGTAAGGGCAACGGATTTGGTAATTAATTTTGAAATTTAAATAAATATAATTAAATGCTTTTTTGAATTAGGATGGCACTCTGTGTTTGCGAAATTTCCCATCTCCAAATGTTGTCGTCCCTTAATTTTCTACTTCGAAATCAAAGTCACCAATTTGGAAAGGTACATAAAATGATATTTTATGCATTTATTGATAACTTTTTCAAATATTTACATTTTATAGTTTTGTCTCGATTGGATTCGCCACCAAAGAAATGCCATTGGACGGAGCAATTGGACAGCATTTGAACAGTTACGGGTACCGAAGTGATGGTTCATTTGGCTGCAATTGTGTCAGTCGACCGTGTAAAATGGCTTTTGGCACCATGCCAATGTCATTCAACGCGGCGATTGGAAAACAGAGGGGGGACCGTCGCAACGTTGGGTGTGCCAATTGGCCATTTCCATTGGGATTTGTGCCCGTGCCAATGCCATCGGACGGCGCATTGGCATTCCAATCGCCAGCATTCTCCACCGGAGATGTGGTCGGATGTGGCGTTTCTATGGCCACTCGACAGATTTTTTTGACGAAAAATGGCCGACGAATCGGTGGGCCAAACAAAATTAAAAAAGCAATTAATTTAAATTTCCATTTGTCAGATGACTACTCCTTTTTCACTACAACTCCCGTCAATTCTCTGTTTCCATGCGTTTCTTTGTGGACTGGCGACAAAATTGAGGCCAATTTTGGGCCAAGTTTCAAATTCAATTTGGCCACTCTTTGAACAAAACAGAAGCAACAATTCGGAAAGGACGATTGATTATTCATTTAATTAATTAATTATTTAATTATTCTTTTTTTTCTTCATTTTATTTTTAATTTCGCTTTGTTTTCATTTTTTATGTTATGCTATATTGTTTATTTGTCAATGAATAAAATTTACTGTTTTATTAGTCTTTTATTATTTGTTTTCCTTTTTCATTTAAAAATCAGGTAAAAAGGGACAACCGAATAAATGTTAAGAAATTAGAAATTGTTAAAAATATTAAATTCACCAAAATCTCCTCTTTTTTCTTTCCACTCATTTGGATTCCATTTTGTTAATAAAATACAAAGTTATTAAAAATGTTATGTGATAAATTTAAACAAAAAATAAATTATTTTTTATTACAAATAAAAGTGAAGACTGAAAAAAAATTTAAAAAAGCTTACAACACCTTCGATTCCCAGGACGTCTCCGTTCCAAGTACTAAGAAGGCCCAACGTTGCTTAACTTGCCAGATCGGACGGGATGGCGTGCTTTCAACGTGGTATGGTCGTAAGCGAAAAGAATCCATTTGAATTCATTAAATAGTCAATTTTATAATGCATTTTTCTTTTTGGTTAATTTAACACAGAACAAGAAATGTTAATGTATTTAGAATTCACTTAATTGAGGTATATTTTTTTCAAAATAAAAGAGAAAGAATTTGGAATTTTGGCACATTTTTAATAAATTTCAATTTCCAAACTGGCAATTCGGCAGAGAAATTAAAAAATGATTACAAATTTTAAGATTCATAACAAATTCCTTTAAAACTCATAAATAAAGCTTTAAAACCTCCCAATTGCAAAATTTGGTTAAGAAAAATAGGTTTTGCTGGTGCTTTTAAGAAAGTCACATCCACCATTTTAGTGGTTAAAGTCGTTCATTTGAGGTGCCAATTTCCATTTTATTGTATTCCGTTTAGAAATCTAAAAAACCCTTTCGGCACAAAATGCCAAAAAAGGCAAAATGGCGATATAAAGTCAAACTAATGTTTTAACCAAATTAAAAATGCTTTTTCAACCTTATCTCGGAAAATCAAGAGCGAATGAAATTCTTTTCACCTGAAGTTAATAGTAGAAAAATGAAGGGCATAAATTGATTAATTATCGGGGATTCTTTTTTTATGTAAGAAAAATCGCGAAATATGTAAATAAAATAAAATTTCCTAAAAATCACCAAACTTTTATGCTTTTCTTTGATTTTTGTGCTTATTTTGCCATTTTCATGCTTATTTCGTGCTTAATTTAGCATTTTTTGATGCTGAATTAAGTGCTTAATTATCCTTTTTTGATCTGAAAAACCCGGTCTCTATTGATAATATAGATTTTGAGTGGAGAATTCAAAAGTGACCAACACTCTGTTAATCAGTTCAAGGACTTTATATATCCCTTAAAACCATAAATTACCCAAGATTTTTTTAATGATGATTCGGGTTTTCTGCTGCTAAATTTATACTCAATTTTCGAGTCTTTTGACGAATATTATTTTCCACTTTTTTTAATTTGTTATTTTATGCCTAAATTTAAGAAGATTTTCGTATTTTTGTGGATATATTAATTGAAGATTCTAATTAATTCAAATTGACTACCAGCAAAATTAAATCGTTTTGATGATTCCATTTTGCATTTAATCGTCGTCAGTTTTTATCACAATTGGCCTAATAAATAATTCCCTAAGTTCTCTATTCATTTTGCACAATCAACTGATTAATTTTGTCCGTTGTATCATATATTAAAAACAAAAATAAGAATAATTCAAATTCAAAAAAATTTAAAAAAATTAATGAATCCAATTGTTGTTCAATGCATTTGCGTTTGTGTGATGTTGTTGTTGCTGTTGTTGTTGTTGTTGTTGTTGTTGTTGTTGTTGTTGTTGTTGTTGTTGTTGTTGTTGTTGTTGTTGTTGTTGTTGTTGTTGTTGTTGTTGTTGTTGTTGTTGTTGTTGTTGTTGTTGTTGTTGTTGTTGTTGTTGTTGTTGTTGTTGTTGTTGTTGTTGTTGTTGTTGTTGTTGTTGTTGTTGTTGTTGTTGTTGTTGTTGTTGTTGTTGTTGTTGTTGTTGTTGTTGTTGTTGTTGTTGTTGTTGCGTGCCAACTTTTTTCCACAAAAAGGCATTAATTTCTTCGCGGTAAATGCGACTAAATATATTTCCAAGATAAATTAATTTTTGCATTAAAATTTAAAAATCTTTAAAATAAAGTTTTTTTACTTGAAATAGTAAAGTGTCGGACCATTTGCCGATGCCGCAAAGCCTGAAGAAATGGTGCTGAACCCGGTACTGATATAACTGGCCATAACTGGTGAAAATTTGGTAATTTTTAAAAATTCATCAAGAAAAAGTGTTGGAAGCCATCCAATAATATCCAAAAAGATGAGAAAAACCAATGAATGGAAAATGCTTTTCGAAAAATGCTGATTTTCTGAAAAAAACAACAAAAATTGCATATGGTTGAATCTGATAAGGTTTTATTAGTCAATTTTTTTATAGTAAATTATTTTAATGGAATTATTAAATTTTAAATGTAAATTTATAGTAAGAACAATTAAAATAATGTTAGGGCTGCCAAAAATATGTAACTACATATTTTTTTCATCTGATTATTAGGAAAAGTGCTTTCATTTTAGTGTTTGCGAACAAAAGTTGGGACCTTATATTTTTACATATTTCGAGGCATGGACGGTAAAAAACGAAAAAATCGCCAATAAATTATTGGCATAATAAACAAAATGCCAACAACTATACAGAGAAAGTCGGGCACTATTACCGATAGATAAAAAAAAATTCTGCATCGAATGATATAGAAGATTTTTTGCAAAAATAAGACTCACTGAAAAGTTATAGGGCGTTAACGCTTGATTAGTAATTTGATCACAGTTAAGACACTTTGTTTTATATTTGAATGCATTGGCATTTTGTTTATTAAGCCAATGATTTATTGGCAATTTTTTTCGTTTTTTTACCGTCCATGGCGGACTCGCTCAGTTGGGCGCGCACGGTTGGGCGCTCATTTTTGGGCGCGCACGGTTGGGCTCCAGCACGTTTTTCCACTATAGCTTTTTTATTTGTCATCCAAATCCAACACTCTTGGTATCATTCGAAAGCTCTTAACATGCTCTATTAGCTATACAAAAAGCAAATAGATTTTCAAGCCTAGAAAAAATTTTATTAAGAAAAAACTTCAAAATTTCGACTTTTTCGCTAGAAAGTTATAGTGGAAAAACATGCTGCCAACCGTGATCGCCCAACTGAGGTAAACCGCAAAAATATTCACAAAAAGTGGTCAAATATGTACATAAATAATAAAATTTTATAATGGTATTTTTTAGAAGAAAAAAAATTCTTCATAAAGGGTGAAACAGGCACAAAATGCCATAAAAATGACACAAATAGGCTTAGTATCACCTTTTAATATTTTAAAAATTAATTTTTGACATCTCTTTTTTACGGATTTTTAGGGGTACTTCAAAAAAAATTTTTTTTAATTTTTCACAAGAAAATTCTATAAATTCTCAAAAATTCTCAAAATATATAGAAAGAAAATATGCACGAAAAAAATGAGAAATTTTTGGGTTTTCGTGGCATTTAATAAAAATTTCCTAAACAAAATCCTCAAAAATCAAAGAGTGCTAAGTCCAAAATATGTACCAAATATATATAAAACCCTTTTTGCCAGCCCTAATAATGATGCAATTAATAAATTGAAATTTTAATAAACCAAAATTTAAATATTTTGGAAAACCCATTAAATTAGCACATTTAAAACTTAAAATAATTAACAAATTACACTTTTCTTTAAACCTTTTTTAAATTTTAGAGCCACAAAAAGCGCAATGTAAATGATAACCAACAAAACGTGCATAATTGTTGATCGGTAAAACAAAATTGAGTACATAATGACACCTACTGCTGATGCTGAGCGAATAGACACAAGATAGCACAAAATAATTCTAAAATAACGCTACATTTTGCCAAAGACAGGATGCATTTGGCACTATATTTGAATTCGCTTACGAATTATTAACGCTCGTTATTTCGTGCTCTAGCCACAACAGGTAGCAGTTAGACACCGCTGAGAATACAAAAAACACAGTATGCAAACGCTTGGATTTTCCACTTCTGCTCCTAAAAATAAAAAATGAAATTCAAATATTTTAAAATTCAAATAATTGAGAATTCATATTCTGCCTTTTTACCAAATTGGGAACAGCATGCAAGTCAAACGTTCCAATTAGAGATCGGTATTTTGAAAAAAGCCTGGACCTGGACCTGGACCTGGATTCCATGTTGGACCTGGACCTGGATTTCCTGGACAAAAATCCAGGAAAATCCAGGTCCAGGAAAAATCCAGGCTCCTCGAGACCTGGATCCAGGCCTGGACCTGGATTTTTTGAAATTTGCTTTAAAAAGCAAAAAAATCTTTGAAAAAATCAATTAATTGCTTGAGAATGTCTAAAAATATCTAATTCTTAATAATAATAATGTCTTTTTAAATCTATTTATCATTTTTTGATAAACTTGAAAAAAAATCAGTCAATTGAAATACTAAAATTAATCGTTCCAAAAATTATTAATTTGGAAAAAAAGTTCAAAAAATTTTGTAAGGGGTTTTAATTTTTTTATATGAATTAATAAGTTTTTCGAAAATTTTTACAACATGTAATCTTGGAATTTTTTCATAAAAAATTTTCTGATTTTTTTCCAAGTTTATAGGTCAATCGATTTAAACAATTTTATGGAAAACAGAAGCAATTTGAAAATTTCAGTGCATTCAGAATCAAAAAACCAGATTTCTAACATTTTTTTCGGCACATTTTTTCAAAAAAATTTTAGGATGTGTAAGGGAAGAAAGCCCGGCGGTGCCGATAGGCGCCGCTTGTATAATTTCTATACAAATTGTTTACAAATTTTGTCCAAAATTTTACCAAATATTTGCAATTAAAAGCCAAGCGTCGACTTTCTTTGCTTTTAAAATGCCTTTTTTTGCGGCGAGCTTCCAAAAAACTTTGGGCAACAGGGGGTCCGGCGGTGCCGATAGGCGCCGCCGGGAAAATTTTGTAATTTTTAATGCAATTTGTTAACAATTTTGTTCAAAAAATGATAAATTTTTTCGATTTTGAGCCAATTTTTTAAGAGAATAAGAATTTTTAGGGGGCGGAGTGAAAATTTTGGCACATTTTATACCAATTTTAAATACATTTCGCCATAAAAATTGAAAAAAAAATTTATCCAGGAAATCCAGGTTTTTTGTGCCTGGACCTGGACCTGGACCTGGATTTTCAAATTGACCTGGACCTGGATTTCCTGGACAAAAATCCAGGAAAATCCAGGTCCAGGAAAAATCCAGGTTGCCGAAAAATGACCTGGACCTGGACCTGGATCCAGGAAAAATCCAGGCCTGGATCCAGGTCCAGGCCGATCTCTAGTTCCAATCCAATTTGTAACATTAAACAAAAGGACATCAAAACGCCAAAATATGGCCCCATTTGCAAATAAAAGCAGAGCCAAATTGGCATAAAATTTATGCCAAAAATTGAGGGAAGCAAAGTGATAAAAGTGCTGAGTTGGTACAGTGCCAAAAATGTCGAGTCCAAGGCGATCAACAAATTGCATGTGCTTCGAAGGTTTCTGAATTAAAATCTTGAAAAATGGGTATTTAATTGGTAGTAAAAAGCACCTAATTATGTGTATTATTATTCATAATAATCTGTTGGGGTTTTTGTTTGGCTGATAATTGTTACCGTACTCACTCCCTCTTACTTCAATTTTACTGTAGCGGCCACCAAAATGGCATTCAACAGAATGCCAACCAATGAAAGTGCACACTTTTGGCCCATTATCAACCACATGACCAGCGTATGTTGGTCCCCATTTTGATGTACCAATTCAACATAAGTTAATTGCTGTGATGATGGCGGTTGAGTTGTGTTTAATTGCATCACTTTTTTCAAAATAAGGTTTTATCTAACAAATGGATTTGTGAAATCAAAAAACTTACCCCCTCCCTCCTGAAGCGAAAAATGAAAGTTTTTAAATAAAAATGGGAAAATTTCTGAAAAAGTATACCATTTTTTTTTAAATTTAGATAAAATCCCAAATTTCCCCCGACAGCGCTTATCGACACTGCCGGACCCAAAATTTTCTTAAAATTTGCAAAATTTGACCAAAAAAACGCAAATTTTTTGAAAAAATCTGTAATTTTAAAAATTTTTCCGATGACCTTGCCCTACTCTTAAATTTTTTTTTTTTTGCAAAATCGTGGCTAAAAATGAGCCCGAATAGAAAAAAAAAATGGTTGTCCCAGCAGGGCAGATTTGTTCTCAAATCTTTTGAAATCAGGCCGACCATTAAGAAAAGCCACGCACACTCTGAACTTGGTGCAGGTTGTGAAAAAAAAAACACCAGGGATGTGTTGTCGGAATGCCTGTTTTCGATTGCCGATTTCCAACTTTTTTTTTCAGGCGTCGGCACACAGCCCTGCTGATGCGCACCAAATCACTAAGGAAACGGATTTTAGGGTGGCAAACATTCCCAGACAAAAAATTCAAAGTCACGCGATGCCTTTTTCGCAAATTAGCGCAAGCGAAAAAACAAAAATAGTTCTGATGCCCTAATGTTTTTGTGCGAAGAGATATGGGTACTTCTGTTTTGTCGGCTTAATGCATTTTTCATTAAATTTTCGTAACCTCCCAAAATTAAAAATAATGACGGAAGGTGATAATTAAGTAATGCTTGCTCTAGGCTATTAGCCTCATCTGGAAAAAGTCAATTTCGGCTTTTTTTTTTTCTTTAATCGGAAAAATTACCCCCAATTATATCGAATTTATTACCTATATGTAGTTCAATTGTACAAAATGCTAAAAAATTGATTTATATACAAATTCTATCACAAATTATATACCCAGCAAAATTTTTCATGTTTCACCTACTAGCCTTAGTCTAAAGACCTTGATTTTGATGAGGCATACCTCACAATTAACATTAAGAACAAACAAAAAATATAAAAATAATTTTTTATATCTTTTTCCCAAAATTTCCAAAATTGTTTGTTCCAAAACTAAAGAGCAAAATTAAAATGAATTAATCTTCTTTTTAAATGAAAAGATAAATTCTTAAAAATTCAGGTATTTATAAACCGATGCATTGCACAAGTTGATCAGATCACTTTTTAAGAGTGATATGAAGTGCCCAAATTTTTTTAGCACCAATTGGAATTGAAAAACGACTTTTTTTGGAAAAACTTTATAAATTTTTTCTTATTTTCATTAGCCTTAACCTGCTTAACTCCCTCCGAAAAAACACATATAAAAATTAAATTGGATGATCACACAATTAGAAAAAATAAATTTATTTTTTTAGATTATCAATCCAGAAAAGATGGTCCGCAAATGTCCAACTACGAGTTTTATCACCCCCTGAAATTCTTCTAGGCTAATTTTTGATAATGATCAGCGAATCTGACGTTTATTTTTAACCATAAACTGTTCCAGTGAGTTCAATGAAATTTTACGTGAAAAGGGAAAAATTAAAAAATATTTTTGAAAATTCTTCGAAAGTTCGGCCCCTATTTTAAATTCAACTTCCAATGTAATGAGGAAGCGTCCTTTAATTTGATTTTTTGGTCTCGCAATTATTCGTTTACGGCCACGTCTTTTAATGCCATATTCTGCTTTTTGTCTTGTCCCCAAAGCAGATATACTGCTGGGGGATGTAGCCCAATAAGGTCTCCAATTAGCAAACTCGTAACCCGTAATTGCGTTCAAATTGGAGGAAATTCTTTTAATTGAATTTTTAAAATCAGATTTTTGAAACTACTTAAAACAAACCTCCTTTTTAATCGCAATAAAATATTTTATTATAGCCCCAAGTGTTTTCGAGTAGACAGATAACTTTCAAAAAAAAATTTTCTTGATGAACAAAAATTTTAAAATCGAATTTTTTTTTTTAAATTAGCACAAATAGCGAATAAATCGGAGTCGAAAACTAAGCTTGAAAATTCAAACAAAAACTTGAATTTTAAATAAATAATTCTAATAAGAAAAAAAGATTCAACGAGGATTTTTATAACGGCATACGACAAAACAAAACATTTTGGCATTGCTTTTTAATATTGCCTCGAAAATTGGCATTTGTTCATCCTCATAAAAATTTTTTGCTCATTAGCCTATCATACGGAAATTACAGAATTTGTGAGTCAGAACAATGCCCTTTAAAATGTTTCATTCATTAAAATTTCTTGGAAGAATGAACATATGTACAATCTGTTTAATTCAACGAATGTATCTGTTGATGAATAAAAATTTCAGAGTCCTGATCAACCAATTCAAGTTAAATTTATCAGGATCAAAGCACCGAAAACAGAATGATCCAATTTTACGCGCATTTTCATTTGATAAATTAAATTTTTATTGTTGTTTAGACACAAAAATTTTAATTCATTTTCATTCAATTTTTTCTTTTCAATTTTTCCATCCTTCGCCAGATATTTCATAAAATTTGGCATAAATTATTATTTTTTTACATAAGTATCGATGTGTTTGTATTTATAATTATTAAAATTAAAATAGTTCGATAGATTCTATAACAAACAAATAATAAATAAAAAAAACCAAAAAACATAAAATTTCAATAATAAAGTTCATAAAATTTTTTTAGATTTTTACAAATTATTTAATGAATTATAAAGCCATTTGAATGAGAAAATTGAGATAATTCAATATATAAATTAGAAAAAAATAAATTAAAGTTTTTTACTGCTAAAAACTTTAGTAAATAAGAAACTCACATCCACCATTTTTGTGGTTAAAGTCGTTCATTTGAGGTGCCAATTTCAATTTTATTGTATTCCGTTAAGAAATCTAAAAAACCATTTCGGTTACAAAATGCCAAAAAAGGTAAAGAAATTCAAACTAATGTTCTAACCAAATTAAAAATGCTTTTTCAACCTTATCTCGGAAAATCAAGAGCGAATGAAATTCTTTTAACTGAATATAGGTAATAGGAGAAATTTCGTAAAAGTGCATATTTTAGAGGTTTTTTCGAGAAAAACTCCTTATAACTTTTTTAAAAACACAATCAAATTAAATATAATTTCATATGAAATCTCTTGGATTACTTTATTAGCATGAAAAATCTCAGATTAATTCATTCCTTCATAAAGTTCTGATCAAAATGTTCAAAAATTGCCATAAGTTTTTGAAAAGTGAATAAAATTTTCTGAGATTTTTTTGCTATTAGAGCAAGCCAAGCCAAGAGATTTCACATTAATTATTTGGTTGTGTTTAAGAAAAGTTATGTGGACTTTTTCTCGGAAACCTGTAAAATTAGCACTTTTATGAAACGAATTAGAATCATTTTTAATATAAAATTTTTTAAAATAATTATTCTTCCCAAACCGACAATTCACATTTAGCTTCCCCCCCCCCCCCCTCTCTCAAAATTTGGGACACGGAGAATGTGCGATTGCGCTGCAGTTAAATAATTGACGGACGAATGAATGACCGATTAGTGCGGATGGCTGACCTGTTTTGATCGGGTGGATTTGTTCACACATCCACTCGAGACGACCTTGTGCCCACTCTTTCTCAGCATATTCCTTCTACGGGAATTGTTGGTCTCGACTCTCAGTCTCGAGCAACAAAAATTGATTTTGTCATTAATTTCTAAATCAGAATGGACTCTGGGTGACTTTTTCCGGTCCATAATCATGGGTTTTGGGGGTGTATTTTTTGTTTTGCTGATTTTCAAAAATGCCAGAGTCAAATTTTTTGTTTTTACAAATTTACTATCGCTGGGTAACAAAAATTTAAATGTCATTCGTAGCTCTAAGTGTTTGTTTTGGTCTGCATAATTTAAAAAAAATTAATTCAGTAAAAAAATTGTAACCAAATTAGTTTTTAATAATTTCAATTTTTGGGTCATTTATTTTTTTTAAAGATAATAATATAATAATTGAAATTGAAACTTTTATTGAGAAATGCTCATTTTGTTTTCTTCTTTATTTGTTAATTGTATTACATCAAATAAAATCATTCTGGAGCGTTTCTTAGATGTTCCATGGAGTAGAAAAAACAAAGAAATTCCTTTTTATTTAAATATAAAAATTTAGCAAATATTTGAATCTAATAAATTTGTGTTTGACGCTTTAGTTTTTTACTGATACAAATTTTAAAATTTTAAGGGAAAATTATTTATTTTTTTAAATTCAATGATTTTATTCTTATTATTATTAAGTAGAAAACTTTAGCTATTTATCAATACAAAAAATAGAAAATTGTTTTATTTTTGCTGAAATTGTGATTTTATTTTTGCATTTTCTTCCACTTGGCACAGCTAAAATTTTTTAATTAAATTCAAAAGATTTAAATTTTATAATTAATTTTGAACTGCTTGTCCGCCATTCTGTTCGCACTGTGCTGAACCTCCAGCACTTTTTGGCTCGGCTCCGCCATTACTAACGAACAGAACAAAGCGCCTCATGTTGACCACCATAAGCTGACCGAAACGCAGCAATACGAAGTGAGTAAAACTAACAAATGACGACAATTAATTGAGACAATTACGATGCTCGAGACTCAATTAATAACTTTAAATTTGATTAAAATGAAGGCCTATTCAAAATGAAGTATATATAATATTTACATAATTATTAATAATCAGTCATTAAATAATTTAATTATCTTAAATATCACTTGAGTTTTCAAGCTATTAAATAATTTTGTGTATAATTAATTACATAAACAAATTTTTTAATAATTTATGACCATTTTTCAAAAAATTTCCTTTTTTGAAGAGTGGCAAGGAAACCGACCCTAAGCATGACCACGAGCAGTTCCTTGGCAAGGACGAGGCCAGACAGTACGAAGAGTTGACGCCGGAGAAGAACAACGAACGACTCGCGTAATTTTCGAAATATTTAAAAAAAAAGTATTAAATATTTTACAGAAAATTAGTGCCAAAAAATGGAACTAAACTCGGACGGTCAAGTGGCTGAGTTGGAACTACGGGAGCACATCAATTTCATGCAGAAACGTTATGTGGTGCGGTTGACGGATTTATTTATTTTTTAACTAACAAGGGAACATTCCGAGCTGTAAGTCGTAAAACGCATATGTATTATATACCATTGGATAGAGCAGGGCCGACTTCTAATGTGAATTTTTAATTTTAGCGGTGTCCGGCGCCTACTTTAAGAGTTAGAGGGCCTCAAAAATCGAAATTTTGTCTGTGTTTACACTTAAAATTGGTGGCTCAGTTGGTTAAATTCCTAATTTTGGGGGTCCGGGTTCGGATCCAACGTAAAAATAAATAAATTTGAATTAATTTTTTAACAAATTAAAGATTTAAAAATACATTTTTAAATATAAAAAATGCATTAAAATTATTTCTTTGTATAAAATAAATGTAATCTGTCATTTGAAGTGGAGAAAAGTCGATATAAAGTGAAAAAGTTGAAAATGAGCCCTCAAGCACTAAAATTTCGATTTTTGAGGCCCTGTAACTCTTAAACTAGGCGCCGGACACAGCTAAAATTAAAAATTCACACAAGAAGTCGACCCGCTCTATCCAATGGTATATAATACATATGCATTTTCCGACTTACAGCTCGGAATGTTCCCTTGTAAGCTGAATGATTAAAAAAAAATTTTTTTTGAAAATTTTGACTGTCTTCTTGGGTTATAATTTTTTTATTTTAAGTAATTTCGCTGAAATTTTTGACTTTTAACATTCACATTCTCATTTTTTTTATCTTTCTCATAAACTTAATTTGGTTTTTTGAGAATTTTTAAAGCTTTTTGAAATTTTTGACGGCCTTCGTTGGTTTACTTATCTTTTGATCGATTTTCTAAGCTTTGGGTCACTCTAAATTTCGGTTTTTTTTTAATTTTTTCATTTAATTTTCTTATACTGACTAATCCCTAAAAATATAATGAGGTTTTTTTTTTTGCAGAACAACGATGTTGAGCGGACATGGAAAAATTACAATGAGGAGCAGCTGAAGGACGGATTGCTCGATTGGCAAGACTACAGGTGAAGAAAAGGCTAACAGAGGGGGAAAAGGTGGAAAATTTAAAAAAAATATAAGGAATTTGATTTACGGAAAACCGCAGGAGGGCCAGGAGATACAAACGGAATACGTCAAAATGATTGAGCGAGACGAACGACGGTGGAAGGTCAAAAACATGCCAAAGACCTGCCAATTTACATTTTAAATTCGAGTGGCTAACTCCAAAAATTCAAATATTTTATCAAAATTTTTAAATGCTTCGACAACAAATTTTTACAGGTTGCTGACTACAATTCGGACGGAAAAATGGACCGCACGGAATACGGCTGTTTTATGCACCCGGAGGACTGTGATGACCACGAGCAGTTCCTTGGCAAGGACGAGGCCATGCAGTACGAGGAGTTGACACCGGAGAAGAGCAAAGAACGACTCGCGTAATTACAAAAATTAATTTAAAAAAGTATTAAATATTTTACAGAAAATTAGTGCCAAAAATGGACCTAAACTCAGACGGTCAATTGGATGAGTTGGAACTACGGGAGCACATCAATTTTATGCAGAAACGTTATGTGGTGCGTAATTAGTTGAGGGGATTTAAATATTTTTTTTAACTTACAATTAGCTGAAAGCTTTTTAATTTTATTTTGAAAATTTGGGTTTATAAGTATTTTATTTTAAGTAATTTCGCTGAAATTTTTTAATTTGAAATTTTCGAATTTTCATTTTTTTTATATTTCTCATAATCCCTCATTTGGTTTTTTGAGAATTTTATTTTTGGTTAAAATTTAATTTACATTTTTTTGAAATGACTCATTGTGCTTGTATCTTTTCATCGATTTTCTAAACTTCGGTTTAATTAGTTTCGTTTTTTAAATATATTTTTCTATAAGATCTGACTAATCCCTAAAATTTAAACGCTTTTTGTTGAACGACGGTGGAAGGTCAAAAACATGCCAAAGACCTGCTAATTTACATTTTAAATTCGAGTGGCTAATTTATAATTTTTTATTTTAAGTAATTTCGCTGAAATTTTTTAATTTGAAATTTTTCACTTTTCATATTCTAATTATTTATATTTCTCATAATCTTTCATTTGGGTTTTTGAGAATTTTATAAAGCTTATTTTGAAAATTTTGACGACCTTCGTTGGTTTACTTATCTTTTGATCGATTTTCTATGCTTCGGTTCATTTATAAATTCGTTTTTTATTTTTAAAATTTTCAATTTATTTTTCTATAAGGTCTCCTTAAAAATATAATGAATTTTTTTTTACAGAACAACGATGTTGAGCGGACATGGAAGAATTACAAGGAGGAGCAGCTGAAGGACGGATTGCTCTATTGGCAAGACTACAGGTGAAGAAAAGGCTAACAGAGGGGGAGAAGGGTGGAAAATTTATAAAATTATTAAAATTTTCAGGAATTTGATTTACGGAAAACCGCAGGAGGGCCAGGAGATTTCACCGGAAGACGAACGTCGGTGGAAGGTCAGAAACAGGCCAAAGAACTGCTAATTTACATTAAATTCGAGATTTTTATTTTTAAAAGCTTTACATACAGTAAATTCAAAAAATGATTTACAGGTGGCTGACTACAATTCGGACGGAAAAATGGACCGCACGGAATACGGCTGTTTTATGCACCCGGAGGACTGTGACCATATGCGGGACACTGTGGTTCAGGTGGATTAAAAAATATATTTATTTTTAGGAATTTAAATTCATTTTTATAGTATTAAATTCCATTTTTGTTTATTAAAGTCCCTTTTTCAATGATTCCAATTTATATTTTTTCATTCTTCTTAACTTAGTTGGAATATCGGGCATTGGGGACAAAATTCACTATATTCCCCTAATGGTACATGAACCCTCTCTCTAATTCTCATATTTAAATTACCTAATTATTCCTAATTGATTATTAATAAATATTTAAATGTTATTTAATGTCCTTTCCTAAAAATCCTAAAATTTCTGTACAGGAAACCGTCGAAGACATTGACCAGGACAAGGACGGTTTCGTGGACATGGCTGAGTACATCGGCGACATGTACAGACCGGACGACTACCCGGAACTGAAGGGCAAAGAGCCGGAATGGGTGGAGTCGGAACGGGAAATGTTCAGGGAGCACCGGGACAAAGACAAGGACGGCAAATTGAACAAGGCACGGTGAAGGGGAAGAAAAAAGTGGCACGAAAATGCCAATATTGGCAACACGACCTGCAATTCTGCCACAATTAATTAACAGATATTTAGAATTTAAAACTTTACGGGTTTAATGCAAAAATCGCCAAAATTGGCATTTCTCTCCCCCGACCATTAGAAAATCGAAAATTTAATTTCAATAATTCTGTAAGGATATTTATAGAATAATTTTACAAAAGAATTACATAAAATTGGTGCCAAAAAATTCAAATTAGAGGTGTAAAATTTGATCCAAAAATCGGAACATTAACAAAAAAATTTCAAAATATTTTTAAATTTTCAGTTAACCATGCAAATTTGGCGTTTTGCTTTTAGGACGAAATGCGCGACTGGGTGATGCCGTTTAACTTTGACGATGCCGACGCGGAAGCCAAGCATTTAATTCATATTGCGGACGAAAACAAAGATGGCAAATTGTCACCGGAAGAAATACTCACCCATTACGACACATTGTGAGTGGGAAAATTAAAAAATTAGAGACCGGATTTTTAGGTGCTAAAAATCCCAAATTAGGTATTAAAAGAGGTGCAAAAAAAGTGCAAAATAGGTGCTAAAAAACCCCAAAAAGGCTAAAATAGGTGCGAAATTAGGTATTAAAAATGGAAAATCAAGTGTATTTATGCAAAAAAAATTCCAAAAATGATTCATTTTTGATCAATTTCACCCGCACAATTGCAATTTCCAAGATAACAAATAAATAAATTTTGAAGACGAATTTTTGGGAAAATTTTCAATTTCTTAAGGGAATATTTTCTGAAATTTTGGTCAATTTTAGTCATATATTTTAAAAATTTTGAGATCGATTCTTAGGGATGTATTTTTCGTTTTTATTGTATTTTTGCTATGAAATTTCTGGAAAAATGCCAAAATAGGTGCTAAAACTCGAAAAATGCCAAAATAGGTGCTATTAACCGAAAATCCAGTTTTAGGTAATTTTAGGTGCTAAAAAGTAGCTCTAAATCGAAAATTGTTCGGAGAAAATGCTATTTTTGGGCTTCTCTAAAATTTTACTGCCTTCTTTCTTTATATTCTTTTCATTTGATAGATTTTCTAAGCTTCGGTTCACTTATAAATTTTCGTTTTATTTTTAATTTTTTCAATTATTTTCTTATATCTAACTAATCACTAAAAATATAATGAGATTTTTTTTGCAGAACAACGATGTTGAGCGGACATGGAAAAATTACAATGAGGAGCAGCTGAAGGACGGCATGCTCTATTGGCAAGACTACAGGTGAAGAAAAGGCTAACAGAGGGGGAAAAGGGTGGAAAATTCTAAAAAATTTCAGGAATTTGATATATTAAAAAATCGAAAATTTAAATTACTTTTGCTACTTTTTTTGTCCATTAAAGCAAAAATGGAATTTTAAACCTTTTGCATAAAAATAGAAATATATTTTTACGGCATACATAGTGTAAGGCCGGGACCGGAAATGGCCTTTACCCTTCCCCCCCCCCCATTTATCGCCCCGATAAGACTCCTCCCATCCCGAGGGGCGCTTAAAAGGCAATGGATAACCAACCAAAGGGGTCAGTCGGATCAGTCGGGAGTCATCTAAGTGGAACGGCCAATCGATCCCCGCCTGGGAGGATCCCCCAGAGCACCATCATCATCCTTCCTTTCCAAGCCCTGAGGGGCTTAATTACGGACGCGTAAGAGGGCTCCCCTTGGACTAAATTCCCTCATTAAGCACTGGGTAGTGGGACCTCACGGCTTTACTATACTCATGTCTAGGGATGCAATTTTTAGGTGCTAAAAACTGCCAAGATAGTTAGTCTTTATGTTCTAAAAACCCCAAAATAGGTGCTAAAAAAGTAAAAATAGGTGCCTAAAAATTTCAAATTTAGGGGTGTAAAACGACAAATTTATTCAAAAAAGTAACCAAATCACTATTAGATAAAAATTTTTAAAATAAAATTTTTTTTGCTAAGGATGTAAATAATATAAATGTTGGAAATGAACTATTCCAATTTTGATTTTTTTAAAATTGAATATGCAATTTTAATTCTAAAATTTCTGTGCAGTTAATACGCACAAATAAACACAAAAAAATCTTTTCCACTTAGAGTTTTTACGATGACTTTTATAAGGGGTCAGGGCAGGTCATCCACGGGTAACTCATCCACATTTTTCTCGGATAAAAATTAAAATTAAATGGGTGAAAAATGCCGATGAAAAATAAAATAAAATTGATAAAATCTTCGCTTCGATTTGGTGATGGCGCATGGCTGTGCTGTTTTCCAATTATGACATGAATCTATTATTTAAACCCATTGGTTTTTGCGAACCATTGACTGTTTTTACTAGGGTTGGGCCCTCGAAATGTCGGGGTTTTATGAAAGCCGTCAATTGTACTTCAAATAAGATGGAAGTGTCTTTAAATGAGTTTTTAAGACTTTTTTGTTCCGGAACTTTTTCTTTTATCTTCTTTCCGACTTTTATGAAAATTTTGACCCCGACAAAGGTGTCTGCCCCCGACATTTTTTAAATTTCTCCAGCCAACCCCGACAAATTTGGTCGACCCCGAACCCCGACTTTTCCAACCCCGCCGTCGGGGGCCCAACCCTAGTTTTTACGCTTGGGCAAGTAAAGAACATTGGTCCCGAGCTTTTTTAAATTTTGCTTAAATCATTTTTAAATCCGGAGCGCTTTGGCTCAATTTCGCATCCCGGCCCAGATTAGAATATTTTTAGAAAATTAAAAAAATATTTTTTTATGCTTATATTGCTAAAGCACCTTGTGGACGACTTGACTGTGGATGACCTGCCACTGTGCCTTTTATAATGAGTATTTTTGCTATTTCGGGACTTTTGTGCTTAATATGTCTATTTTAGGAATTTTCACAAATTGCTTAAAAAATGCATGAAAAAACCAAAATAACCCCCTAAGAAATGATCGGAAAATTTCAGAAAATACACCTCTAACAATTGTAAAATTTTTCCAAAAATTGATTCCCAAATAATTTTAATCAAAAATTTTTGGATTTAAATCGTTCTTATTCAATAATTTTTTATATATTTAATAATTACATTTACAATTCAAATATAAACTATAATAGTTTTTTGTTAAATATTTTACGTGTTTGATTTCTAAAAAGCGTTATATAATTTTTTTGCCTATTTGAGGATTTTTGCATATTGCCTATTTTGAAATTTTTCTGCCTTTTTGGGTGCCTATTTCGCGATTTTTTGTGCATAAAAAACTGAATTTTTTTTTATAATTTATAGAAATATTCTAATTTAGAGATTTAAAATATGCGAAAATAAAATTTACGGAATTCCTAAAAAATCTTTCTAACACTGATCGGCAATTTTTTCAAATTCAGAGTGAACTTGGCAAAAAAGACCATTTGCTGTCCATCAACGCGCTGTTCCAACGAACTCTTCAAAAATGGGTTTTGGTTAATCAAACTGAAAGCTGCTGGTGATACTTCAGATACAGGGAAAAGGCAAAATGATTTATCTAAAATAAAACGCAAAAAGTCCAAAAAGGTGGTAAAAAATGAATGAAAAAAAATTTTTTTTATACCAGACATGAAGGAAGTTTTTTACTCCAGAATTTGTAAATACTTATGAACATGTAGGTAATTTGCACCTTTGATTTTTCAAAATATAATATATGGCTTATCTCGACGGGAGAATCGAATGGCATCATTTTTATGCCAAATAATTTCTACTAAAAAAGCATTAACAATAGGCCATGAGTAATGGTGGTATTTAAGAGGACTGGAATAAAAAATAAAAGTATTTCATTATAAAATTAAAATTGCAAAAATTTTATACTGAACGAAAATGTTATTTCTTTTCGCAATTCTTACTTTTATACACATAAATTTTAAACCAATTATTTTTTCATTTATCTTTTTGTATTTTTCATTGTTTCATCTGATTCATTATATCCAATTATCTACAATGTATTTCTTTGCCTCATTAGCTAATTCACAATTTTGTTTTTCCTACTACCAATAAGAACATATACGCTAAAAAGTAGCTGAACTAAATGTTTAAACTCCCGACCGCTTCGTTTAACACATGTCAAAGCCTACTCAAAATATTTTTAATATTTAAATTATAATGAAATGACAACCATTTCAAATACTATTTGGCGATCCGTTTACCATTCATAATTTCCCCATTCGGCTTCATTCATTCATTTATAGGGATTCCATTTTTATGTAAGAAAAATCGCGAAATATGTAAATAAAATATGTATAAAAATGCTAAAATAGGTATTAAATATGTACAAAAATTCCCAAATATGTATGAAATATGTAAATAAAATTTTTTAAATGGTTATTTTTTCGATAAAAATTCTTCGAAAAAAGTTAAACAGAGGCATAAAATGCCATAAAAATTACCAAAATAGGCTTAGAATCAACATTTTAGTATTTCAAAAATTAATTTTGATATACCATTTTTTGAAAAAATGGATTTTAGGTACACATTTAAAAAAAATTTTAATTTTTCACAAAAAATTTCTTAAATTTTCAAAAATCCTCAAAATATGTAAAAAAATGAAAATATGTAAGAAAATATGTAGAAAAAGCCCGAAATATGTAAAAATATGTAAATAAAAGTCCCAACTTTTGTTCGCAAACACAAAAAAGAAAGTGTTTTTCCTACTAATTAGGTTATGGAGAATCCAGGAAAAAAAATATGTATTTACATAAAAATGGAATCCCTATTCATTTATATTCTCAATCACAAATTTCTCATATAATTGTCGGGTAATAGAGCGGATGAAAGAGAAAATAAAGTGAAAATTCGCTAAATCTCTCCTCCTCCTGTTTTTGTGTTGTACTGAACTCCCTCCATCACGCAACATAAAACTCGCGATCCGTGACCAATACTTGCCAAGATCAGAAGAAGACAGGAGCATGATTTAAGGAACTAAGGCCAACAAGGAATTTTCAAAAAATGAAAAAAATTATTTATTAATTCAAGTGAAATATATAATAAAACTAAAATTATTTTGACTTTACTCATTTGTCAGCTAAAAAAAGTGAGCAGAAAACCACTGGTAGACAGACCCCTGCCCCACGGGTAGCTGCGCTCCAGCAAATGTGAAAAGGGGCAACAACCCCCGTCCCGTCGCGCCAAAATAAAAATGACGAAAAAACTCGCTATAAACGACAAAAATTTCTTCGTTATAATGTTATGGTGAATAAGAGAAAACTTCAGAAAGATTAAAATTGAATTGCTTAACAGTTAAGTTGGCGTCCCAGACGTCATGTCCGCTAAAACTCATCAGGGTTCAAAAATTTGTTAACTATCATTTTTTAATTTTTAAATCTCTATTTAATTAATAAATCTAGATGAGAAATAATTATAAGTGAATAATAATTTTTGAAATTACACATTGAAAAATGTTGGTTCAGTGATGGGCCACTAGCTTTGCCCAAAGTGCTCTCCGCTAAAAATTCTCTCGGGTTTGATTCTTACAAATTTTGAACCCTGAGGAGTTTTACAAAATTTTAGACGCCAACTTTGACTGTTAAACAATTAGAATTTTAATCTTTTTGGAGTTTTATTTTCGCCATTAATAACGAAAAAACAGAGAAGTCAAAATATTAATTTTAATTTATAATTAGCGGAACCGCCCAGTTGGGCGCCAGCATGTTTTTCGCTATAACTTTTTTCTTTGTAAACAAATCCAACATTGTTGATATCATTGGAAAGCTTTAAGTGTCCTCTATTAGTCTGCAAAATTTTAAAAATTTAGTTTAGGTTCAAAAAATTTATGGCCAGAAGAATTCAAAAAACTAAATTTTCCAACTTTTTGGCCATAAATTTGTTCAAAATTAACAAAAATTTTTGGAATTTTGCAGGCTATTAGAGCATCTGAAGAGCTCTCGAATGATACCAAGATTGTTGGATTTGGATGGCGGACCGCTTCGTTCACTTGAGCTCGTCAATGACGGGCCGCCGCTTATTCCAGCGGAACGGCACCGTGCGTATGGCGCGAGCGGCAAACTAGGCTGTGCAAATTCCATCGGCGCTTTTTGACAGCGCTCAGCATGAAAGCGTTTGTGGTGATGATCAGGGTGAAGATGATCACTTTCACTATAAAACATAGAAACAAAAATTAATAAACTAAAAGCATTTTTAGGACAATCTCTAATGCCCCGCCTATGCTTCTCCCCCGCTCCGAAGATTCACCGCAGATCATCTCAAACTTCTCGAAGAAGTATTTCAGCGAAATGTATTCAATGGGTATGCAACAAAATTTAGGAGCTTGGGTCCAAGAGATGGACATTGAGGAGGGCGAAATTGTGGAGGATGACGGCGAGAAAACAATAGCTGTGCGATTAATCATTTACAACAGAAATGTTTCAAAAAATAAAAATTTTACACATTTAAAATTTAGTCAAAAATATGTGGCTTATCAAACTTACCTGAAACAGAATTGGCCCATTTCAATATGGGAAGAGGATGCCATGCACAACTTTATTTTAAAAATATGCTATTTGTAGCTAGAGAATGATGAATTGTTGTGCCGGAAGCAGACGATGACGCCGACTATGGTGACTTTTATTCTGAATGTGTCGGCGATGGCGCATTGGCGGACCGCTTCGTTGACGGTGAGCTCGTCGCTGACGGGCCGCCGTCTATTCCGGCGGAACGGCACCGTGCGTATGGCGCGAGCGGCAAACTACGCTGTGCAAATGCTTTTCGAAAGCGCTCAACATGAAAGCGTTTGTGGTGATGATCAGGGTGAAGATGATCACTTACACTATAAAACATATAAACAAAAATTAATAAACTAAAAGCATTTTCAGGACAATCTTTAATACCCCGCCTATGCTTCTCCCCCGCTCCGAAGATTCACCGCAGAACATCTCAAACTTCTCGAAGAAGTATTTCAGCGAAATGTATTCAATGTTGGGGATTTCCACCTTTTGCGCAATTACGCTCCATCAATTCTCATGGACTAGCCCTCTCTCGAAAAAACCCATTTCGTTTATGATTGTTTTCCAGAATTTCCGCCCAATGACAGTATCAATGCGTCAGATGGCCAGGCAGTGGCCAAATGGCTTTTGTCGCCTCTTGCGGACTGTTTACCGAAAATGCTTCAACGCGATTTCAGCACAAAAGTTGAGGCGCAATTCTCATTAAAAACGGAATTGCACAAAACTGTATGTTAAATTTGCTTATTTATTATTATTATTTTCTTACGAATTTTTCAACCCTTTAACCGCTGTCAGTTTTATACTTATCATTTAGCCATTGTTGGACTCCATTGCGCCATTTTAAACGAGGGAAATTCCAACACAATTAAATGCAACAAAATTTAGGAGCTTGAGTCAAAGAGATGGACATTGAGGAGGGCGAGATTGTGGAGGATGACGGCGAGGAGGTGGTAAAATTTTTTTTTCCTATTTTTAAAAGAATATCTTGAAAAACTAATATTTCTACTAAAAAATAAATCAATTTAATTTTTTTTGGGGGGAGGGTGACGATAGTGGTAACAATAGTGTTAGGTGTGACCAGAGAACACCGTGTTTGTTCTCTCACGTAGCAGTGCATATCTTTTATTCTCAAATTCTCTCTCTCTATGCACTCTTCTTTTTGTAAGTCAATTCCTTCTCATCCCCATTCATTGACTGTTACTTAAGCCCTGTCCATTCCCTTCTCTTGGCATTCGTCTATTCATTCACTTTTTATTGTGCATTTTCCTCCGACCAATTTCTGCTGTTTTTCTCCAATAAATTATTTGCAAATTCACCGTCCACAAATTATTTTTATTTGTTCTAAATACACAACAAATTTGGCGCAGTCAGCCAACACGAACTCAGCGACAAAAGCTAAACACGGCAAAATCTTCAGCCTATTTAAATTCAATTATGACTCCGAAACAGGGCATACTTTTGAGGCATGGCTAAAACGCTATGGCCAAATTATTATTCAGGATGGAAGGATTTGCAAGACAAATCCAAAGTTCAGTTATTGATTGGAAGGCTTGGCGAACAGAGTACAAACACTACACTGACAGTGTCGCTCCAAAAACGTCCGCAGATTTTGACTGGTCTACGACGACCACAAAACTCAATCAAATTTTCGGAGAAACTCGTTCATTATTTCTCCGCAGATTTGCCAAATAAAACAAAGTGCACATCAGGACATCAGCGCATTAATTGCGCAAATCAATTCGTCTTGTAAAAAAGCCGATTGGGCTTTGACAAAAGAGGAACTCAAATACATTAACCTAATTATCGCACTTCGCGACGAGTTTTCGGATTTGCGTCAAAAATGTCTCCAGCGCATGGAAAAACAATGCTCGTTGACTGTTACTTAAGCCCTGTCCATTCCCTTTCCCAGGCTTTCGTCTATTTTCATTCACTTTTATTGTGCATTTTCCTCCGACCAATTTCTGCTGTTTTCTCCAATAAATTTATTTGCAAATTCACCGTGCACAAATTAATTTTATTTGTTGTAAATTCACAACATAATTCAAAATTGTCCAAAAAATTTTAAAGACGATTTTTGCGAAAATTTTTCATTTCTGTGACTGCCTGCTCTCCCTCCCGTTGTTTGTTTGTTTTTTAATTCCTTCCCCGTCCGTTCCACAATACTGTCCCTCCCCAAAAAATTAACTTGTTTCCCTTTGCCGCAATTTTGCATCCTTTCTTTCTCGCGATCGTAACAGAGCGAAATTGTCCGTTCGTTCTCTCCCTTATATAAAATCATTTGTTCGCAAAATGTTCCCCTTCCAAAGTACGTGTGATCTGGCCCATATTATTTGTAAAATTATCAATTCACTTTTGGTCCTAACTTTTTATTCCTTTGTCCATTTCCTATTTAAATGGTCCCCAATTGCTTCCAAATATCACCCTTCATCCAAAAGCGTTCAATGCCTATTCAATTGCCCTCCTCCGCTCTCTCTCTCTCCCTCTCTTTTGCGCTCCCCGTGCCTTGGGTCATTTCTAAGCCTTTTCCTGGCTCCCTTCATAAATCGCAGAACTAAAGAAACAATGATGGTTAATTATAAAGATACACATCTAATTTTCTGTCTTTCACCACGGCATACATGAATAATAGTGATATTTCTTCTCTTCTCTGTGGATACTTTTCATTTCTCCATCATTGCCCTCAAAACAAATTTCTTTTAGATGTCGTCTGTCACTGAGCCTTCAAAAAGTTCGAAAATGTAGTCGATCTCGAAGTTTTCACGTTCAACAAGCAATTCCCCACCCGAGATGACAAAGGTGATTGGAAACAACGGGGCGACCAAATCAGCGCTTTTTTGTTTTTTAATTTCTGATTCTACATTTTTTAATATAATTAAATATATTTTTTTATGAAATTTACCTTTATTTTTTAAATTATCAATTATTGAATCGATTATCACTGCCATTGAAGCACTACTTGCCGTACCAATCGCTCCAGATACAAGCGCTTGTGCTACTCGAAGACTTTTCAATGAATTTAAAATCCGAGCGGTAGCCCCAATGGCGGCGACAGGACCAGCACTTGCTCGAGCAAATTGTGTCGAGAGCAACAAAAAATAAAATAAATTGCGACATCATCAACAAAGATAGATTTTTTCTTCCTTGTGTATGCTTTTCAATTCTTCATCATTGTCGTTGAAGCAAATTTCCATCAATGATAGACGACCGCGCTTGAGGAAATCAAATCGCAGATGTAGTCGAGAGAAAAGTTTCACGTTTGACAAGGACCTTGCCATTCGCAATGACGAATGTTATTAGAAAAACGGGACCAACAAATCAACTTTCCATTAATTAATTTTATCTTTTGCTTTCTTTAAATTTAATATTTTGGATCTATTAATAATATTTATTAATTTTTATTCACTTTATTTAATATTAAACAAATAAATTTTATTCTGAACCTTTGTTTCGAACACTTTCATTATCGTATCGATAATCAAAGGCATAGACGCATCACCTGCAGTTCCGACCGCTACCGACACAATTGCTTCGGCTCCTTTTAAGCGAACTAATTAGTCATGCCGTTCCCCCGAGAATTTTGATTAGCCCGGTATTAACTGTAGAGAGCAGCAAAAAATAATACAAATAAATTTTCATTTTATTTTTAAAAAATCAATGTCTGAATGTGACAAAACCTAATTTCCATCGGTTTAAATAGGAAAAACAAAGGGCAAATGAGAAACCAACCTTTGTCTTTCGTTTTGTGTGCCTATTCAAAGCGGTGGAAATTAGGTTTTGTCACATTCAGACATTGCTTTTAAAAAAAATAAAAATTTATTTGTATTATTTTTTGCTGCTCTCGGCAGTTAATACCGGGCCCATCGCAATTCTCGGGGAACGGCACGACTAATTAGTTCGCTTAAAAGGAGCCGAAGCAATTGTGTCGGTAGCGGTCGGAACTGCAGGTGATGCGTCTATGCCTTTGATTATCGATACGATAATGAAAGTGTTCGAAACAAAGGTTCAGAATAAAATAATTTTGTTTAAAATTAAATAAAGTGAATAAAAATTAATAAATATTATTAATAGATCCAAAATATTAAATTAAAAGAAAGCAAAAGATAAAATTAATTAATGGAAAGTTGATTTGTTGGTCCCGTTTTTCTAATAACATTCTCATTGCGAATGGCAAGGTCCTTGTCAAACGTGAAACTTTTCTCTCGACTACATCTGCGATTTGATTTCCTCAAGCGCGGTCGTCTATCATTGATGGAAATTTGCTTCAACGACAATGATGAAGAATTGAAAAGCATACACAAGGAAGAAAAAATCTATCTTTGTTGATGATGTCGCAATTTGTTTTATTTTTTGTTGCTCTCGACACAATTTGCTCGAGCAAGTGCTGGTCCTGTCGCCGCCATTGGGGCTACCGCTCGGATTTTAAATTCATTGAAAAGTCTTCGAGTAGCACAAGCGCTTGTATCTGGAGCGATTGGTACGGCAAGTAGTGCTTCAATGGCAGTGATAATCGATTCAATAATTGATAATTTAAAAAATAAAGGTAAATTTCATAAAAAAATATATTTAATTATATTAAAAAATGTAGAATCAGAAATTAAAAAACAGAAAACATTGATTTGGTCGCCCCGTTGTTTCCAATCACCTTTGTCATCTCGGGTGGGGAATTGCTTGTTGAACGTAAAAACTTCGAGATCGACTACATTTTCGAACTTTTTGAAGGCTCAGTGACAGACGACATCTAAAAGAATTTGTTTTGAGGGCACTGATGGAGAAATGAAAAGCATCCACAGAGAAGAAGAGAATTTATCGCTATTATTCATGTATGCCGTGGTGAAAAACAGAAAATTAGATGTGTATCTTTACAATTAGCTACCATTTTTTCCATTTACATTTGTAATTGCCGGAGGAGAAATATTAGTGGAGCAAGACAATTTGGAAAATATTTGTTTGAATGATTGATAGAACGCCGTCAGTCGACAAAATCTGTTTTTTGGAGCAGAAAACGAAACGAAGGAAATCCACAAAGATGAAAAGAATTTTTAGCTTCCTTGATGTATGCCTTGAAGAATTCCAAAAATTGGATTATTTCTCTATGATTAATATTGTTTTTTATAATTGATAAAATATTTGTTTTAAGAAGCAAGATTAGAAAATGTAAATTAAACATATTTATTTTGGTATGTAAAATAAGACATAGGAATTTTTAAAAAATTATTTTATAAAACACAATTATTAGAAATAACAAAAACTATAAGTAATAAAAATTTTGAAAATTACAGGGATCATGTTTATTAATTCAGTTAATTCAGTATGTTTTTATATGTTTTTTGACAAAATGATACAATTCGACTTCTCTTGTTGAGAGGAACCAAATATTATATTATGAAAATCAAAGGTGTAATTTACTCTAAGGTTACCAATGGTTTTACATTGTTTTACTGCTTTTTTGGATTTTTTCTTCTTTTTCATAAACAAATCGCATAAAGTTTAAAAAAACTGTGTAGCCAAAATTCTAAACTGGCGCCTCCTTTCGACACCATATTTATTAACAATTGTTTCTGTTTAGTAATATGCAAATGCCTTTATTCCATCTTTATTTTTGTTATTTCGTAAAAATTTTAAATTTGAAATAAAACTAATTATATTTTATTTAAATTCATCCATCCATTTTTGGTGGTAAGTTTTTGCTGGATTTTTTAATCAATTTTTAAAAATTCTTAATTTTTGACAAAAATTTTAGATTGGCGAAAAATAGAGAAAAGTCATCCTTTTTTTCATCTAACTGTTTATGCTGTTTATCAAGTTTTTTTTAAATGCGGGCCCTTTTAATTTTCCAAAAATGGGGATTTTGAGAATATAATAAAAAATATTATTAAAAAATAATCATCTATTCACATTTAATTATTAAATATATTAAATTTTAATGATTCAGTTGCATATATCAAATGAAAAATTTAAGAAATTATCAAAATAAAAAATTTTCTCTGGATGCTTCAAATCAAGTGGTAGATTTTTAATATGTGTGCTGGTATTGCCGAGATATCTATTGGGTTATTTGAAAAAATATGCATTTGCGGGTTTTGGATGAAAAGGTTTTAAGTCTAGAAATTATCCGAATAATTAATTTTTTAATATATTAATTGATAATTTAATATTATTAAACAAAATTGAATTTTCTTTGAAAATCACAAAATATTTTCCAAAATTTATATTTCATTAAAATAAAAATTAAATATTTCTAAGCGATCAGCATGGTCTTAACTTTAGACAATTTACGGGATATAACCCGAGGGACAGTGGACTGGTGAAGTTTCACCCGAGCTAAAAATTCTTGAATCCGGCAAAATTTCGAAATCTGGATTCGGACTCCTGAAATCCCTAATTCCAGGCAGGATTAAATTTGAGAAGATTCGAATTGGCCCGGAAAATTGTTATTTTAAAATTTCACTTTAATGAATTTATTTATTTTTGCAAAATTTTTGTAATTTTCATCGAAATCTTCAATTTTTCAAGCAAGATTAAAATTGGATAGTAAAAGTATAAAATTTTCGTTAGTAATATTATTCACCACATCCGTACTTTTACTGTAATATATTTGTACTACAGAGACTTACTATACATCCTATGTACAATAGTAATTAAGACATACTGTAGCACGCTGTGTACAATTGTATTTTTGTTGGATTCCGCGAATATGGTAAAATGTTTGTCGTTGAATTGGACATGCGGGTATAATCAAACAAATTGATTGAAAGCATTAAATGGAATTCCTCCCATTAAAAGCACCCACAAAGAAGTTTCTCAAATTTCAAATGTGGAAATGCCGTGTCATTTAAAAAAGCACTTATAATAGGGTTGGTCGGGTCCGGGTATCCGACCGAGTCCAGCAGACCCGGACCCGGATTGAATAATTGTCAGGAAAATATTGACCATGTTACTTGTCCTAAACTCAAAATCACTGAAAAATTGTCGGGTCGATTTGACGCATAGATGAAAAAAAATCAAATTAGGCGGCTTTGCCATTTTTCATCACACCCTCGGCTATTACTATTATGGGAAATGAAAGAATACATAGTATTTTATTCACAATTTTTTTAATTTGCAGCCAACGGTCTACGCTCCAAATCCAACAATCTTGGTATCATTCGAACGCTTAACTTGCTTGAAAGCAATTCCTACGATTTGAAAATCTTTTTGTTTTGTAAGGCTAATAGAGCATATGAAGGCCATCCATTTAATATTAAATATACATTTTTAATTTGGAGTTTCTAATTAATTTAAACAATTAGGTACCATTCAAATTTCAAAAATAAATTTCTAAGTTCACACTCGGAAATAAAATTTATCTTCCGAAATACAGTTTTTAGACAGTTTTTTGATTTTTAAGATCATTGGAACATTTGGAAATAGATGAACTTCTATTTCCAATAAAGCATTTTGAAAGCGGTATTAAATCGATATAATATAATTTTTGAAAAAGAATTTTTTTCGACTTTGTTTCAATTCAGATTCATGGAACGGAAATGAATGTATGATCAGCAGCCCCGGTAAATTTTTAAATAAAATTTTTTTGTTGAAGCTGCATGTGGATGAATTGACTTGACCCTCGCCCCGAAAAATGAAAATAAATGAAAACATTTTAGGAAAAATATAGTTGTAAATGCATACAACAATGTCTTCGTAATATAGCCGAAATTTGGAATAAAAGGAAATCACTGCACCAGCCAAAACAACACTTTGCTCATTTTGCCAATTCCTTCCGCCGAGTCAAATTTTTTCACTTTTTCTGCCTTTTCTTTCATCATTCTGTCAAATTCTTCTCCAAGTTCAACAATTGCTTTTTCATCATCAGTGTTATTGCAATTTTTCTCTTCTCCTGCGGGGAGTAAAGCCACGGAAATTGGATTCTTTTCACTTTTTTTCACTGTCAAATGCTTTGTTTGATTTTGGCTACCAAAAATTTTAATTTCTTTGAAATTTTTCAAAATTTTTTGCCGAATTTTTCCAAATACTTCAAATTTGTACTCATTCAGCAGCTTCAGCTCATAATTGGGGAAGCTTTTGAAAAATTCTTCCAATTTGTAGCTGAATTCAACCTGATAGGTTGAATCAAAGAAGAATGCCCAAATGTGAATCAGGCTGTACAAAACATCAATCAAAATGGCACTCTGTGTTTCTTTGCCAAGATGAAAGTTTGGAATCGAAGCGGAAAATTGTTGTGCCAGCCTCCAGTTTTTAGCTAATAATTTAAATTTAATAAAAAAAATATCAAATTTAAAATACCTTCTACAAATACTTTCAATAAGTATTCATACAAAATCTGAACATATTTCTGCAACTCTTCACATTTCTCTCTTTTTTGCTTCTCCGTAACTCCGTCACATTGCCATTTCTCTTTCAGCAAATACAAAATGCCAAGGTAACCTTCGTACTGTTTCGTCAAATATTCTACCGTATCCCCATTATCGGATGTGCCCTTGCCCTTTCGCTTTGATAACAAGCCAATTTTCGTCCATAATTCCTCGGCTTCTTCTCTACAAATTTCCTCAAATTTTGTCTGTCCTTTGATAAAAGTAAGAAACAGCTCGTCGTCAAGCTAAAACACGGAAATTACGGGGGTTATTTTGGATACCACGACGGATTTTGTTACGGTATTTTTAAAGACCTCGGTAAAAAGGAATTCGGATTGTCAGTAATTGGAATTCATTTACATTCAATCCAGCTTTAATACCTTTAATTCCTTTATCGTTGAAAATAGCCATGTCCATTTGAGTCTTTCTTCGTCCGTCCCTTTTTTTGAAATCGTTCTTTTCGCAGTTTTGGACATTTCATTCAAACAATTTTTAAATTTTTCATTTAAACGATATGAATTTTCTTTGCTACCAATTGATTCTGTTGAGCTCTCTCCCTTTCCTTTCCCTTTTTTGGGCTTTTCCCTTTAAAAATTTCAATAAATTTTTTGCCAAGTCCTTTTTCCTGTTTCAATTCTTCGGCATTTATCAGCTTTGGCTCTGGCCATTTTTTGAACAATTCCTCCAATTTGTCTTGGTATCCTTTGGCGTATTCCGTATCAAAAAAGTATGTAGCAATTTGACGGCTTTTGCTCTCGCGCACCTTTTGATTGTCACTGAAAAATGAGTAAAAAGATAAAATCGGAAAAATTATTTGTTAAAATAAATAAATGTAGAAATTCAAAAAATATTCCTTCTCACACTGTTTCATTGTATTCGTCGATCAGCCGATCACAAAGCGTTGACTCGAACTGAAAAAAGGAAGTGCCAAACTTGCAAAAAGCATCAATTATTCGTAGATTTATTTGGACGGGTCCCGAGCATCAGGACGGGTCCGGAACCGAATGCCCAACATTTTGAGAAAATATAATTTTGTTTATTTCTATGTGTATTATTGGGGCTGGCACAATTCGGGGTCGAACTTGAAACAGTACGCCGCCAAATCCAATTCCAATCGCACAATTTTACGCGGAGGAAAACTTACGACTTTTGAATGAGATAACATTATTAAATAAAATTAAAAATAAATAAATAAATAAATTTTATTTTAGACAATGCGAAAAATGCGAAAATCGTTGGAAAATTTTTTGAATTTAATGGAAAAAATGGCGCAGCAAAATGAAGGAAATAGGGGAGAACAAAAAAACAGCGGGGAATGCTTGGAGCGAAAAATGGAAATGGTGCGGCAATTGTTGGAGGGAAACAATTCCATCGTAATTAAGCCAATTAAAACCAATTAAATTGGTGTTCAAATTCCAGAATTGGCCCGTATTGGCAAAGCTACCCAAAGGCCGACAGAGCAACGAATGGATGGAACGATTTGCCAAATTTTTGGCACAAAATAGCGGCGCGAGACTTTTGGAGGATTTTATGAGGCAAAAGCGAAATTGAAAATAAATTTTAATGTGCCATCGTTGTTGGTTTTCAGCTCGAACATGGCCCTTCTGACCAGGGGTGCGATTTTACCTGGAAAACCGGGCATTTGCCCGGTTTTGGGGTTCTGTGCCCGGTTTTTGCCCGGTTTTTGAATTTGCCCGGTTTTTTGCCCGGTTTTTGGGGTTTTGCCTAATTTTTTCAATTTTCTTGTTTTCTTTTCATTTATTTTATTTTATTAAATATTTCGCCAAGATTTTTGGTAAAATTAATAATTTTTTATTGAAAATATGTTAAACATATAGCCAAAATTTCAAAAAATTTTCCCGGCGGCGCCTATCGGCACCGCCGTACACCTAAAATCCTTAATTTTCTTTAAAAAAATGGCTCAAATTTTGCAAAAATTGGTCATTTTTGGACATAATCTGACAACATATTGTATCAAATATCAATTTTTTTTTTCCCGGCGGCGCCTATCGGCACCGCCGGCCTCCTTCTTCCACCCTGGTCAGTCACCAAAAAGTTTTTTTTCAAAAAATACGCCGCAAAAAGTTGGTTAAAATTAATAAAGGGAATCGAAAATATAAAGTTAATAAGCTTTTTGTTCGAAAAATTAAAAAAATAAATTATTTGAAGCAATTTGAAATTTTTTTTTGATTTCGACCGCTTGCAAAATTTTTCTGTATATTTTTCTTTAATAACAGGATTGTCCTTCAAATTTGTGCACTAAAAATATTTTTGTTAGTTATTAATTAAATTTTCGAATTACTCCCGCTCCCGCCCGGGACTCCTGTAAAATTTCTAAAGTTACATTTCAACAATCATTCAATTCAAAAATTTTGTGCCTAAATGTTCACAATTATTTTCTTTCATTGTCAAACTTGCTCAAACAGGTGAAAAGTGGTGAGAAATATGTTGTTTAAATGTTTTTACGTTGTTATACATTGAATTATTGGCTAAAAATATATGCCCGGTTTTTTGCCCGGATTTTGAAAATTTTTGCCCGGTTTTTGCCCGGTTTTTTAACTCGTGCGCCCGGTTTTTGGGTTTTGCCGATCGCACCCCTGCTTCTGACGGTGAATTACCGCGGGACGACTTTCCAACGCATTGTCTACCGGGACGACTACACACTTTGGGAACTTTTATGTGAGGGCAAATTATCAAATTTAACTCCCCAATTAATAATTATAAACTAATTAATTGTTTATTATCAGATTTTCATAGAAAATGACCAACCTGTTTAATAAAAAAATTTACACCAAAAAATTCAAAACAAAAGTTTTTAGCTTTAAGGAAGAAGCGAAACCAATGAAGCTAAATTCGAGCTCAATTGGTCAATCTTATTAAAAGTTATGGCCAAAAAATCGAAAATTGGCCAAAAATGCCATGAAACTTGAGTTTATCTGTAAAATGTTTTCTTTGAGCTTTATCTTGTTAAGCACAACGAATTTGACAATCATACAAAGTTTTTGGGTTGCTCTTTATAAATTTTAGTTTTAAAATAAAAATTAAAAAGAGAAACAATAAAAAATCATTTATTATTTATTTATTTACCAATTTTATTTTTTAGCGGACGTTGGCGGAGTTCTCGGCCTTTACTTTGGCCTGACAATTATCGCTGTTTACGAATTGGTCGTTTTTGCACTTTTGGTGGACCGAAAAAATGCCAGAAAATAATTTTAAAATGCCAAAGGATTATTCATCAGCAGGAAACTGAATTTTAACATAATACATTCTTCTAATTTGAATTATTTTATCTATTATATTTTACGGCAACAAATGCGAAAATTATTATTTTAAAATGATAAACCCCGCTTTTATTATCAGCAGAGCCCCGTATTTATAACATGTCAAACAACTTTTTGCTTTTTCTTTCAGTTTTTATTTTTAGGAAAATTTTTATTTCTTTTTAATTTATTGCACTGATTTGTTTTGGTGTTTCACTTTTTGTTTGCTTTTTTCTCTTTCATTTTGGCTTGTGCCGTTTGATGAAATTGATTTGCATTTCCATCGTTTTGTCCAACACATCGTCGTGACTCATCTCCAATTTCTTCACGAAGCCCGTGCCGCCCACAATTGGGGAGGACAGACGGGAGCAGGTACGGTAGCCAATCTGAACGGGTGTGTGAGTTAGTGGTGACTGTGTGCAGTTACGGTAGCCGGTAATATTAATTTTAAAATTTGCATTTTAATTCACTGGAGACTCCTATGGGCTCAGCAAAAAGTCCTTTTGAGGGGGAGTTGAAAAATAAAGCCCCCGGTGGGGGCTCTATCTTAGGAAATACGGTAATTTCATTCTCGAATTTCTACAAAAGTTTGGCCTTTCATTGTGCCAAAATGGGTTTGGCACCGTCTAATTATTTTTTATTTACCTTTTCGTCCTCCGTCGAGAATATGCTGAACGTGGCGGTGCCCTCGTAATGAGTGCGCGAGTTCACATCCGCCAGAAACTCGGACTCTTTTGCGGTTGCACGTGCCAAGCGGCAGAAGGGCGGGCAAAACGCACAGAGCGGCACCATTATTGGCCAAAATTAGGTGGAGAGGTAATTAACAAATACCCATTTTAATGAAACAATTTAATTTTTTGCTACCCCCGCCACGCTTAGAAATGTGTCGACGTGTTCCGTCAACGGCACGCCGAGCAACTCGCGAGTGTCCACGCAAATGCCGCCCAAAATTGCCTGAAATTGGCAAATGATTTCGCAAAAAAGGCAATTAAAATGCGTCGATCTACAAATGCCAACAAATTTGTCAATTAAAATTTAAATTTCTAAATGCCAATCCATCAATTAATTACCTTACGTGCCAATGGTGAGCCCATGGAATAGGCAATTACGTCGACCTTTTTGCCTGTATATTCCCTCACTGCGATAATCATACTTCTGAGAATGTGAATGGTTTAATTAGAACCAATTCTATTAAATGTTTTCTCGCCTTATCTGCTTCACATAGGCTCTATCCACCACATCAATCAGTGATTCGATCTTTGTTTGGTTGCCAAATTGGAAAATTGGCCTCACTGTGGGAAATTGTTGGACCACCGGCGAAAATTCAACTTTAATTTTAATAAAATATAAATTCAAATTTTTAAAGAATTACCTTCACCATAAACCTTAAACAAATAGTTGAACAAAATTTTCAAATATTTGCGGAATTTTTCGCATTTTTCTCTTTCGAACACAATTTTATCACATTGCCATTTCTCTGTCATTAAATTTATAATGCCATAAAAAGATTCATATTTTCTCGCTAAATATTTTTTTGTTTCTTCTAAATTGGAGGTCTTTGATTCAGTATTAGTCATCAAATTTTTAGCGAATTTATTGCAAAATTTTTCAAAATTTATTTCAGTGGTTAAAATTGTTAGAAAGGCGTTATCATCAATCTAAATTTAAAATTTAGAAATTTCTATTGAGACAAAGGGAGTAGCGAAGGACCAGCAGAGGAGAGGAGCTGATGGGGAGGCCCCTCACCCTCCCGAAATCAAAAAATAAAATTTAAAAGAAACCTAGGCAAATTTTTGAAAATTTAAACAATTCTTAACAAATTGTAAAATCAGATTAAAGAAATAACATTTAACATATGTATTACCATTGTGTTCACTGAATAAAATGATTCTTCAACAATGTAAAGAATTAGTGATGGTTTTGCGGAGTTTTTGGCATTCTTTTTTGCTTTTTTCAAATGTTCTTTCATGGCTTCTTCAAATTTGGAGCGGGGAGGGCCGTATAAATTGTCAAATTTTGCTTTTTCATTCAAATTCAGTTGTTCCGATTTGAATAAAGACTTCCGAGGATATGCTTTATTAAAATTTATGGCATAATTTTTAATTAATTCTTCTTCATTCAATAATTGAGTCTTTTTGTATCCGTAATATTTTGTCCACCAAAAACCATGTCCATTCTTTTGAGAACTTCGAACTGAATCGCTGTCAAAAAAGCACCACCAAATTCTGGACAAAACTTTGATGGCATCAAGCAATGTTCCCTTGCTTATAGTGTACGGCAGCTGCTTATTCATTAGAAAATCCCAACTAATCTTTTGAAAATCCAATTCTTCTTGAATTAAATTAAAATTTGGCTTCTCCAATTTCGGAATTTGTTTGGCCGAATTCGGGTCAATCACTTAAATTTATTTGGTGCTCATTTGTCAGTCGTTAACTAAAAACTGCCACTTGGGTGTTTCCTACCGGCATTTTCGATAGCAAAGGATTTTTCGACACTGAGTGACTTTTCAATATTCAATACATATAAAAAATAGTGGTTTTTCGACAGTTAACATAAAAACAAATTTTTAATATTAAAATAGATAATATTGTTTGTTAGTTCGAATTTTTTTTATCTAAAAAACAAACATTTTTTTTTGTTAATTTTTTAAGTTTAAACGCATCATTCTGATGTTTTTTGAGAAAAAAAATCTTTGTTTCCATTGAAAAGTTTAAAAAAATTTGTACGGCCTTCCATTATCCATTTCCGTTTAGGATCGACCCATCAGAAATTTTTTATTTATGAAATTATTAATCAAATAAACAACCTTTTACATAAACGCCAACTTATTCCAAGAACAAATATTCGTACAAAATAAACACATGCTTACGGTATATTTCACAATTTTTTCTCCGCCCTTTTTGCTATGGTGCACTCTTTTGCCGAAAACGTACGATCCCAATGAGTTTTTTGGAAAGCGAACCTTCTGACTCAAAAACCTCAAACCCTAGAGAAGTGTCGTTCAAAGTCCGCCATTTTTGCTATGGTGCACTCTTTTGCCGAAAACGTACGATCCCAATGAGTTTTTTGGAAAGCGAACCTTCTGACTCAAAAAACCTCAAACCCTAGAGAAGTGTCGTTCAAAGTCCGCCATTTTTGCTATGGTGCACTCTTTTGCCGAAAACGTACGATCCCAATGAGTTTTTTGGAAAGCGAACCTTCTGACTCAAAAAACCTCAAACCCTAGAGAAGTGTCGTTCAAAGTCCGCCATTTTTGCTATGGTGCACTCTTTTGCCGAAAACGTACGATCCCAATGAGTTTTTTGGAAAGCGAACCTTCTGACTCAAAAAACCTCAAACCCTAGAGAAGTGTCGTTCAAACTCCGCCATTTTTGCTATGGTGCACTCTTTTGCCGAAAACGTACGATCCCAATGAGTTTTTTGAAAAGCGAACCTTCTGACTCAAAAAACCTCAAACCCTAGAGAAGTGTCGTTCAAAGTCCGCCATTTTTGCTATGGTGCACTCTTTTGCCGAAAACGTACGATCCCAATGATTTGGAAAGCGAACCTTCTGACTCAAAAAACCTCAAACCCTAGAGAAGTGTCGTTCAAACTCCGCCATTTTTGCTATGGTGCACTCTTTTGCCGAAAACGTACGATCCCAATGAGTTTTTTGAAAAGCGAACCTTCTGACTCAAAAAACCTCAAACCCTAGAGAAGTGTCGTTCAAACTCCACCCTTTTTGCTATGGTGCACTCTTTTGCCGAAAACGTACGATCCCAATGAGTTTTTTGAAAAGCGAACCTTCTGACTCAAAAAACCTCAAACCCTAGAGAAGTGTCGTTCAAACTCCGCCCTTTTTGCTATGGTGCACTCTTTTGCCGAAAACGTACGATCCCAATGAGTTTTTTGGAAAGCGAACCTTCTGACTCAAAAAACCTCAAACCCTAGAGAAGTGTCGTTCAAACTCCGCCATTTTTGCTATGGTGCACTCTTTTGCCGAAAACGTACGATCCCAATGAGTTTTTTGAAAAGCGAACCTTCTGACTCAAAAAACCTCAAACCCTAGAGAAGTGTCGTTCAAAGTCCGCCCTTTTTGCTATGGTGCACTCTTTTGCCGAAAACGTACGATCCCAATGAGTTTTTTGGAAAGCGAACCTTCTGACTCAAAAAACCTCAAACCCTAGAGAAGTGTCGTTCAAACTCCGCCATTTTTGCTATGGTGCACTCTTTTGCCGAAAACGTACGATCCCAATGAGTTTTTTGAAAAGCGAACCTTCTGACTCAAAAAACCTCAAACCCTAGAGAAGTGTCGTTCAAAGTCCGCCATTTTTGCTATGGTGCACTCTTTTGCCGAAAACGTACGATCCCAATGAGTTTTTTGGAAAGCGAACCTTCTGACTCAAAAAACCTCAAACCCTAGAGAAGTGTCGTTCAAAGTCCGCCATTTTTGCTATGGTGCACTCTTTTGCCGAAAACGTACGATCCCAATGAGTTTTTTGGAAAGCGAACCTTCTGACTCAAAAAACCTCAAACCCTAGAGAAGTGTCGTTCAAAGTCCGCCATTTTTGCTATGGTGCACTCTTTTGCCGAAAACGTACGATCCCAATGAGTTTTTTGGAAAGCGAACCTTCTGACTCAAAAAACCTCAAACCCTAGAGAAGTGTCGTTCAAACTCCGCCATTTTTGCTATGGTGCACTCTTTTGCCGAAAACGTACGATCCCAATGAGTTTTTTGGAAAAGCGAACCTTCTGACTCAAAAAACCTCAAACCCTAGAGAAGTGTCGTTCAAACTCCGCCATTTTTGCTATGGTGCACTCTTTTGCCGAAAACGTACGATCCCAATGAGTTTTTTGAAAAGCGAACCTTCTGACTCAAAAAACCTCAAACCCTAGAGAAGTGTCGTTCAAAGTCCGCCATTTTTGCTATGGTGCACTCTTTTGCCGAAAACGTACGATCCCAATGATTTTGGAAAGCGAACCTTCTGACTCAAAAAACCTCAAACCCTAGAGAAGTGTCGTTCAAACTCCGCCATTTTTGCTATGGTGCACTCTTTTGCCGAAAACGTACGATCCCAATGAGTTTTTTGAAAAGCGAACCTTCTGACTCAAAAAACCTCAAACCCTAGAGAAGTGTCGTTCAAACTCCACCCTTTTTGCTATGGTGCACTCTTTTGCCGAAAACGTACGATCCCAATGAGTTTTTTGAAAAGCGAACCTTCTGACTCAAAAAACCTCAAACCCTAGAGAAGTGTCGTTCAAACTCCGCCCTTTTTGCTATGGTGCACTCTTTTGCCGAAAACGTACGATCCCAATGAGTTTTTTGGAAAGCGAACCTTCTGACTCAAAAAACCTCAAACCCTAGAGAGTGTCGTTCAAACTCCGCCATTTTTGCTATGGTGCACTCTTTTGCCGAAAACGTACGATCCCAATGAGTTTTTTGAAAAGCGAACCTTCTGACTCAAAAAACCTCAAACCCTAGAGAAGTGTCGTTCAAACTCCGCCATTTTTGCTATGGTGCACTCTTTTGCCGAAAACGTACGATCCCAATGAGTTTTTTGGAAAGCGAACCTTCTGACTCAAAAAACCTCAAACCCTAGAGAAGTGTCGTTCAAACTCCGCCATTTTTGCTATGGTGCACTCTTTTGCCGAAAACGTACGATCCCAATGAGTTTTTTGAAAAGCGAACCTTCTGACTCAAAAAACCTCAAACCCTAGAGAAGTGTCGTTCAAAGTCCGCCATTTTTGCTATGGTGCACTCTTTTGCCGAAAACGTACGATCCCAATGATTTTTGAAAGCGAACCTTCTGACTCAAAAAACCTCAAACCCTAGAGAAGTGTCGTTCAAACTCCGCCATTTTTGCTATGGTGCACTCTTTTGCCGAAAACGTACGATCCCAATGAGTTTTTTGAAAAGCGAACCTTCTGACTCAAAAAACCTCAAACCCTAGAGAAGTGTCGTTCAAACTCCACCCTTTTTGCTATGGTGCACTCTTTTGCCGAAAACGTACGATCCCAATGAGTTTTTTGAAAAGCGAACCTTCTGACTCAAAAAACCTCAAACCCTAGAGAAGTGTCGTTCAAACTCCGCCCTTTTTGCTATGGTGCACTCTTTTGCCGAAAACGTACGATCCCAATGAGTTTTTTGGAAAGCGAACCTTCTGACTCAAAAAACCTCAAACCCTAGAGAAGTGTCGTTCAAACTCCGCCATTTTTGCTATGGTGCACTCTTTTGCCGAAAACGTACGATCCCAATGAGTTTTTTGAAAAGCGAACCTTCTGACTCAAAAAACCTCAAACCCTAGAGAAGTGTCGTTCAAAGTCCGCCCTTTTTGCTATGGTGCACTCTTTTGCCGAAAACGTACGATCCCAATGAGTTTTTTGGAAAGCGAACCTTCTGACTCAAAAAACCTCAAACCCTAGAGAAGTGTCGTTCAAACTCCGCCATTTTTGCTATGGTGCACTCTTTTGCCGAAAACGTACGATCCCAATGATTTTTGAAAGCGAACCTTCTGACTCAAAAAACCTCAAACCCTAGAGAAGTGTCGTTCAAACTCCGCCATTTTTGCTATGGTGCACTCTTTTGCCGAAAACGTACGATCCCAATGAGTTTTTTGAAAAGCGAACCTTCTGACTCAAAAAACCTCAAACCCTAGAGAACTGTCGTTCAAACTCCGCCCTTTTTGCTATGGTGCACTCTTTTGCCGAAAACGTACGATCCCAATGAGTTTTTTGAAAAGCGAACCTTCTGACTCAAAAAACCTCAAACCCTAGAGAAGTGTCGTTCAAACTCCGCCCTTTTTGCTATGGTGCACTCTTTTGCCGAAAACGTACGATCCCAATGAGTTTTTTGGAAAGCGAACCTTCTGACTCAAAAAACCTCAAACCCTAGAGAAGTGTCGTTCAAACTCCGCCATTTTTGCTATGGTGCACTCTTTTGCCGAAAACGTACGATCCCAATGAGTTTTTTGAAAAGCGAACCTTCTGACTCAAAAAACCTCAAACCCTAGAGAAGTGTCGTTCAAAGTCCGCCCTTTTTGCTATGGTGCACTCTTTTGCCGAAAACGTACGATCCCAATGAGTTTTTTGGAAAGCGAACCTTCTGACTCAAAAAACCTCAAACCCTAGAGAAGTGTCGTTCAAACTCCGCCATTTTTGCTATGGTGCACTCTTTTGCCGAAAACGTACGATCCCAATGAGTTTTTTGAAAAGCGAACCTTCTGACTCAAAAAACCTCAAACCCTAGAGAAGTGTCGTTCAAAGTCCGCCATTTTTGCTATGGTGCACTCTTTTGCCGAAAACGTACGATCCCAATGATTTTGGAAAGCGAACCTTCTGACTCAAAAAACCTCAAACCCTAGAGAAGTGTCGTTCAAACTCCGCCATTTTTGCTATGGTGCACTCTTTTGCCGAAAACGTACGATCCCAATGAGTTTTTTGAAAAGCGAACCTTCTGACTCAAAAAACCTCAAACCCTAGAGAAGTGTCGTTCAAACTCCGCCCTTTTTGCTATGGTGCACTCTTTTGCCGAAAACGTACGATCCCAATGAGTTTTTTGAAAAGCGAACCTTCTGACTCAAAAAACCTCAAACCCTAGAGAAGTGTCGTTCAAACTCCGCCCTTTTTGCTATGGTGCACTCTTTTGCCGAAAACGTACGATCCCAATGAGTTTTTTGGAAAGCGAACCTTCTGACTCAAAAAACCTCAAACCCTAGAGAAGTGTCGTTCAAACTCCGCCATTTTTGCTATGGTGCACTCTTTTGCCGAAAACGTACGATCCCAATGAGTTTTTTGAAAAGCGAACCTTCTGACTCAAAAAACCTCAAACCCTAGAGAAGTGTCGTTCAAAGTCCGCCCTTTTTGCTATGGTGCACTCTTTTGCCGAAAACGTACGATCCCAATGAGTTTTTTGGAAAGCGAACCTTCTGACTCAAAAAACCTCAAACCCTAGAGAAGTGTCGTTCAAACTCCGCCATTTTTGCTATGGTGCACTCTTTTGCCGAAAACGTACGATCCCAATGAGTTTTTTGAAAAGCGAACCTTCTGACTCAAAAAACCTCAAACCCTAGAGAAGTGTCGTTCAAAGTCCGCCATTTTTGCTATGGTGCACTCTTTTGCCGAAAACGTACGATCCCAATGAGTTTTTTGGAAAGCGAACCTTCTGACTCAAAAAACCTCAAACCCTAGAGAAGTGTCGTTCAAACTCCGCCCTTTTTGCTATGGTGCACTCTTTTGCCGAAAACGTACGATCCCAATGAGTTTTTTGAAAAGCGAACCTTCTGACTCAAAAAACCTCAAACCATAGAGAAGTGACGTTCAAACTCCGCCATTTTTGATATGGTGCACTCTTTTGCCGAAAACGTACGATCCCAATGAGTTTTTTGAAAAGCGAACCTTCTGACTCAAAAAACCTCAAACCCTAGAGAAGTGACGTTCAAACTCCGCCATTTTTGCTATGGTGCACTCTTTTGCCAAAAACGTACGATCCCAATGAGTTTTTTGAAAAGCGAACCTTCTGACTCAAAAAACCTCAAACCCTAGAGAAGTGTCGTTCAAAGTCCGCCATTTTTGCTATGGTGCACTCTTTTGCCGAAAACGTACGATCCCAATGAGTTTTTTGGAAAGCGAACCTTCTGACTCAAAAAACCTCAAACCCTAGAGAAGTGTCGTTCAAACTCCGCCATTTTTGCTATGGTGCACTCTTTTGCCGAAAACGTACGATCCCAATGAGTTTTTTGAAAAGCGAACCTTCTGACTCAAAAAACCTCAAACCCTAGAGAAGTGTCGTTCAAAGTCCGCCATTTTTGCTATGGTGCACTCTTTTGCCGAAAACGTACGATCCCAATGAGTTTTTTGGAAAGCGAACCTTCTGACTCAAAAAACCTCAAACCCTAGAGAAGTGTCGTTCAAACTCCGCCCTTTTTGCTATGGTGCACTCTTTTGCCGAAAACGTACGATCCCAATGAGTTTTTTGAAAAGCGAACCTTCTGACTCAAAAAACCTCAAACCCTAGAGAAGTGACGTTCAAACTCCGCCATTTTTGATATGGTGCACTCTTTTGCCGAAAACGTACGATCCCAATGAGTTTTTTGAAAAGCGAACCTTCTGACTCAAAAAACCTCAAACCCTAGAGAAGTGACGTTCAAACTCCGCCATTTTTGCTATGGTGCACTCTTTTGCCAAAAACGTACGATCCCAATGAGTTTTTTGAAAAGCGAACCTTCTGACTCAAAAAACCTCAAACCCTAGAGAAGTGACGTTCAAACTCCGCCATTTTTGCTATGGTGCACTCTTTTGCCAAAAACGTACGATCCCAATGAGTTTTTTGAAAAGCGAACCTTCTGACTCAAAAAACCTCAAACCCTAGAGAAGTGTCGTTCAAACTCCGCCCTTTTTGCTATGGTGCACTCTTTTGCCGAAAACGTACGATCCCAATGAGTTTTTTGGAAAGCGAACCTTCTGACTCAAAAAACCTCAAACCCTAGAGAAGTGTCGTTCAAACTCCGCCATTTTTGCTATGGTGCACTCTTTTGCCGAAAACGTACGATCCCAATGAGTTTTTTGAAAAGCGAACCTTCTGACTCAAAAAACCTCAAACCCTAGAGAAGTGTCGTTCAAAGTCCGCCCTTTTTGCTATGGTGCACTCTTTTGCCGAAAACGTACGATCCCAATGAGTTTTTTGGAAAGCGAACCTTCTGACTCAAAAAACCTCAAACCCTAGAGAAGTGTCGTTCAAACTCCGCCATTTTTGCTATGGTGCACTCTTTTGCCGAAAACGTACGATCCCAATGAGTTTTTTGAAAAGCGAACCTTCTGACTCAAAAAAACCTCAAACCCTAGAGAAGTGTCGTTCAAAGTCCGCCATTTTTGCTATGGTGCACTCTTTTGCCGAAAACGTACGATCCCAATGAGTTTTTTGAAAAGCGAACCTTCTGACTCAAAAAACCTCAAACCCTAGAGAAGTGTCGTTCAAACTCCGCCATTTTTGCTATGGTGCACTCTTTTGCCGAAAACGTACGATCCCAATGAGTTTTTTGAAAAGCGAACCTTCTGACTCAAAAAACCTCAAACCCTAGAGAAGTGTCGTTCAAAGTCCGCCCTTTTTGCTATGGTGCACTCTTTTGCCGAAAACGTACGATCCCAATGAGTTTTTTGGAAAGCGAACCTTCTGACTCAAAAAACCTCAAACCCTAGAGAAGTGTCGTTCAAACTCCGCCATTTTTGCTATGGTGCACTCTTTTGCCGAAAACGTACGATCCCAATGAGTTTTTTGAAAAGCGAACCTTCTGACTCAAAAAACCTCAAACCCTAGAGAAGTGTCGTTCAAAGTCCGCCATTTTTGCTATGGTGCACTCTTTTGCCGAAAACGTACGATCCCAATGAGTTTTTTGGAAAGCGAACCTTCTGACTCAAAAAACCTCAAACCCTAGAGAAGTGTCGTTCAAAGTCCGCCATTTTTGCTATGGTGCACTCTTTTGCCGAAAACGTACGATCCCAATGAGTTTTTTGAAAAGCGAACCTTCTGACTCAAAAAACCTCAAACCCTAGAGAAGTGTCGTTCAAAGTCCGCCCTTTTTTCTATGGTGCACTCTTTTGCCGAAAACGTACGATCCCAATGAGTTTTTTGGAAAGCGAACCTTCTGACTCAAAAAACCTCAAACCCTAGAGAAGTGTCGTTCAAACTCCGCCATTTTTGCTATGGTGCACTCTTTTGCCGAAAACGTACGATCCCAATGAGTTTTTTGAAAAGCGAACCTTCTGACTCAAAAAACCTCAAACCCTAGAGAAGTGTCGTTCAAAGTCCGCCATTTTTGCTATGGTGCACTCTTTTGCCGAAAACGTACGATCCCAATGAGTTTTTTGGAAAGCGAACCTTCTGACTCAAAAAACCTCAAACCCTAGAGAAGTGTCGTTCAAAGTCCGCCATTTTTGCTATGGTGCACTCTTTTGCCGAAAACGTACGATCCCAATGAGTTTTTTGAAAAGCGAACCTTCTGACTCAAAAAACCTCAAACCCTAGAGAAGTGTCGTTCAAAGTCCGCCATTTTTGCTATGGTGCACTCTTTTGCCGAAAACGTACGATCCCAATGAGTTTTTTGGAAAGCGAACCTTCTGACTCAAAAAACCTCAAACCCTAGAGAAGTGTCGTTCAAACTCCGCCATTTTTGCTATGGTGCACTCTTTTGCCGAAAACGTACGATCCCAATGAGTTTTTTGAAAAGCGAACCTTCTGACTCAAAAAACCTCAAACCCTAGAGAAGTGTCGTTCAAAGTCCGCCCTTTTTGCTATGGTGCACTCTTTTGCCGAAAACGTACGATCCCAATGAGTTTTTTGGAAAGCGAACCTTCTGACTCAAAAAACCTCAAACCCTAGAGAAGTGTCGTTCAAACTCCGCCATTTTTGCTATGGTGCACTCTTTTGCCGAAAACGTACGATCCCAATGAGTTTTTTGAAAAGCGAACCTTCTGACTCAAAAAACCTCAAACCCTAGAGAAGTGTCGTTCAAAGTCCGCCATTTTTGCTATGGTGCACTCTTTTGCCGAAAACGTACGATCCCAATGAGTTTTTTGGAAAGCGAACCTTCTGACTCAAAAAACCTCAAACCCTAGAGAAGTGTCGTTCAAAGTCCGCCATTTTTGCTATGGTGCACTCTTTTGCCGAAAACGTACGATCCCAATGAGTTTTTTGAAAAGCGAACCTTCTGACTCAAAAAACCTCAAACCCTAGAGAAGTGTCGTTCAAAGTCCGCCCTTTTTGCTATGGTGCACTCTTTTGCCGAAAACGTACGATCCCAATGAGTTTTTTGGAAAGCGAACCTTCTGACTCAAAAAACCTCAAACCCTAGAGAAGTGTCGTTCAAACTCCGCCATTTTTGCTATGGTGCACTCTTTTGCCGAAAACGTACGATCCCAATGAGTTTTTTGAAAAGCGAACCTTCTGACTCAAAAAACCTCAAACCCTAGAGAAGTGTCGTTCAAAGTCCGCCATTTTTGCTATGGTGCACTCTTTTGCCGAAAACGTACGATCCCAATGAGTTTTTTGGAAAGCGAACCTTCTGACTCAAAAAACCTCAAACCCTAGAGAAGTGTCGTTCAAAGTCCGCCATTTTTGCTATGGTGCACTCTTTTGCCGAAAACGTACGATCCCAATGAGTTTTTTGAAAAGCGAACCTTCTGACTCAAAAAACCTCAAACCCTAGAGAAGTGTCGTTCAAAGTCCGCCATTTTTGCTATGGTGCACTCTTTTGCCGAAAACGTACGATCCCAATGATTTTTTTGGAAAGCGAACCTTCTGACTCAAAACACCTCAAACCCTAGAGAAGTGTCGTTCAAACTCCGCCCTTTTTGCTATGGTGCACTCTTTTGCCGAAAACGTACGATCCCAATGAGTTTTTTGGAAAGCGAACCTTCTGACTCAAAAAACCTCAAACCATAGAGAAGTGACGTTCAAACTCCGCCATTTTTTGAAAACAAAAGAGGCAATAAAAACAGTGAATTGTCGAAAATGTGGGGCCACACCTCCTTGAAACTGTTGATCCAATCGAAGTCCGCTTGTTCCTTGTAATCTGCGCAACGCAATTGCTTGGGTTGGCCATCTTTTCGCGGAGAGTGCAACCATTTGGACAATGCTTGGCCAGCAGAAATTGTTGAATTTGGTCCATCAGAATCATCACCAATCGCAGCGGGCAACCGACCAAATATATCGATTGAATTCAGATTCAGCAGATCAGTGAGAATTGTCGGCGAAATCAGACGACACAATTTGTCCAAATCATCACCATCGGTAAAGCCCAAGTGGCGAATGTTTGTCGAAAAAATGAGCCAAAGTTCACGAACAAAAATATCCCAAATCAGCTGGCCATCCGTGTTGTGTGGTGATGGAAGCCACAAATGTAAATTGATGCCTCTATTGTCGAAAATTTGGTGATTTGAACGAAGAAAAGCGATGACGGAATGATCGATGTACCTAAAAATTGAATGAATGTTTTTATTGCCATAGCTCTGATTTTTAATTACTCAATCTGAAGTCGCTTAAAACGTATTTTGCTGGGCAACGGACAGTCAGGCAATGGAAATGGCACGGAATTGACAGCGTCAATAATCACAGATAATTCTGGTGCCGTCATTTCAATAAAATTTAAAATTTTTAAAATATTTCTTAGATTGCACAATACCTTTTCATTAATTTGAAACAATGTCATCATCCATCGCTTCGCCAGATGCATTTTTCCGTTCAGAAAATGGTCAGGGTAATAGAAAAATTTTAAAAAAGAATTACGAAAAATATAAAATAATTATTTAAAAAAAATACAAAATTTATCACCACCAGCAGAAGAAGTGAGCAAATATGAAGTGTTAAGTTGGCACGGAAATTTGAGTGATCAATTGTCAGCTGAATTGTTCGTCACTGATCAGCACTATTCCTAGGGCAATTAAATGGCATTTTGCCAAAACCATTCAATTATGAAATGAAGACAAATCAGGAATTTATTTATTGGACTGAACCATTTTTATTTAAGGAATGCCGAGAAAAACTTGCCAACTCCGAATTGAGGGAAACGAAATTGTTGTGCAATAACGGGGAACTGAATGCTGAGAAGGTGAGAAAAAAGAAAAACGATGAAATTTCAGAGGGCGAGGGGCCTAAATAGAGAAAATTTCACTTTTTTAATTCAGAGGGCACTCAAAGCAGAGTTGGGAAAGCAGAAACGGATGACGGAACACATTGAATTGAAGGCAAAAGTCTTCAACATGGAGCAGGAAAAGCACCAATTCGAGAAAAAATATGGTAGGGAGAATTTTGAAAATTAATTATAAATTTCCAATACCGTATCCCGAGCATTACTGTTAAGATTATCTTTTCATTTTTAGTTTCTGTCGAAGTGTTCAATTCATTGGTGGAACGCATCAAACAATTGGAAAATCAGCAGCAGAAGAAAGAAGAGGGCAGAAATGGTAAAAAATGAAAAAAAAAACGGACGTAAAATTTAAAAATTTCCGAATTCTTAATTAACATTTAGCTAACCGTTTACCAAATGCAATTAAATTTCAGTTTCTGTTGGTCAACAGCAGGAAAAGGAAAACGTTCAACAGAAATTGGATGGAAAATGTTCTGTGTTGGACAAAAATAATGTCGCGGGTGGGCACAAAAAATAATTGAAAATGTTAAAAAAAACTCATTAAATAAGCGATTAATAAACAATATTTAAATTTCATTTATTTAGCAACTTCAAAGGGTGGCGGTCATTCGCCGCCGCCGCCGGCGGTTGTCCCTGTGCAAATTGCAAAGGTGGAAATCGTATTTTTCATAAATGCAAATTGAATTTCCAGGAATTGCCAAATTGGATTCAACTAAATGTTTGGGATGCCACCATTTGTCACAAAGACATCGAAATCACCGGGCAAAGCCAATTGACGGTCAATTGTAAGGGCAACGGATTTGGTAATTAATGTGAAATTTAAATAAATATAATTAAATGCTTTTTTGAATTAGGATGGCACTCTGTGTTTGCGAAATTTCCCATCTCCAAATGTTGTCGTCCCTTAATTTTCTACTTCGAAATCAAAGTCACCAATTTGGAAAGGTAAAATGATTATGCATTTATTGATAACTTTTTCAAATATTTACATTTTATAGTTTTGTCTCGATTGGATTCGCCACCAAGGAAATGCCATTGGACGGAGCAATTGGACAGCATTTGAACAGTTACGGGTACCGAAGTGATGGTTCATTTGGCTGCAATTGTGTCAGTCGACCGTGTAAAATGGCTTTTGGCACCATGCCAATGCCATTCAACGCGGCGATTGGAAAACAGAGGGACCGTCGCTCTTTGGGAGTGCCAATTGGCCATTTCCATTGGGATTTGTGCCCGTGCCAATGCCATCGGACGGCGCATTGGCATTCCAATCGCCAGCATTCTCCACCGGAGATGTGGTCGGATGTGGCGTTTCTTTGGCCACTCGACAGATCTTTTTGACGAAAAATGGCCGACGAATCGGTGGGCCAAACAAAATAAAAAAAAGCAAATAATTTAAATTTCCATTTGTCAGATGACTACTCTTTTTTCACTACAACTCCCGTCAATTCTCTGTTTCCATGCGTTTCTTTGTGGACTGGCGACAAAATTGAGGCCAATTTTGAAGGAATTGTTAATGTATTTAGAATTCACTTAATTAAGGTAAAAATAAAAAGAAAAATTCTATATTTTTTTCAAAATAATAAAGAAAGAATTTGGAATTTTGGCACATTTTTAACATTTCCAAACTGGCAATTCGGCAGAGAAATTAAAAATGGATTACAAATTTTATGATTCATAACAAAAAAATTTTCAATTAGAAAAAGTTAAGAAAAATAGGTTTTGCTGGTGCTTTTAAGAAAGTCAAATCCACCATTTTAGTGGTTAAAGTCGTTCATTTGAGGTGCCAATTTCCGTTTTATTGTATTCCGTTAAGAAATTTAAAAAACCATTTCGGCACAAAATGCCAAAAAAGCCAAAATGGCGATATAAAGTCAAACTAATGTTCTAACCAAATCAAAAAGAATTAAATCGAGGCGATATATCGAATAAAGGAATGTGGAGCCAAACACATCATTCAAAAAAATTATTTTATTAAAAGGGAATCTTTATTTTCTAGCCAATTTTTTCATTTCTAGATAATGTCTTATGAAAAATTTATCATCTTATCACATTTTTAAAATTAGTTATAAAAAGAATTGATAAGTATTCAATTTGTTTTTAATTGCAGCAATTTTAAATTTATTTACCAACCAAGAAAATTATAATTGATAACGAAACTGTTCCCACCTCGCATTCTTTGCCAAATAAATTCTTGATCAGATTTTTTGAAAAATCCTGATTTATCAATTGGGTCTAAGATTTCACCATCTTTGACCTGCCAAAATTTCTGCGCTTAAAAAGCTTTGCTTCATTGTGACAATTTAAGTTTTAATTTTTTTAATAACAAAATTTGTTTAATAATTTATTCTACCCAAACCAACAATTCACATTTCGCCCCCCACCCCTAAAAAAAATTGGGACACGGAGACGGAGAGTGTGCGCTGCAGTTTCAATTGTCGCGCACCCCCTGTCGTCAGCAGCAGTTCCTCCTTGTCCGCCCTCTTCTGACTGCTGCTGGCGGCGGGCGATCGGTCACGCATTTCCCATTAAATAATTGACGGACGAATGACTGACCGATTAGTGCTGATGGATGGATGACCTGTTTTGATCGGGTGGATTTGTTCTCACATCCACTCGAGACGATCTTGTGCCCACTCTTTCTCAGCATATTCCTTTTACGGGAATTGTTCGTCTCGACTCTCATCAGTCTCGAGCAACAAAGGGAGGATTAGTACAATAATTGGGGTACTCTGCTACATGCTCAATCCAGCACAGGGAGGTGGCAAAATAATTAAAATTGATTTTGTCATTAATGTTCTAAATCGGAGTGGACTCTGGATAATTTTTCCCGCAATCACGGATTTTGGGTGCATTTTCTGTTTTGCTGATTCCAAAAATCCAAAAGTCGTTTTGAAAAAAAAATTTCATATTTTGAAATAAAACTTTACTATCACTATTATGGTAACCAAAAATTTAAGTAGCTCTAAGTGTTCTGTGTTGGTCTGCATAATTTAAAAAAAAGTAACCAAATTAGTTTTTCATGAATACAATTTTTGTGTGGTCTATTTGTTAATTATTAATTTTCATTCAAGGCTTTCGAATGATAATAATAAGTTAAATTGAAAAAATTTTTTTGAGAAATGCTCATTTGGTTTTCTTCTTTATTTGTTAATTGTATTATGTCAATGATCGTTCTGGCGCGTTTCTTGGATCCACCATGGTGGGGTAGAAAAAACAAAGAAATTCCTTTTTATTTAAATATAAAAATTTTAGCAAATTTTTGAATTAAAAATGTGTTTGAAGCTTTAAATAGAAAATTGTTTTGTTTTGCCGAAATTGTGATTTTATTTTTAATTTTCTTCCACTTGGCGCATTTAAGAAACGCACTAACAAAAAGTTTATTAAATAATTATAAAAATGTTTATTTTAAATTCCACACTTCGAGAGTTTGTCTCGATTCGAGAGATTCAATTTAATAGCTTTTGTTAAATGAAGTTCTTAGCAAAATGCAAAACAAATTATTTACATAATTATTTTATGACCGATTTTCAAAAAAATTTTAATTTTGAAGAGTGGCATGGAAACAGACCCGAAGCATGACCACGAGCAGTTCCTTGGCAAGGACTAGTCCATGCAGTACGAGGAGTTGACGCCGGAGAAGAGCAAAGAACGGCTCGCGTAATGTAAAAATTTACAAAAAAAATATTAAATATTTTACAGAAAATTAGTGCCAAAAATGGACCTAAACTCGGACGGTCAAGTGGATGAGTTGGAACTACGGGAGCACATCAATTTCATGCAGAAACGTTAAGTGGTGCGTAATATTTAACAAAAAAAAATTTAATTAGTTGAAAGGATTTATTTTTTACTTATCTTGAACATTTTTTTTTTGTTGAAAATTTTGACTGTCTTCTTGGGTTATAATTTTTTATTTTAAGTAATTTCGCTGAATTTTTTAATTTGAAATTTTTGACTTTTCATATTCTCATTATTTTTATCTTTCTCATAATCCTTCATTTGGTTTTTTGAGAATTTTTTAGCTTTTTTTCTTGAAAATTTTGACTGCTTTTTTTGTTTATATTCTTTTCATTTGATAGATTTTCTCGGTTCACTTATAAATTTTCGTTTTATTTTTAATTTTTTCAATTTATTTTCTTATACTGACTAATCCCTAAAAATACAATGAGGTTTTTTTGCAGAACAATGATGTTGAGCGGACATGGAATAATTACAAGGAGGAGCAGCTGAAGGATGGCGTGCTCGATTGGCAAGACTACAGGTGAAGAAAAGGCTAACAGAGGGGGAAAGGGTGGAAAATTCTAAAAAATTTAAGGAATTTGATTTTCTTTACAGGAGGCTGACTACAATTCTGACGGAAAAATGGACAGAAAGGAATACGGCTGTTTCATGCACCCGGAGGACTGTGACCATATGCGGGACACTGTGGTTCAGGTGGATTAGCAAATTTATTTATTTTTAGGAATTAAATTTCTTTTTTTATTAGTATTAAATTCCTTTTTTGTTTATTAAAATCCCTTTTCAACGATTCCTAATTTATATATTTTTTCATTGGTCTTAACTTGGTTGGAATATCGTAGACAAACATTGGCAAATTCGTACTTTATATGAATTGGGGCGCCTATTCCTCCCCCCGTCCGACCTTTTCTGGAATTTTTGTAGAAAAATTTTATGGTAAAATTTCACATACAATTTAAATATTTTATGACCGATTTTCAAAAATTTTCATTTTTGAAGAGTGGCAAGGAAACCGACCCGAAGCATGACCACGAGCAGTTCCTTGGCAAGGACGAGTCCATGCAGTACGAGGAGTTGACGCCGGAGAAGGGCAAAGAACGACTCGCGTAATTCGAAATATTTATAAAAAAAAAGTATTAAATATTTTACAGAAAATTAGTGCCAAAAATGGACCAAAACTCGGACGGTCAAGTGGATGAGTTGGAACTACAGGAGCACATCAATTTCATGCAGAAACGTTAAGTGGTGCGCAATATTTACAAAAAATATTAAAAAGTTATTCGATTTACAATAGGTTTTGTTTTTGTAACTTAGCTGAAATTTTTGATTTTGCACTTTTTTTATCTTTCTCATTATTCCTCATTTGCTTTTCTGAGAATATTATTTTTTTTTAAAGTTATTTTTTACATTTTTAAAATTTTGACTACTTTCATTTTTTATAATCTTTTGATTGATTTTCTCAGCTAGAAGGAGGACTGTGACCATATGCGGGACATTGTGGTTCAGGTTGGTGAGCCGAATTCTTTAAATTTTTATGATTAAATTTCATTTTTTATTAATATTAAATTCCATTTTTGTTTATTAAAGTCCCCCTTTTCAATTTAATTCGTCTTAACTTGGTTGGATTATCGGGGATTGGGGGCAAAATTCACTATATTTCCCTAATGGTAAATAAACCCTCCCCATAATTCTCATATTTACTCATATATTTTCCTAATTATTTATAATTGCTTATTAATAGGAATGATAAATTGCCATGAAATGCCAATATTGGTAACAAAATTGGCAGAATTAATTAAGAATTTAAAATTTACAGCTTTAACGAAACAATTACCAAAATAGCAATTCCCCTCCCCCGATCAAATATTAAAAATCGAAAATTTAAACTTCTTTTTCTACTTTTTTTGTCCATCAATGCAAAAAATGGAATTTTAAACCTTTTGCATAAAAAGAGAAATACATTTTTACGGCATTTTTATGTTCTAAAACCCCAAAATAGGTGTTAAAAACGGGAAAATAGGTGCCGAAAAAATTTTCATTTTTGAAGAGTGGCAAGGAAACCGACCCGAAGCATGACCACGAGCAGTTCCTTGGCAAGGACGAGTCCATGCAGTACGAGGAGTTGACGCCGGAGAAGGGCAAAGAACGACTCGCGTAATTCGAAATATTTATAAAAAAAAGTATTAAATATTTTACAGAAAATTAGTGCCAAAAATGGACCAAAACTCGGACGGTCAATTGGATGAGTTGGTACTACGGGAGCACATCAATTTTATGCTGAAACGTTATGTGATGCGCATTGCGCAATATTTGCAAAAAAGGTTATTTTAAATGGTATGTAAGGCTTATTAAAGCCGTTTTAAGCATAGGCGTAAATTACCGCGAAATGTATGCAAAATTTTATTGGAATTTCCCAATTAAAAGCATCAAAATGAAATTTCTCTCATTCTGATGCGGAAATGCCCAATATTTAGCGCGCTTAAATCCGAACCACGCAAATTGTTGCTTTGTCAAAGGCAGTGAGACGAACAAACGGTGCGAGGAGTGCTAATTGTTTGTTTTTGATCTGAATGCACTGATCAGGAGGAAGGGACGAAACAGCTCGTAAGTATGAAAAGAACAATGAGTTGGGGATGAGTGATCAGAGCTCGATGGGATAGTTATCAGTCATTACCACCGATAATAATGAGAAAAGCCCGTTACCAAATTCGTTTTCACATTTAGTGCAATAGTTTTAGTTTTTTTAAATTGTCACTTGCTTCAAAGTTTACTCTATACAACCCATTCATTTAAATTTTTTAAGAAAATAGTGGTAAAAAAGACCGATATGTCCATCAACGAACGCACTGCGCACTGTAAAACCATCTTCTCAAAAATTGGTCCAAGCGGCAGAAAATGAAAAGGAGGCTGAGCGATCTTCTGACACAGAGGCCAAACCATATTAAATGGGCTATATGCTTATTTTAAAGCAAAAACGAAAGAATTCAAACGGTGGTAAACAAATTAAAAAATTGCAGCGAATTTTCGAATTAATTAATTTGCGTAAACGCACCATTAATTTTCAAACTATAATATGTGGCTCGTCTCGACGGGAGAAAATGCTTTTTCAAAAAATCAATAAAAATTACTTCATTTAATAATGTTAAAATATTCTGCTGGCTTGAGTAATGCAAAAATGAACAAAACTCGTGCACTCTTTACCAGTTTTACCAATGAGCTACCGAGGCACATCACTTTCTTTTTATGGGTCTATTCCACTCCAGCTTTCCGCGTTTTTACCGCACAGCCAGTTTCTTATTTTTTTACATAAATCTTACCGTTGCTCCCATAGTAAGGAGAAGATATTACGCAAAAAGTTCACTTATTTTCTTTTGATATTATTGTCTTGCGATGGAGAAACCTAAACAATTGTACTGTTTAAGGCTCTAATCAGTCTTCTGTGATTTTTCAATTAAAGTTTTTATTTACAATAAGCTAGCTAAAGAAAGTTTTGTCGTTAATTCATTTTTTGGGCCTTTACATGGCCAACTTACGGCGTGTCACCCCTTTTTCTGTTTAAATTCTCGCATCCCAAATAAATATCAAGCTTTTTAAATTAATTAATTACCAAAAATAATCGTTGCTCATTAATCTTTTCTTAGATCGATTTGGCCGACAATTATATATTCGAAGCTCATTCATTTGTTTTGAGTTTTACCAAACATTTTAAAGAATTTAATGTGCAGGCCTGCTTAGGATTGACAATATCTAAAGTTCGATCACTTATGGGCATAAATGGGCTTATATTTTGGTAAATTTTTTCCTCTGCAAGAAAGATATCATTTTCTATAACCTTTTAAACTATTTTTTTACAATCAAATTATCTAAATTTTTCCGATTATATTCATAATTTATTTGTTTTCTTCTGATTGTCTTGGAACATTTTTTGTTTTTTATTTTCTCATGGTATTTATGTCCATCAAGTATTTGTATTTCACAGCTTTGTCATTTAATGATCTTCCACTTTCTTTTTGTCTTTTTATTTTTAAGTTGTTTTTAAGTTTCTAATATTGCTTATCGGCAGGGTCAACTGGTCAGGCGGAAGAAAATTATATGCAACTCATTTTTTGCAGCGGAATAAATGATTACCTTTCCTTCTTCTGGTACATTAGCGTCTAAAATTTCCGTATCTTTTTGTAGGCCCTCCAACTAAGATACGCTACTACCTCACGCTGCAAGCGTTTCCTTAAAGCCTAGCTAGGTTGTGCTGCTGGCCTGCTTTTCGGATTGACACTATCTAAAGTTCTATCACTAAGGGCAGTTTTAATTTCTATGACGAATTGGTTATTAATTCATGTTACTTGACTTTCATTATAAATCTAAAACATATTTTCTTTCGTCCTCATCTTTATAAATGTTTATCCTATTGGCCTATAAAAATATTTCTGATTGCAGTTGCTGCTCAAATTTACATTTATTTCTTTAGTTATATGTCTATTAATTTTCTTAATGTTAAATTTTTTTAAATCGATCTCTTAGCATATATTTGGCTCTGTTTTGCTGGTCTCATTTACTCGTACTGATGAATCAGCTAAATATTATTTTGACAATTAAATTACCAAAATTTTCTGCTTATCGGCGACACCATTTGAGGGTAAACAGATCAAATGGAAGAAAATCCAAGATTGGAACATGTGAGCTTTTTTCCAATCAAAAATGAGTTGCATTTAATTTATCATTCAACCTGATCAGTTGGCCCCTTTATTTCCGATGACTTTCCTAATAGCCGGAGGATGCGTACATAAGCATTTTTTGGTGAGGAACTACTGTGATGACATAACATCACTAATCAGCGGAGAAATTAAACTCTGGCAGACGTTGCTTGAGCACAAGAAAGCGGAGCTCTCCAAAAAAGCGAGAAAATCCTTGTGGTACGAAACAAAATAATTTGTATGTAACTTTTTGACCGCTTTTCCCGCAACCGAGTGTTATCTTTTCAATGACTTTCGTAATTGCTGGAGGAGAAATATAGTGAAAAACATTCTTGCCAAAAAAATAATTTTTTAAATTTTAGATGTCCAATAAATCAAAAAATCCTTCAAATCCTCAATGGCACAAAAAAATTGATCTTATGTACGAAGCGGTTCATCAGTTAAATAAGGCGACAAATGCTTTAAACGAAAAGTAATTAACCTTTTGCAAAATATTAATCACATGGGCCTAACTCAATTTCACCAAAAATGGTCCGGAGGGTCTCTTCATCTCTCCGGGCATAACAACTATTTCGTACGGTTGGGTCTTCAAATAGACCAAGTAAATCGTGCACATAAGAATATGTCGGGGTTAGTTCTCACGAGCGGGATGCTTGTCGATATTTACCCGATCAAATTGGCAAACATCCGAAACCGAGTCGGAGTGGCCTGGAGAGCGCCTGCAGTGGTGGAGGAACCGCATCCTCCTCCACATGACCAAGCACGGCTACCAAATGGACGTTTGGAGAATCGTCCTCCAAGGGTGGCTCGTCGACTTCAGATAAACCGAAGATGAAAAGAATTTTGGCAGGACAGCAACAGTTGCCGCAATCCCCGAGGCCCGGAGAATGTCACCATAACGACAAAATTTTCTTTGAAATTTAATTTACTTTCGTTATTTTTCATCGATCAATTTCCATTGGCTCAATCCTAATTATGAGTCACCTTTTCTCTTCTTCATATTTTTATGGGGTTTTCCATTTGTTTGTGCACATTTTTGCGTGCCTGGCCCCGCCTCCATTCATTTGTAAGGGTATAAAAGCCCGGCCCATTCTCCGTTTTCCTCACTTCTTGCTGCTTGCTTCTTGTTCAGATTTCTTCAAGTTACTTCTGCTTGTATCGGCATTAAGTCAACCGGACAGTTTTCTGTCCAACCAAACCAAATCGAACAATTAATTGTAATTGTGAATATTTGAATAAAGGTTAAGAAAAAGTCTTAGTCTTTTCTCTATCTGTAAAAGGGACACTCAAGAGCCCTTTAATACAGACCATTAAGCCATTGACCCCCGTTGGGTCAGAAAAGGCTTACCAAAGGAAAGGAGAAGCATTTTCCTCCTTTCAAATTGTCCCTTCAGTAAAGGAGAGGAATTTCCTCCCTTTAATTTGTCCATTTGGACTTTGCGAGTCTCTGTCTTTTGGACAGAAATTCGCTTCACTTCCCCTTCTGCCGGGAAGTGCATTTTTTGCGGCCTTTCGCCGACAACGTATGACTGAAGAGGGAGCGAACAAAAATAAAAGAGTACATTGGCAAGCTCAAGAGGGAGAGGTCAAAGTCGGAGGAGGACATGGGCAAACCAATTTTGGAGACTGCGGTAAATTTGCAAGCGTTATTTTTAGCAATTCTGGGAGCCTACATGAAATATGGGGTGGTTGACAGTCCAATAAAAATCCTAAAAAATAAAAACTAAGAAATAAAAAGATTTAAGTTCTCACAAACCTATTTTGGTATTATAGGACAGACAATTTTCAGGCCAATAGCGGAGAATAAAAAAGCTTGGGGCCTTAAAATGCAGAATTTTAAGCGTAAGTTCCCATTTCCAGCTTTGTTCACTTTTTGTCAATCTCAAACTTCGAAGTTGACTGATTTTACTTATTTTCACTAAGAAAAATTTTATAATTTTTTTCTAAAAATATTTTAAAACAAAATTTAATTGTATTATACATCAATTAAAGTTTATTTATTTTCATGTTTGGATTTAGAATCTTGGCTCAAATATAGGAATTTAATTTAATCAACTGAGACACCAATTTTTACTATTCCTCACGTGTTCTCCATCAAGGAGAAAAATAAATACAAAATTAGATTTTTTTATTCCTTATAACTTTTTATTTTTCGCTATCGGCCCGTAATATAAAAAATCCGTATCCCTGCTCTACCCAATGATACCAAATTTATATTTTTCTTTTCCGAATGAGCTCGCGAGGTTCCCTTTAGTGACCGGACGGGATCGGATACCGCGGGATTCAATTCGGGATAATTGAATATTGCTATTTATTCATTTTTCTTAAAAAACCTTAAAATTCTAAAAAAATTTATGGTCATCAAAATTACTCTTAATTTTCAAAATTTGCCGCAAATGTTGGCTATTTTTGACTTTTTTCAAAAAAGGGTTTTAAAAAATTATATTCCTAAATGAATTGGCTGCCTTTTGTTTTATTTATTGTCAGAAGAAATTATTGTCAAAAGCAATTACTTTCACTAAGTCGCTTCATTTTTTAAAGCGTTGGCTTTAAGCAATTATTTGAGTGGGATATTTCGCTAATACTTGAGTTGTTCCCAGTTCATAAGTTTTCATGGCAGCAACGGGATATTGTAAGAAATAATTTACTGAGCAGTTAAAACACGGAAAGCTGGTGTTTATTAGTTCCAGGCGGATGTGGCTCGGTAGCGCAATATTTTCCTTTTTTGCCTCACAAACAAGTCGGCATTCTTTTGATATAAAATCATTTGGCATTATGTAATGCTATCCATTTGTAGTTGATTATGCACATCCCAATTTATCATTAGCTTATTAAACCTCTCAACTAAAACTTTTCTCCCAATGGATATATTTTTTTGTTTTTCTATCAATTCTCCGATCTGGTATTCTCGCTTGCATTTGTTTCATTAAACACCATTGAAATCTGTTGTGATAAATAATGAACAGCTCAATTCATCATTTCTTATTTTGTAAATCTCATATTTAAAAAAATCATAAAAAACCAAAAAAGTCAAAAATGGTTATATTTTATTCTTGCAGAAATTATAAATATTTTTTTAAATTTTTTTTTGACATATAAAAACATAGGTAAAAAAAGGTAAAATCAATTGGAACGTAAGGAATTGAACCAACAAAATTCAATTTTCTCTTAGATTATTAATTTGTTTATGTATAAAAATTATCCAATAGATTCCTTGTGTTATCACATCGTTAAAACCTGGATAAATTGACCACTACGGATCAATAAACAGCTTAAATATATCTAATGGAAACTGGCGAAATCTTTCATAAATAAAGGTGCAATTTTAGGCTAAAAAACCCCCAAATAAGAAAATAGGCATTAAAAATGCAATATATGCACTAAAAAACGTTATATAGATTGTAATTAGAATCTTAATGACGATGATCAATAAATTTATCTAATTCAAATTTTGATATTTTATTTTTTAAATTATTTTTCAAAAAATGAGAAATTGTAGTTACTTTATCGAACGGGAAATCATTGGACGCCAATTTAAAACTGTTATGTAATGCGCAAAAGCACTGGTTTTGGCATGTTCTCCTCTCATTTCTTTTTTCCCCTCGCAAATTGTGCGCCAAAAATTATTTTTTATTTAACAAAAAATAACCAAAAAAATTTACTTTAATTATCAGGGCTGCAAAAAATATGCACGAAAAATGACCAAAATATGCACATAAATATGCAAATAAAATTGCCAAATATGCCCCAAATATGCACAAAAATCGTAAAATATGGCACGAAATATGCATTAAAAAGTTGAAAATTAGGGGTGCAAATTCAATAAAAAACAAAAAAAAATTTCACTAGTGCACTTGAAAATGAGCTTACATTTCTTTTAGAAAATTCTCTTAGCAAATATTTACATTTTTTAAATCAAAAATTTTGCCATGAAAAAAAATTTGGGCAAGAATTTTTGAGAAAATTTTCCAATTCGATGAAATTTCAGAGGGTGAGGGGGCTAATTGAGAAAATTGGCGCTAGCTTAAAAGAGAGTATCTTTTTGACTTTTTTTTTTCACTTTTTTGACATAATTTTTTTTGATTATTTTACATTATAATGATGAATATTAAGGATTAACAGCACAATTATGGCGAATAAAAGTATATTCACGATTTTTTATCAAAAAAATTTTTGAAAAACAAAAGGGTCCCTCCCCCACTGTGAAATGCGTACCATCTGTTAAAAAAGCAAATTCTGTATCAAAATAAACAAAAAAAAAAAAAATTTTTTTGGCCAAAAAATGGAAAAAAATTTTAAAAAGGCACTCTTTTAAACTGTCGCCGAAAATTTCTCACTTTTTTTTTAATTCAGAGGGCACTCAAAGCAGAGTTGGAAAAGCAAAAACTGATGATGTAACACATTGAATTGAAGGCAAAAGTCTTCAACATGGAGCAGGAAAAGCACCAATTCGAGAAAAAATACGGTAGGGAGAATTTTGAAAATCAATTATAAATTTACAATACCGTATCCCGAGACTTACTGTTAAATAAAAAAAATGAAAAAAACGGACATAAAATTTAAAAATTTCCAAATTCTTAATTAACATTTAGCTGACCGTTTACCAAATGCAATTAAATTTCAGTTTCTGTTGGTCAACAGAAGGAAAAGGAAAACGTTCAACAGAAATTGGATGGAAAATGTTCTGTGGTGGATAAAAACAATGTCGCGGGTGGGCACAAAAAATAATTGAAAATGTTAAAAAAAACTCATTAAATAAGCGATTAATAAACAATATTTAAATTTCATTTATTTTTAGCAACTTCAAAGGGTGGCGGTCATTCGCCGCCGCCGGCGGTTGTCCCTGTGCAAATTGCAAAGGTGGAAATCGTATTTTTCATAAATGCAAATTGAATTTCCATCAGGATTTGCCAAATTGGATTCAACTAAATGTTTGGGATGCCACCATTTGTCACAAAGACATCGAAATCACCGGGCAAAGCCAATTGACGGTCAATTGTAAGGGCAACGGATTTGGTAATTAATTTTGAAATTGAAATAAATATAATTAAATGCTTTTTTGAATTAGGATGGCACTCTGTGTTTGCGAAATTTCCCATCTCCAAATGTTGTCGTCCCTTAATTTTCTACTTCGAAATCAAAGTCACCAATTTGGAAAGGTAAAATGATATTTTATGCATTTATTGATAACTTTTTCAAATATTTACATTTTATAGTTTTGTCTCGATTGGATTTGCCACCAAAGAAATGCCATTGGACGGAGCAATCGGACAGCATTTGAACAGTTACGGGTACCGAAGTGATGGTTCATTTGGCTGCAATTGTGTCAGTCGACCGTGTAAAATGGCTTTTGGCACCATGCCAATGCCATTCAACGCGGCGATTGGAAAACAGAGGGACCGTCGCTACGTTGGGAGTGCCAATTGGCCATTTCCATTGGGATTTGTGCCCGTGCCAATGCCATCGGACGGCGCATTGGCATTCCAATCGCCAGCATTCTCCACCGGAGATGTGGTCGGATGTGGCGTTTCTTTGGCCACTCGACAGATCTTTTTGACGAAAAATGGCCGACGAATCGGTGGGCCAAACAAAATAAAAAAAGCAATAATTAAATTTCCATTTGTCAGATGACTACTCTTTTTTCACTACAACTCCCGTCAATTCTCTGTTTCCATGCGTTTCTTTGTGGACTGGCGACAAAATTGAGGCGAATTTTGGGCCAAGTTTCAAATTCAATTTGGCCACTCTTTGAACAAAACAGAAGCAACAATTCGGAAAGGACGATTGATTATTCATTTAATTAATTAATTATTTAATTAATTCTTTTTTTTCTTCATTCTATTTTAATTTTGCTTTGTTTTCATTTTTTATGTTATGCTATATTGTTTATTTGTCAATGAATAAAATTTATTGTTTTAATAGCCTTTTATTATTTGTTTTCCTTTTTTCATTTAAAAATTAGGTAAATAGGGACAACCGAATAAATTTTAAGAAATTAACAATTTTGAAGAAATTGTTAAAAATATTAAATTCACCAAAATCTCCTCTTTTTTCTTTCCACTCATTTTGATTCCATTTTGTTAATAAAATACAAAGTTATTGAAAATGTTATGTGATAAATTTAAACAAAAATAAATTATTTTTTATTACAAATAAAAGTGAAGACTGAAAAAAATTTAAAAAAGCTTACAACACCTTCGATTCCCAGGACGTCTCCGTTCCAAGTACTAAGAAGGCCCAACGTTGCTTAACTTGCCAGATCGGACGGGATGGCGTGCTTTCAACGTGGTATGGTCGTAAGCGAAAGGAATCCATTTGAAATCAATTAAATAGTCAATTTTATAATGCATTTATCTTTTTGGTTAATTTAACACAGAACATGAAATGTTAATGTATTTAGAATTCACTTAATTGAGGTATATTTTTTTCAAAATAAAAGAGAAAGAATTTGGAATTTTGGCACATTTTTAATAAATTTCCAAACTGGCAATTCGGCAGAGAAATTAAAAAATGATTACAAATTTTAAGATTCATAACAAATTCTTTTAAAACTCATAAATGAAGCTTTAAAACCTCCCAATTTCAAAATTTGGTTAAGAAAAATAGGGTTTTCTGGTGCTTTTAAGAAAGTCTGGTTAAAGTCGTTCATTTGAGATGCCAATTTCCATTTTATTCTATTCCGTTAAGAAATCTAAAAAACCATTTCGGCACAAAATGCCAAAAAAGGCAAAATGGCGATATAAAGTTAAACTAATGTTCTAACCAAATTAAAAATGCTTTTTCAACCTTATCTCGGAAAATCAAGAGCGAATGAAATTCTTTTCACCTGAAGGTAATAGGAGAAAAATGAAGGGCATAAATTGAAAAATTTAATGAATTTTTTAAGAAAATTAAAATTATAAAGTTTAGCCTAACTTTTTATAACTGCTCTTTTGAATTCAAAATGATTCTCTTACATGTCCTATGCCCAACGTTGCTTCACAGATCGTTGGTCGGGATTTTATCTAATTTTAAAGGTAATAAATAAACTCGTAAAAACCATAGAAAAACAATGGCTCTATTATAGTTTTTCTTTTATTAAAGCTCAAAGTTTTATTAATTGCATGAGTAAAACACTCGAATTTTGAAACTTAGCGATTCTAATTAAAAAATTTTGAAAATTCACGCCCACTTAAAAATTGTCCATTTCATTTTTCGTTGTTCAACTTTTTAAGCCCTAATCGTAGCATTATGCTTTACTTTTTTCCCAACTTGGATTAAAAATGGTTTCTCACCCATTTTTTAGCTTATCATTTTGCTCAACAACAAAAGCCAAAAAAATGGATTAATTATTTATTTGAAAGAGCGTATTTATTGATTGATATATGACACAATTTTGCCTAATTACTTTTGTCTACAAATGCCGCCACCCTATAAAGGCGAACAGATTCAGCGCATAACAGCAAATGTTCATTCATTTATTTGGCACTGATAAATGTTATTTCCCAAATTTAAATTTCAATAAAATTTAAATTTTTAAAATATTTCTTAGATAGCACAATACCTTTTCTTTAATTTGAAACAATGTCATCATCCATCGCTTCGCCAGATGCATTTTTCCGTTCAGAAACTGATCAGGGTAATAGAAAAATTTGTAAAAAGAATTCAAAAATATAAAATAATTATTTTAAAAAATACAAAATTTAAATTTTTATCACCAACAGCAGAAGCAGAAGAAGTGAGCAAATATGAAGTGTTAAGTTGGCACGGACTTTTGGGTGATCAATTGTCAGCTGAATTGTTCGTCACTGATCAGCAGCTGCTGAAGGTGGGCCAATTTTGAATGGACAAATGATCAAACAGCGGAAGGGGAGGGGAGGCCAAAAACAGAGAAATATTTTTGGGAAATTTATTTCGAAATTTCCTCTTCGTTTTAAAAGTGTTCCAATGATATAAAATTATAAGGAGAAAGGGCCGCCGACCTATTCCTAGGGCAATTAAATGGCATTTTGCCAAAACCATTCAATTATGAAATGAAGACAAATCAGGAATTTATTTATTGGTCTGAATTATTTTTATTTAAGGAATGCCGAGAAAAACTTGCCAACTCCGAATTGAGGGAAACGAAATTGTTGTGCAATAACGGGGAACTGAATGCTGAGAATGTGAGAAAAAAGAAAACGATGAAATTTCAGAGGGCGAGGGGCCTAAATAGAGAAAATTTCACTTTTTTAATTCAGAGGGCACTCAAAGCAGAGTTGGAAAAGCAGAAACGGATGACGGAACACATTGAATTGAAGGCAAAAGTCTTCAACATGGAGCAGGAAAAGCACCAATTCGAGAAAAAATACGGTAGGGAGAATTTTGAAAATTAATTATAAATTTCCAATACCGTATCCTGAGACTTACTGTCAAATAAGCATTTAAAAAAGAATTTCTTTAAATTTTCATATTTAGTTTCTGTCGAAGTGTTCAATTCATTGGTGGAACGCATCAAACAATTGGAAAATCAGCAGCAGAAGAAAGAGGAGGGCAGAAATGGTAAAAAAAAATGAAAAAAAAAGGACATAAAATTTAAAAATTTCCAAATTCTTAATTAACATTTAGCTGACCGTTTACCAAATGCAATTAAATTTCAGTTTCTGTTGGTCAACAGAAGGAAAAGGAAAACGTTCAACAGAAATTGGATGGAAAATGTTCTGTGGTGGATAAAAACAATGTCGCGGGTGGGCACAAAAAATAATTGAAAATGTTAAAAAAAACTCATTAAATAAGCGATTAATAAACAATATTTAAATTTCATTTATTTTTAGGAACTTCAAAGGGTGGCGGTCATTCGCCGCCGCCGGCGGTTGTCCCTGTGCAAATTGCAAAGGTTGAAATCGTATTTTTCATAAATGCAAATTGAATTTCCATCAGGATTTGCCAAATTGGATTCAACTAAATGTTTGGGATGCCACCATTTGTCACAAAGACATCGAAATCACCGGGCAAAGCCAATTGACGGTCAATTGTAAGGGCAACGGATTTGGTAATTAATTTTGAAATTGAAATAAATATAATTAAATGCTTTTTTGAATTAGGATGGCACTCTGTGTTTGCGAAATTTCCCATCTCCAAATGTTGTCGTCCCTTAATTTTCTACTTCGAAATCAAAGTCACCAATTTGGAAAGGTACATAAATGATATTTTATGCATTTATTGATAACTTTTTCAAATATTTACATTTTATAGTTTTGTCTCGATTGGATTCGCCACCAAAGAAATGCCATTGGACGGAGCAATTGGACAGCATTTGAACAGTTACGGGTACCGAAGTGATGGTTCATTTGGCTGCAATTGTGTCAGTCGACCGTGTAAAATGGCTTTTGGCACCATGCCAATGCCATTCAACGCGGCGATTGGAAAACAGAGGGACCGTCGCTACGTTGGGAGTGCCAATTGGCCATTTCCATTGGGATTTGTGCCCGTGCCAATGCCATCGGACGGCGCATTGGCATTCCAATCGCCAGCATTTTCCACCGGAGATGTGGTCGGATGTGGCGTTTCTTTGGCCACTCGACAGATCTTTTTGACGAAAAATGGCCGACGAATCGGTGGGCCAAACAAAATTAAAAAAGCAATTAATTTAAATTTCCATTTGTCAGATGACTACTCTTTTTTCACTACAAGTGCCGTCAATTCTCTGTTTCCATGCGTTTCTCTGTGGACTGGCGACAAAATTGAGGCCAATTTTGGGCCAAGTTTCAAATTCAATTTGGCTACTCTTTGAAGAAAGTCGAAGAAACAACGGAAAAGGATGATTAATCATTCATTAATTAATTATTTAATTAATTCTTTTTTTTTCTTCATTCTATTTTAATTTTGCTTTGTTTTCATTTTTTATGTTATGCTATATTGTTTATTTGTCAAAGAATAAAATTTACTGTTTTAATTTAGTCTTTTTTTCCTTTTTTCATTTAAAAATTAGGTAAATAGTGACAACCGAATAAATTTTAAGAAATTAACAATTTTGAAGAAATTGTTAAAATATTAAATTCACCAAAATCTCCTCTTTTTTCTTTCCACTCATTTTGATTCCATTTTGTTAATAAAAAAATACAAAGTTATTGAAAATGTTATGTGATAAATTTAAACAAAAAAAATAAATTATTTTTTATTACAAATAAAAGTGAAGACTGAAAAAAATTTAAAAAAGCTTACAACACCTTCGATTCCCAGGACGTCTCCGTTCCAAGTACTAAGAAGGCCCAACGTTGCTTAACTTGCCAGATCGGACGGGATGGCGTGCTTTCAACGTGGTATGGTCGTAAGCAAAGGAATCCATTTGAAATCAATTAAATAGTCAATTTTATAATGCCATTTTTCTTTTTGGTTAATTTAACACAGAACAAGGAATTGTTATGTATTTAGAATTCACTTAATTAAGGTAAAAATAAAAAGAAAAATTCAATATTTTTTCAAAATAATAAAGAAAAGTTGGAATTTGGTACATTTTTAACATTTCCAAACTGGCAATTCGGCAGAGAAATTAAAAATGGATTACAAATTTTAAGATCATAACAAAATTCATTTAAAACTCATAAATAAAGTTTTTTTTCCTAGAGCACAAAATTTAGGCGCGCAAAAAGCTTCGCTTCACTGAGACGGTTTAGGAATAATTTTTCTAACAGTGCTATGTCATTTTTCGTAAAGTGCATATTTTAGAGGTTTTTTTCGAGAAAAACTCCTTATAACTTTTTAAACACAACCAAATTAAATATACTGATATCATATGAAATCTCTTGGATTACTTTATTAGCATGAAAAATCTCAGATTAATTCATTCCTTCATAAAGTTCTGATCAAAATGTTCAAAAAATTGCCATAAGTTTTTGAAAAGTGGATAAAATTTTCTGAGATTTTTTTGCTATTAGAGCAAGCCAAGCCAAGAGATTTCATATTAATTAATTTGGTTGTGTTTAAGAAAAGTTATGTGAACTTTTTCTCGGAAAACCTGTAAAATTAGCACTTTTATGAAACGAATTAGAATCATTTTAATATAAAATTTTTTTTAAATAATTATTCTACCCAAACCGACAATTCACATTTCGCTCCCCCCCCCCCCCCCTAAAATTGGGACACGGAGACGGAGAGTGTGCGCTGCCGTTTCAATTGTCGCGCACCCCCTGTCGTCAGCAGTTCCTCCTTGTCCGCCCTCTTCTGACTGCTGGCGGCGGACGATCGGTCACACATTTCCCATTAAATAATTGACGGACGAATGACTGACCGATTAGTGCTGATGGGTGGCTGACCTGTTTTGAACGGGTGGATTTGTTCTCACATCCACTCGAGACGACTTGTGCCCACTCTTTCTCAGCATATTCCTTCTACGGGAATTGTTCGTCTCGACTCCATCAGTCTCGAGCAACAAAAATTGATTTTGTCATTAATTTCTAAATCAGAATGGACTCTGGGTGACTTTTTCCGGTCCATAATCATGGGTTTTGGGGGTGTATTATCTGTTTTGCTGATTTTCAAAAATGCCAGAGTCCGATTTTGTGTTTTTACAAATTTTACTATCGCTGGGTAACAAAAATTTAAATGACATTCGTAGCTCTAAGTGTTTGTTTTGGTCTGCATAATTTAAAAAAATTTAATCCAGTAAAAAATTGTAACCAAATTAGTTGTTAATAATTTCAATTTTTGGGTTGTCTATTTTTTTTATTCAAGGCTTCCAATGATAATAATATAATAATTTAAATTGTAATTTTTATTGAGAAATGCTCATTTTGTTTTCTTCTTTATTTGTTAATTGTATTACATCAAATAAAATCATTCTGGAGCGTTTCTTAGATGTTCCATGGAGTAGAAAAAACAAAGAAATTCCTTTTTATTTAAATATAAAAATTTAGCCAATATTTAAATCTAATAAATTTGTGTTTGACGCTTTAGTTTTTATTATTTTTTTAAATTCAGTGATTTTATTATTATTATTAAGTAGAAAACTTTAGCTATTTATCAATACAAAAAAAAAGAAAATTGTTTTATTTTTGCATTTTCTTCCACTTGGCGCATCTAAAAAATTTATTTAAATTCAAAAGATTTAAATTTTATAATTAATCAGCGCTATGTTTTGGCGTCTGAACTGCTTGGCCGCCATTCTGTTCGCACTTGTGCTGCACCTCCAGCACTTTTTGGCTCGGCTCCGCCACTACTGACGAACAGAACAAAGCGCCTCATGTTGACCACCATAAGCTGACCGAAACGCAGCAATACGAAGTGGGTAAAACAACAAAAAACGCCAATTAATTAAGGCAATTAGCAATGCTCGAGACTCAATTAATAACTTTAAATTTTGTTAAAATGAAGGCCTATTCAAAATGAAATATGTACAATATTATTTACATATTATTAATAATCAGTCATTAAATAATTTAATTATCTTAAATATCACTTGAGTTTTCAAGTTATTGAATAATTTTGTGATATAATTACATAAACAAATTTTAAACATTTTATGACCGATTTTTCAAAAAATTTTAATTTTTGAAGAGTGGCAAGGAAACCGACCCGAAGCATGACCACGAGCAGTTCCTTGGCAAGGACGAGGCCAGGCAGTACGAGGAGTTGACGCCGGAGAAGAGCAAAGAACGGCTCGCGTAATTTTAAAAATTTACAAAAAAAATTTTTATTTAATATTTTAAAGAAAATTAGTGCTAAAAATGGACCTATACTCGGACGGTCAAGTGGATGAGTTGGAACTACGGGAGAACATCAAGTTCATGCAGAAGCGTTATGTGGTGCGTAATATTTAATAATAAATTTAATTAGTTGAGGGGATTTATTTTTTTTACTTAGCTGAAAGATTTATTATTTTTTTTTTGAAATTTTGACTGTCTTCTTGGGTTATAATTTTTTATTTTAAGTAATTTCGCTGAAACTTTTTAATTTGAAATTTTTGACTTTTCATATTCTCATTATTTTAGCTTTCTCATAATCCCTTATTTGGTTTTTTGAGAATTTTTTTATAGCTTTTTTTTTGAATTTTGACTGCCTTCTTTTGCTTATATAAATATAAAGTTTTTTTTTTTTTGCAGAACAACGATGTTGAGCGGACATGGAAGAATTACAAGGAGGAGCAGCTGAAGGATGGCGTGCTCGATTGGCAAGACTACAGGTGAAGAAAAGGCTAACAGAGGGGGAAAAGGTGGAAAATTCTAAAAAATTTAAGGAATTTGATTTTCTTTACAGGTGGCTGACTACAATTCTGACGGAAAAATGGACAGAAAGGAATACGGCTGTTTCATGCACCCGGAGGACTGTAGCGGGACATTGTGGTTCAGATGGGTGAGCCGAAATTTTTTATTTTTATGAATTAAGTTTTATTTTTTATTAGTATTAAATTTTCTGGCACAATTTGCATAAAAATAGGAATATATTTTTACGGCATACATACTTATGTCTAGGGATACAACTTTTAGGTGCTAAAAACTGCCATCCCCAAAATAGGTGCTAAAAATGGGAAAATAGGTGCCAAAAAGTTTCAAATTTATGTGATGTAAAACGACAAATTTACTCAAAAAAGTAACCAAATCACTATTTAGATAAAAATTTTTAAATTCAAAAATTTTTGCCAAGAATGTAAATAAAATAAATGTTGGAAATTAATTATTCCCATTTTGATTTTTTGAAATTGAAAATGCAATTCGTGGTGAGTCGATCCAAAAAAAAACTCTGTGTGTCCAAAAAAAACTCAGTGTGGGCGATCCAAAAAAAAACTCAGTGATTGCTTGGTCATTTTCCGGAAGCCGATCGCACCATTTTCGGGGCACCAAAAGTGCCTGATCCGGAATCCGTACCGGCCCGGTTAAGAACAATTTTTTGTTCAGTTTTTCAAGGGCTATTTCCCAGGCCCGGTCCGGTTCTCGATCCATTCACTTGATGGATCAGGTACATATGCCGGAGGACCCCCAGCCTCGCCCCCGACCCTGTCGGTGGCCAACCCAAGTTAAGCGTGCCGGAACCTGCGGCTTTTTTGTACAGCTCGATGAGCTCTACAAAACGGTATCAATGACGTCCGGCTGTGTCTACTACAAATGGAGAAGATTGGCGAGAAGTGATGTGAAAAATTGAAAAAAATTGAAAATGACTTGCGTCCCGACGTACATTAGGGTTAACCGGACGGCACCGTTATTTTGTAAATTGAATAATTAAATTTATTTATTTAATTTTATCAATCACTGAGTTTTTTTTTGGATCGCCCACACTGAGTTTTTTTTTGGATCGACCTAGCACCGCAATTTTAATTCTAAAATTTCTGCGCACTTAATACGCACAGATAAACACAAAAAACTCTTTTCCACTTGGTTTGGAGTTTCTACGATGACTTTTATAAGGGGTCAGGGCAGGTCATCCACGGGCAACTCATCCACATTTTTCTCGGATAAAAATTAAAATTAAATGGATGCAAAATGCCGATGAAAAATAAAATAAAATTGTTAAAATCTTCGCTTAGAGTTGGTGATGGCGCATGGCTGTGCTGTTTTCCAATTGTGACATGAGTCTATCATTAAACCCATTGGTTTTTGCGGACCATTGACAGTTTTTACGCTTGGGCAAGTAAAGTACATTGGTTACCCGAAATTTTTTTAAATTTTGCGTAAAATTTAAAAATCCGGGGGGCGCTTTGGCTCAATTTCGAATCCCGGCCCAGATTAGAACATTTTTAGAAAATTAAAAAAAAAATTTTGCTTATATTGCTAAAGCATTGACTATTTATAACACTCATCAAGTTCATTATAGACTCAAGCTATGCCGGTTTTTATCGGTTTTATTTTATTTTTCATCGGCGTTTTGCACCCATTTAATTTTAATTTTTATCCGAAAAAATGTGGATGAGTTTTGCCTTGTGGACGACTTGACTATGGATGACCTGCCACTAGAGAAAGACAAAACAACTTTTTCTTAAGAAAAATATTGTTTATCTGAGATCAATAGGGATGCTAATTTTATGTAAGAAAAATCGCGAAATATGTAAATAAAATATGTATAAAAAATGCTAAAATATGTATGAAATATGTACAAAAATCCCCAAATATGTACTAAAATATGTAAATAAAAATTTTTTAAATGGTTATTTTTTTGAAAAAAATTCTTCGTAAAAAGTGAAATAGGCACAAAATGCCATAAAAGTGACCAAAATAGGCTTAGAATCACATTTTAGTATTTCAAAAATTAATTTTTGGTACTTAATTTTTTGAAAAAAATTCGATTTTTTAGGGATACACTTTCAAACAAAAAAAATTAATTTTTCACAAAAAATTTCTATAAATTCTCAAAAAACATCAAAATATGTTTAAAAAAATTCACATTTAGGTTGTTATTTAATTATTAACAATGTTCATTTTGCCAACAACATATAAAACAACTTATCTTTTAAATTTCGGTCAATTTTTAAAAATTGCTTTTAGCGGGAAATATCATTTGGAGGATAGATAATGCACAAATGAGAGGGTGCTGCAATTCAGTATACGGTCATACAAAAGCATTTTAATGAAGGAGGGTAGAGAAAAACTTATTCAAAAGAGAGTGCAATGGCAAGAGATTTAAGACAGAGAGAGAAAAGAAACCTAATGAGAAATCTGCGTCTATGACCAAAAGAATCAGCGAAGAAGGGAAGCGAACTCTCTTCCCATTGCACTCTCCTTTGAATAAGTTTTTCTCTACCCTCCTTCGTCAAAATGCTTTTGTATGACCATATACTGAATTGCAGCACCCTCTCTCTCATTTGTGCGTTCCTCCAAATGATATTTCCCAAAATTTTTAAAAATTGACCGAAATTTTAAAAATAAGTTGTTTTATACGTTATTGGCAAAATGAACATTGTTAATAATTAAATAACAATCAAAATGTTGATCTCCGATGAAACAATATTTTTCTTAAGAAAAAGTTGTTTTGTCTTTCTCTATCTGCCACTGTGCCTTTTATAATGCGTATTTTTGCCTATTTCGGGATTTTTTGCTTAATGTGTCTATTTTAGGATTTTCAGAAAATTGCATAAAAATGCATGAAAAACCAATAACCCCATAAATGACCGGAAAATTTCAGAAAATACACCCCTATCAATTGTAAAATTTTTCTAAAAATTGATTCCCAAAATTTAATTTTTTTTTTCTTAATCACAAATTTTTGGATTTAATTTATTCTTATCGATAATTTTTTTATATTTAATAATTACATTTACAGTTCAAATATAAACAAAAATAGTTTTTTTTAAAACATAGAAAGCTTTTTTTTTTGGGTTTTGGTACATATAAATAGCGTAGCATTTTATTTCATGTGGCAAAAATTGTACTGAAAATCAATCAAAACACTAAAAAAATGTTGTCACAATAATAATTTTAAAATCATTTGTCCTGTTCATGATAATTTGAAGCTCAACTTAAGCACTTTGAAAAGGCATTTTTCGTCCAGTTTTTATCATTTATTTTGAAGTGTTTGAAGGTTTTTCATTTGTTCCAATGGGTATTAACTACAATTTTTTTATAATTTATAGAAATATTCTAATTTAGAGATTTAAAATCTGAGAAAATAAAATTCATGGAATTCCTAAAAAATGAAATTCTAACATTGATCGGCAATTTTTTCAAATTCAGAGTGATGGCAAAAAAATGCCATTTGCTGTCCATCAACGCGCTGTTCCAACGAACTCTTCAAAATGGGTTTTGGTTAATCAAACGGAAAGCTGCTGGTGATACTTCAGAAACTAAAAACGCAAAAAGTAAAAAAAAAAGGTGGTAAAACTTAGAAAAAATTGACACGAAGTTAGTTTTTTACTTCAGAATTTGTAAGTACTTATTAACATCTAGGTAATTTGCACCTTTGATTTTTCAAAATATAATAATATATGGCTTATCTCGACGGGAGAATCGAATGGCATCATTTTTGTGCCAAATAATTTTAAGTAAAAAAGCATTAACAATAGGCCCTGAGCATGCTGGTATTTAAGACGATCGGAATAAAAACTAAAAGTGTTTCATTATTAATTAAAAAAATTGCAAAAATTTATACTAAACGAAAAGTTTATTCTTTTTCGCTATCTCGCTTTTATCCACATAATTTTTAAACCAATTATTTTTTCAAAGAATATTTTATTTTTTCATTGTTTCATCTGATTCAATACATCCAAAAATGTTATCTAAAATGTATTTCTTTTGTCTCATTAGCTAATTCACAATTTTGTTTTTCTTACTACCAATAAGAAAATATACTCCAAAATTAGCTAAACTAAATGCTTAAACTCCCTACCGCTTCGTTTAACACATGTCAAAGCCTACTGAAAATATATGTAATATTAAGTTATAAGGAAATGACAACCATTTCAAATACTATTTGGCGATCCGTTTACCATTTATAATTTGCCCATTCGGCTTCATTCATTCATTTATATTCTATCACAAATTTCTCATATAATTGTTGGGAAATAGAGAGGAAGAAAGAGAAAATAAAGTGAAAATTCACTAAATCTCTCCTTTTCCTGTTTTTATGTTGTACTGAACTCCCTCCAACACGCAACATAAAAGCCGCGATCCGTAACCAATACTTGCCAAGATGTGAAGACAGGAGCATGATTTAAACTGGAACTGGGGCCAACCAGGAATTTTCAAAAAATTGAAAAAATTAATTGTTAATTCAAGTGAAATATTATAAAGTTAAATTATTTTGACTTTTCTCAGCGAAAAAAAGTAAGAAGAAAACCCCTGGCAAACCCTTGCCCCACGGTAGCTGCGCACCAGCAAACGTGAAAAGGGCAGCAAAACTCCGCCCCGCCAGCGCCAAAATAAAAAGAGAAAAAAAACTCGCCATAAACGGTTTGTGAACAATCACTTTTAATTTTGAAATCTCTATTTATTAATAATCTAGATGAGAAATTTAGAAATGAACCATATCTTTGAATTTCGGTCCACATAATTATTGATCTTCATATTATTATGCATTTTCCTCTTCATCGATTCTCACATCATTCTCCTCTTGAGCCTGACCTATTCGTTTTTCAGTGTCTGTCCTCTGGCTTGTCTATCATAATGTACAGGTAAATTTGATTTAATTGGACCATTATTTTTCTGGGTTAATTGCTTAAAAAGGTAACTCAATGTTTTTCTTATAGAAATGATAGATATTTTCTTAATCTGATCAATTAAATCGTCCAACCTTTTGTGATAACGCCCCACCGCCATCTAGTTCCTGCCGCCACAACCGCATTCGCTTATTTTATGGAGTTCAGTGCCTTGCATTCAGTTCCCTGCCTACTGGCAGCTCCCGCCTGGAAAAAATCAAATAATGAAATTGCTTAAAATCATGTCGAAACCCGTAAAAACAAAATTGATTTTAGCATTAAAATGATGTAACGGAGCGATAGGGGGAATGGTGCGACTGCTCGTTCTCATTCCCGTTGTTTCTTTGTTTTTTACTCATAAAAATCATTTGTTTGCCAATTTTCCCCCCTCCAAAGTACGTTTGATCGAGCCCATATTATTTGTAAAATTATCAAATTCACTTTTGGTCATAACTATTTATTCCTTTGTCCATTCCTATTAAATGGCCCCCAATTGCTCCCAAATTCACACTTCATCTAAAGGCTTTCAATGCTTATTCAATTGCCCTCCCCCGCTCTCACTCTCTCTCTCCCTCGCTCTCTTTTCCGCTCCCCTTGCCTTGGGCCATTTCTGATAAAGCCTTTTCCTGGCCTCCTTCATAAATTGTATAACTAAAGAAACAATGATGGTTAATCGCAAAGATATACATCTAGTTTCTTTCTTTGACTAGGGCATATATCAATAATAATGATAAATTCTTCTCTTCTCTATGGATGCTTTTCATTTCTCCATCAGTGCCCTCAAAACAAATTTCTTTTAGATGTCGTCTGTCACTGAGTTGCTCAAAAAGTTCTAAAAGGTAGTCGATCTCGAAGTTTTCACGTTCAACAAGCAATTCCCCACCCGAGATGACAAAAGTGATTGGAAACAACGTGGCGACCAAATCAGCATTTTCTGTTTTTTTTAATATGATTTTACATTTTCTCATATATTAAATATATTTTTTGTAAAGTTTACCTTTCTTTTTTAAACTATCAATTATTCCGTCGATTATCAAGCCATGGGAGCACCATCTGCCGTACCGATTGAACCCTATACAAATGCTTGTGCTGTTCGAAGACTTTTCAATGAATTTAAAATTCGAGCGGTAACCCCAATGGCGACGATTTGCTCGAGCAAGTGCCGGTCCTATCGTCGCCATTGGGGTTACCGCTCGAATTTTAAATTCATTGAAAAGTCTTCGAACAGCACAAGCATTTGTATCTGGTTCAATCGGCACTGCAGGTGGTGCTTCCATGGCAGTGATAATCGACGGAATAATTGATTGTTTAAAAAAGAAAGGTAAACTTTCCAAAAAAAAATATTTAATTATATGAAAAATGTAAAATCATATTAAAAAAACAGAAAACGCTGATTTGGTCGCCCCGTTGTTTCCAATCACTTTTGTCACCTCGGGTGGGAATTGCTTGTTGAACGTGAAAACTTCGAGATCGACTACATTTTCGAACTTTTTGAGCAGCTCAGTGACAGACGACATCTAAAAGAAATTTGTTTCGAAGGCACTGATGGAGAAATGAAAAGCATCCATATAGAAGAGAAGAATTTATCATTATTATTGATGTATGCCCTAGTCAAAGAAAGAAAATTAGATGTGTATATCTTTGCGATTAACCTCCATTTTTTCCACTTACATTTGTAATTGCCGGAGGGGAAATATTAGTGGAGCAAGACAAATTGGAAATGAAATACATTTTCAATTTGTTTGAATATTGATAAAACGCCGGCAGCTCGACAAAATCTGTTTTTTGGAGCAGAAGACGAAACGAAGGAAATGCACAAAGATGGAAAGAATTTGTCGCTTCTTTTAATGTATGCCTTGATGAATTCAAAAAAATTGGATGTCTTTCTCTGTGATTAAGATTGTTTTTTATATTGATTAAATATTTGTTTTAAAAAGCAAGATTAGAAAATGTAAAGTTAAACATATTTATTTTGGTATTAAAATAAGACATTAGACATTTAGAAACATTCGAATTTTTTAGATAGATTTATATTTTTAAATTACTTAAATAGAGGAATGATCCAGTTTTATTGAGACTACCGGAAAATGAGTAAAATAACTAAATCTGAAACACATTGCAGCCGAAGAAAGGTTGACAAAAAATGTTGCAATTCGACTTCTCTCGCCGAGAGGAACCAAATATTATATTATGAAAATCAAAGGTGCAAGTTATTTAAGATTACAATTCTAAATGGTTTTTCATTGTTTTTACCGCCTTTTTGGATTTTTTCTTCATTTTCATAACTTTCTATTAAAATCGGTAATAATCGCATAAAGTTCCATCTTTATTTTTGTTTTTCGTAAAAATTTAAATTTGAAATAAAATTTATTTTATTTTATTTAAATATTCATCCATCCATTTTAGTGGTAATTTTTTGCTGGATTTGTTAATCAATTTTTAAAAATTTTAATTTTTGACCAAAAAAATTTTTCCAAAAATTAGAGACTTTCAGAATACTAATAAAAAATTATTAAAAAATTTTAATGGAAACTCATGTCTTCATATTTAATTAAAAGTGTTAAATTTTAATGATTTAAGCTTTAAGTCCAGAAAAAATTTCCGAATAATTAATTTAATTATTTAATAGTACTAATTGATAATTTAACCTTACTAACCAAAAATGAAATTCTTTGAAAATCACAAAAGTTTTCGAAATTTTAAATTTCATCAAAGTAAAAATTAAATATTTCTAAGGGATCAGCAATATTCGGTCTAAACTTTACATCTTACGGGCTAAAGACCGAGGTGCAGTGACCTACTGTACTTTATCTTTAATAAAATAATTTATTTTTTTTTGCAAAATTTTTGCGATTTTCATCGAAAAACTTTAATTTTTCTAACAAGATGAAAAATCGAATAGTTAAAAATTTTGGTTAGTAATATTATCGCCACTTCAACACTTCGTCATAACTAGAGAACGACTAAAAGGGAACAAAAATCGCAAAAAGGCACTATATTAACCACCAAAAAATTTGAAAAAAGGACATGAAAAGTAGAGATCGGACCGGTCGGTTTTTTTTTCGATTTTTTTCGGTTTTTTTCGATTTTCGGTTTCGGTTTTTGACCGAAAAAAACCGACCGAGAAATTTTTGAGTTTTTCGGTTTTTTTCGGTTTCGGTTTTTTTCGGTTTTTTAACCGAAACCGACCGACCGAAATAATCAAAAAACCGAAACAATCGACCGACTTTTATGAAAAATCGAAAAATAAAACCGAATGGCGAAGACATAACCCGTTAATAACAATTTTTGGCATAATATACTGCTTGAAATTCTCAGATTTTTGAAAAGATTATCACTATTTCTTTTATTTTCATTTCTTTTTTAATTTATTAATATAATTAAAACATTGCAGCAATATTCAACATGCCCTCTGGCAGTGCGATTTGGCAAATCGGGCTTTATAAAAAAAGCAACAACAATGAATTTGAGTACGAATGTGCTGAATGCAGTAAGAATATTAAGTGCAAGCAAGGCAACACCTCCAATGCGATAAACCACCTTAAATCAAAACACAAAAACAGCGAATATGAGGCGAAATATGAAGATTTGTTGAAGCAGAAGCGAGGTGAGAAAGGGACAATCGAAACACACTTGGTCTTAGGAAGTGGTACGTTATATTAAATGTGCATATGTATTGGTTTTTTTAAATTTTTAAGAGGGTCTTTCATCATTTGACAAAAAAGTAATTCATTGGATTGCATGCACCCAATCATCTTTTTCCGATATCAACAACCCGACAACAATCGCACTATTCATGGCAAACCATACGTTGCAAAAATTGAAGGATGAGTCAATTTATCGTAAAAAAATTCTTCCAATTGTCTACAGAATGGTCAAATCAAAGGTCCAAAGTGAATTGGACGAATGCTCAAAAATTGCTTTTACGTCGGATATTTGGTCTGACACTTCAAACGCATTCATAAGGTTGTGTTTTCAATTTTCTTTCAATTTTTGTCGTCAAACAATTTAGTCTTACGGCACACGGAATCAGCAAAATATTTGTCAGAAAATCATTTGTACTGTCTGTTTCTGAATTCGAAGGCACTCATACTGGTGAAAGAATTGCAGAGAAATTAAGGGATTTACTGAAAATATGGAATTTTTCAAACGAAAAAATTTCTTTTTTCGTTCATGACGAAGCGAGCAATGGCACAAATGGAGTTTGAAAACAACGACGTAAGCGAAATACGGGACCAAATTGTCGATGGATTAAAGTCAAAAATTTTTGGCTGTAAAGATGAAAGGTTTAAATGTTAACGGAATTCTTAGTTAATTTTTTTTCCTAGGGATCATCAAATTGCCATGTTTCTCGACCCGAGATTTAAAGACAAAGTTTCTGACTTCCCGGATCTTTTACGGTAAACATTGAATACAATCACAACAAAAATTTGTATTTTTCAGTCGCCAAATTTGTTCACACCTCGAATCATTAAGGGAGGAACAATTCAGTGAGGAGGTCCTTCCGTTGCCAAATTCTCCTATTTCTAAAAAGCCGAAGGGATTGCTTGACTTTTTTGATCATACGCTGTCAGCATCGTCAGTAGTCGAGACAAACTCACGTAAAAAACCAATTTTTTTTCATTTAAATTTTGAGTTATAGAAGAGCGAAATGCAATGAGCGAAATTAATGCTTATTGTTCTACCGGCACAATTCCGTCCAATTCTGATCCTTTAGAGTTTTGGAAGGAGAGAGCCAATGAATTTCCGGGTATTTTAATGTGGCTAATTTATTACCCGGTTCTAAGGTTTTACATTATTTAGCTTTGGCAGAAGAAGCAAAAAAATTCCTTTGCATTCCGGCGACGAGCGTGGCAAGTGAGCAGTTGTTTTCAACAGCGCGCGACACTTACGACTACCGTCGCCGCCGCTTGCGTCCAAGAAAGGCCGAAATGCTCATTTTTTTGAATCGAAATCTTCCAAAAATTCAATATAAATATTAGAGAGCCTTTCTGTGTTAATAAAAATGTTTTATTGCTTTTTTTTTGAAAAAAATATAAAAATTCCAAAAAAAACCGAAACCGAAACGATATACCGAAAATTTTTCTTCGGTTTTTTTCGGTTCGGTTTTTTTCGGTTTTTTAACCGAAACCGTTCGACCGAGAATTTTTTGAGTTTTTCGGTTTTTTTCGGTTTCGGTTTTTTTTCGGTTTTTAACCGAAACCGTTCGACCGACCCTCTTGTCCGGTCTCTAATGAAAAGGCACGAAAAAGGCATGAAAATTGTAAAATAGGCAATACTTATCTCTTCTGGGGCCTAGTGGTTATTCTTTTTTCATTCCCTTCTTTGCTCAGGCTCAATTCGTTCTATTTTTTTAGGATTTTGTTGAAAAATGCCATTTTACCATTAAGTAATCAAAGCTCTATTTTTTAAATAAAAATAACTTTTTATAACCACAAATAAAGTGCCGATTTTTTAATGAAAATTGCTTCGGTGTGCTTAATCAAATCAAATCAAATAATTTATATTGAAACGGTAAGTTTACATTTGCGCCTCCACTTTTGCGCCTCCGACATTTGCGCCTTCATATTTGCGCCTCCAACATTTGCGCCTCCATATTTGCGCCTTCACTTTTGCGCCTCCAACATTTGCGCCTCCATATTTGCGCCCCCAACATTTGCGCCCCCCAGCATTTACACTTTTTCCCCCATTTTTGCAAAAAAAATAAAATAAATCAGAAAACTATTAAATATATTCCCCACAAACGCTCAACAAAAATTTATTCATCAAACTGCCTCCGAAAATTTTCTTTTTTATAAATTTATTCAATTTTTAGCGCTTTCGCGGTTTTCGGCGGTGCCAATAGGCGCCGCCAGTGAAAGTAATTTCGGTCGGGTATTTGGTAAAATGCTAGTGAAAAAAAAAGTGTGCGAAAAATTAAAGTGTAAATACTGGTGGCGCAAATGTGGGAGGCGCAAAAACTGAGGCGCAAAAATGTGGCGGCGCAAAAATGGAGGCGCTAATAAGGGGGCGCAAAAGTGGAGGCGAAAATATTCTAGGCGCAAATGATGGAGGCGCAAAAGTGGAGGCGCAAATATGGCAGTTCCATTGAAACAATGGTTGAATTGATCAAACAAGAAAAAAAATGATGAATAATTGTTAGAAAATGTTGTTCATATTGCATTTGCCAAACTCAAAACCACTCAAAAATAATTCGGGTTAGATTTAATACCAGGGCTTCCAGATCTAAGGCTTTAGCTTAATTTTGTGGTTTTTTGATAGTTCAATGAGGCTAAATTTTCAAAATGAGGCTTTAAGGCTTTTTGTGGTTTTTTGAGTATTTTTACGGATTTTGGGGAAAATCTTAAGAACCTAAATTTTTATATTAATTTTGATAAATTGGAATAATGTTTGGTAATCATTTAATTTGGTTTCCACTTATTTTTTGCGTTTTTTACCGAAAAATTCCATTAAAAATGCAATAAAAAAGAAAAATACACCCCTAAGAAATGACCCGAAAATTTTCAGAAAATACACCCCTTAAGAACTGAAAATTTTCTAAAAAAATTGATCGCCAAAATCTGATTTTTTCTAGACAAAAATTTTTCTTATTCGAAAAGATTAAAAATGTTTATTTAATAATCATTTAAATGATCAAAACTAAATTTTTTTGATTGAGTTTTACGTGTTTTGCACCCTGAAAATCCCTAATAAAATTATTTTTTTAATGTTGTCCAAAAAAGTTACTTTTTGCTGCTTTTTCCAATTTTTTGTCGTTTGGGTAATTTTTATGCCTTTTTTCATGCCTATAATAGGTCCTATTTGGAAAATTTTCGTGCCTAAAAGTCCGGTCCCAGTTAATAGAACATCAAAACGAAAATCTCACCAAATTTTCCAAAAAATTTCTAAATTTATCACAAAAACCAGAAAATTACCATTTTTTCTATAACGCGCCCGGGGCAGGGGTACCCACACTCCAAGCCTAAATCCTGGGAACATCACTGATGGACACTCAAAAATATAACATTTTAGGAGTGTTTTGAATAAATTTTTGTAAAAATGATGGTTTTTCCTGCCAAATGAGGCTTTTGAAAATTTTAAACTGGGAGCACTGTTTAATACGAATGTTGAAAAGAAATTAGGGGCGTCTTTGTCCTTTTTCATCACACCCTCGGCTTTTACCATTGAGGAGAATTAAACAATAAATAATTTTTATCCGAAAAGACTTTTTATTCACAGGCAATTCTATGGATAACGGAGAGTTCCTGCTAAAAGTGAAACTACAATATCCGTTTTACATTAAAATGACAGCCCCCCCCCACCCCGGTAATTAAAATTTTATCGTTTGGTCTCTTTATAATAGATTACGAAATTTTTTGATCAGTTTCGAGTTTGTATTCGAAAGCCTTGTTATTTTCAAAAAAGAAAAGTTATAATATATCATATCTAGTTTTTGTGTGTAGAACATAAAAGGTAACTCGCCCGGTGGGACTCGAACCCACGACTCCAGCAATCCGTGCCGTGATTTAACCAACTGAGTTACGGGCGCTCCTGTTATAAGCTCTCCCAGGTCCTTTATCCCACTTTCCCCACACTCCTTTCCTTCTGGCATCACAATTATTCATTGAAAATTGAACATCTACGCATTTGATGTTAAAGTATATTTATAAAGCCAGACGACGAATTTATTCGACCGAAGTAGAATTTTTCCAATTCGATTAAAAAAGATAAATAAATCGAAATAAATTATAGATTTTAATTTTTATCCGATACCAAAAGCACAAAAATTAAATGAATATCGCGGTACACTCCTTAAAATCTGATAAAACATTTTATCGTCCGTCAGCAAAGACGCAAAGCCAAAATAAGAGAAAAGAGCCCAAAAAGTGTGTACAAGGTCATACCATCCATAAGTCAAACTCATTCATAAAATTCACCATCCATTTATATTAAATATACATTTTTAATTTCGGAGTTTCAAATTAATTTAAACAATTAGGTACCATTCAAATTTCAAAAATAAATCTCGCTAAATTCATACTCGGAAATAAAATTCATCTTCAGAAATAATGTTTTTTAGCCAAAGTTTTTTGGTTTTTAAGATCACTGAACTATTTGGAAATAGATGAACTACTATTTTCAATAAAGCATTTTGAAAGCGGTATAAATTCGATATAATATACAATTCCTGAAATATAATTTTTTTCGACTTTTTGTTTCAAATTCGGATTCATTGAACTCAAATGGATGATCATATTCATGAATCATACATACATCTATCAGCAGCCCTGATAATTTTTTAAATAAAAATTGTTGATGAGAGCTGTCTGTGGATGAGTTGCCTTCGCCAACCGCCCCCAAAAAATGTAAATAAATAAAAAAGTTTTAGGAAAAATATAGTCGAAATTCATACAACAATGTCTTCGTAATAAAGCCGAAATTCGGAATAAAAGGAAATCACTGCACCAACCAAACCAACACTTTGTTCATTTTGCCCAGTCCTTCCGCCGAATCAAATTTTTTCACTTTTTCAGCATTTTCTTTCATCATTATGTCAAATTCTTCTTCAAGTTCACTAATTGCTTTTTCATCATTTGTGTTTTTGCAATTTTTCTCTTCTCCTGCGGGGAGTAAAGCCACAGAAATTTGATTCTTTTCACTTTTTCTCACTGTCAAATGCTTTGTTTGTTTTTGGCTTCCAAAAATTTTAATTTCTTTGAAATTTACCACAATTTTTTGCCTAATTTTTCCAAATTGTTCAAATTCGTACTCATTCAGCAACTTCAGCTCATAATTGGGGAAACTTTTGAACAATTCTTACAATTTGTAGCTGAATTCAACCTGATAGGTTGAATCAAAGAAGAATGCCCAAATGTGAATTAAACTGTCCAAAACACCAATCAAAATGGCACTCTGTGTTTCTTTGCCAAGATGAAAGTTTGGAATCGAAGCGGAAAATTGTTGTGCCAGCCGCCAGTTTTTAGCTAATAATTTAAATTTAATAAAAAAAATATCAAATTTAAAATACCTTCTACAAATACTGTCAATAAATATTCATACAAAATCTGAACATATTTCTGAAACTTTTCACATTTCTCTCTTTTTTGCTTCTCCGTAATTCCGTCACATTGCCAGTTCTCTTTCAACAAATACAAAATGCCAAGAGAACCTTCGTACTGTTTCGTCAAATATTCTACCGTATCCCCATTATCGGATGTGCCCTTGCCTTTTCGCTTTGATAATCGTCGTCAAGCTGAAAAACGGAAATTACAGGGGTTTTTTTTGGATACCACGACGGATTTTTGTTACGGCATTTTTAAAGAGCTCGGTAAATACGAAATAAGGTTGACCGTAATTGGTAATTTATTTAAAGTACCTTCATCCCAGCTTTAATACCTTTAATTCCTTTATCGTTGAAAATAGCCATATCCATTTGAGTCTTTCTTCGTCCGTCCCATTTTTTGAAAGCGTTCTTTTCGCAGTTTTGGACATTTCATTCAAACAATTTTTAAATTTTTCATTTAAACGATATAAATTTTCTTTGCTACCAATTGTTTCTGTTGAGCTCTCTCCCTTTCCTTTACCTTTTTTTGGGCTTTTCCCTTTAAAAATTTCAATAAATTTTTTGCCAATGCCTTTTTCCTGTTTCAATTCTTCGGCATTTATCAGCTTTGGCTATGGCCATTTTTTGAACAATTCCTACAATTTGTTTTGATATCGTTTTGCGTATTCCGTATCAAAAAAGTATGCAGCAATTTGGCCAAGTCTATCCACCACATCAATCAGTGATTCGATCTTTGTTTGGTTGCCAAAATGGAAAATGGGCCTCACTTTGGGAAATTGTCGGACCACTGGCGAAAATTCAACTTTAATTTTAATAAAATAAAAATTCAAATTTTTAAAAGAATTACCTTCACTATAAAAGCCGAAACAAATAGTTGAAAAATTTTCAAATATTTGCGAAATTTCTCGCATTTTTCTCGTTGGACAACAATTTATCACATTGCCATTTCTCTTTCATTAAATTTACAATGTCATAAAAAAGATTCATATTTTCTCGCCAAATATGTTTTTGTTTCTTCTAAATTGGAGGTCTTTGATTCAGTATTAGTCATCAAATTTTTAGCGAATTTATTGCAAAATTTTTCAAAATCTATTTGTGTGGTTAAAATTGTTAGAAAAGGTTGTCATTAATCTAAATTTGAAATTTAGGAACTAATGCTTTCAATTGAGACAAAGAGCGTACCGAAGGACCAGCAGGCGGAGGGGGGCTGAATGGGGCGCCCCCCCCCCCCCCCCCCCTCCCGTAATTCAAAAATAAATGTTTTAAAAAGAGGGCAAATTTTTGAAAATTTTAAACAATTTTGTTAACAAATTGTATTAAAATTATCTAGAAAATTTCACGAGCACTTAACGGCACCGCCGGACTACCAATTTACCATATTTTAAAAAAAGAACCCCAAAGTGGCAAAAAATCGTCATTTTTTTTAGCGAAAAACGGCTACAAATCCCTGTAAAACACTCCTCCTAATCGGGATTTATAAAAAATGCATCCTTAAAAAGCGAACTTTTGAATTCAGCCACACCCCCCCCCCCCCTCAAGCCAAGTGTTTGGCTACACCCTTAATTGAGACATTAAGACCGAGTGGTTGGTAACTAATTTTAACAATTAGAAACCAAATCAGATTAAAGAAATAACCTTTAACAAATGTATTACCATTGTGTTCACGGCATAAAATGATTCTTCAACAATGTTTGGTGATGGTTTTGCGGAGTTTTTGGCATTCTTATTTGCTCTTTTCAGATGTTCTTTCATGGCTTCTTTAAATTTGGAGTGGATAGGGCCGTATAAATTGTCAAATTTTGCTTCTTCACTCAAATTCAATTGTTCCGATTTTAATAAACACTTCCGAGGATATGCTTTATTAAAATTTATCGCATAATTGTTAATTAATTCTTCTTCATTTAATAATTGAGTTCTTTTGTATCCGTAATATTTTGTCCATCAAAAACCATGTCCATACTTTTGAGAACTTCAACTAAATCGCTGTCAAAAAAGCACCACCAAATTCTGGACAAAATTTTGATGGCATAAACCAATGTTCCCTTGCTTATAGTGCACGGCAGCTGGTTAATATTTCGAAAAGCTCCTCTAAAATCTTGAAGATCCACTTCTCTTTGAATGAATTCAAAATTTGGCTTCTCCAATTTCGGAATTTGTTTAGCCGAATTCGGGTCAATCCCTTAAATTTTTTGGTGCTAAGTCGTTAACTAAAAACTGCCAATGGATGTTTCCTAAATAGCTCCCGGTTTTTATTTCAAATTTTTTTTTCTAGGAACAAATCATTCTGATCTTTTTTGAGAAAAAAATCTTTGTTTTAATTGAAAAGTTTATAAAAATTTGTTGGACTGTCATTACCGTTTAGGATCGACCCGGCAGCAATTTTTTATTTATGAATTATTAATCAAATAAAAAACCTTTTACGTAGGCTCCAACATACTCCATGAACAAATATTCATACAAAATAAACGCATGCTTACGGTATATTTCACAATCTTCTTTCCAAACTTTGTCCAACAAAGGCGTTAACTCTATTTTGAAATAATCTCTATTCCGACAGTAATTACCATTTTTCTTTTTGATTAGCTCTATCTCTTTCTTTATTTTTTCAATGACTTTCTCGCGTTCCCAATTTTCTCGAAGGAAATGCAAAATGCCAAGATGCATTTCGGCTTTTTGCGCCAAAAGACGGTTAATCGAATCGAAATTTAAACCGTATTTTGTACAAAATTCACTGAAAGAGCCTTTGACACCCGCAGTCATTGCTTCGTCTTCAAAAAGCGATGATTCGTCCTCCGCCGTCTAATATGAATGAGAAAAACAGACACTCACTTTTCTTTTTTGGATAAAACGCCAAATTAAAAAATCAACAAAAAGGACGCAAATTCACGCAACTCATAGAACGAAACTCATTTGTAGTAATTGCCCGAGTCGTCTCGGTCCCGACCGAGAAAAGTCTCGTGTTTTTTTTCTCTTGGTCTCGAGTCTCGGGAATTTTCCCTTCTCAAGCACACTATTATTTTGATGAGATTTTGTCAACAATTCTTTTATTTAGGCCCTCTTTAAATAATCGCGCCCTTTGTGTGATTTTTTTTTAAATTTGGTGTGTTACACTAAAACAGGAAAGTGCCAAAAAAGAATAAAACATCAGAGGTAAAAGTGAATGAAATTAATCCACTATTTTCACTATGTTAGTTTAATGCCATATCAAAGTTTGAGACCCGGTAAAATAACCTAAAAGCGTAAATTTTTTGAAACAATCCAATTTTTCATAGAAAAATTCAGAATCTCTATCTGAAAAAGCCTTCAACTCGTGACCGGACATTTGGACAATGGACATCAGGGCAGTTGATATTTCTACCAAGGCATTTGGACAGAAGCAGACAATTGGATTATGGACATTACGAAAGAGAATCAAATACAATTTTTTTTATTTCTTTGAAAATACATAATGAACAAATATGAACAAATACATAATTCTTCTAGTTAACTTAGTTTAAAGTAGAGATCGGACCGGTCGGTTTTTTTCGGTATTTTTCGATTTTCGGTTTCGGTTTTTGACCGAAAAAACCGACCGAGAAATTTTTGAGTTTTTCGATTTTTTTCGGGTTCGGTTTTTTTCGGTTTTTAACCGAAACCGTTCGACCGAAATAATCAAAAACCGAAAAACAATCGACCGACTTTTATGAAAAATCAGTTGGCCATTTTCTTAACAAAATTCATTAAAAATTCTCAAAATTTTCCCCCGACGGCGCCTATCGGCACCGCCGGCCCCCCAAAGACCTATCTTTTCTTAAAAAATTAGCCCAAAATTTGGTCATTTTTAGACAAAGTCTGGCTAGAGCTCGTAAAAAAGGCACCAAAAAGCGCGAAAAAGGCATTAAAATAGGCACCAAAAAATTAAAAAAGGTTTAAAACTCAGAATTACTGGAGTTAGCATCATAGGGGCACGTTTCCTTGTCCTTTTTATGCCCTTGCAAAATCTGGTGCACTTCTGATCACTACTCGAAAAATTATGAGTGATTGAATTTTCACGAAAAAGTTAAGCCTAAACTTTTTGGCATAATTAAAAATCATTTCTTAGGGGTCTATTTTATGAATTTTTTTAAGATCATTTCTTAGGGATATATTTTCTGTAGTACACCATTCAATAGAGTTTCTATAGGTCTAGAATTTTACTCAGAGGAGATTTTTCGCTTTTTCTTTTTCGTAATTCTTCTAGTCAACTTAGTGAATTTATAAGCACCTATTCATAAATAAAAAAGCAATTAATTCTATCCTATTCATTTTTTTAAAAACTAAAAAAAATTTAAAAATTTAATTCACTGGCTAACTGTGCGCTTCTGTCCAAATGTCCATTGGCCAAATGTCCGGGAGCCGATTAAACGTAGGCGGTGGTAAGGTTCGGATCCGGACAGTAGTATAAATTATACATACCGCTGCATTTACTTTCGGAACCGAAAATAAAAAAAAAATAAAAATTATTAGCAACATTTCTAAAAAATATAATTTGAAATATTATTACTTCTTTTTTATTAAATTTTTTATAAAATGAAATAGGAGCCAGTTTAACTGCACAATTTCTTTATTTCGTGCGCCTAATTTAATTGATTCTTGCGACTATTGCCAACTCATTTTTATGATCATATTTCTAATGACGTAGAAAAATTCAAAAAAAAAAATTCACATCACAGAAATGCAAAAGTAAAAGACAAGATTTTCGTTTTTGTATAATTTATATATTTGTATAAACGTAAATTTTTTGTTGAGATAAAAGGTGGAATACCAAAAAAACAAATACAAAATATCTTTTGATTTTTATTCATCTCAAGGCCGACAGGCTAAGTTAGAAATTGGACAACAATTTTAAAAAAACTGAGTAATATAAATTTTAAAAAATTCGCGGTGACAACAAAAAATTGCCTCTCAACGAAGGAAAAACGAGTAACAAATAAGCAGTGCCAAATTCGATGCATAGATACTATTTGAGTTTTATGTTATTCGGATGTTGAAAAAATTGTCATAGATTAGAAATTTTATGTTTACTGATTTTAAAGTCTCTTAATTTGAGTATTCATTTGAATAACACCCGAAGAGCAAATTTTGGGCATTTTGTTCCATATACCTATTCTAATATTATTCTAAATATTAATTGTTATAACATTTTTAATTCAAAAAACAAACTTGAAATTTTCAAATTTTGAATGAATTTAATTCTGAATTCCAAAAGCAGAGCATACAACGAAATTTGAAGATATGTCGCCCGAGAGAAACGGCGTTAGTTGAGCGGGGATAAAAATATCCCATCCTCCATTTTACACCCCACCCCCCTAGTTTCTATCAATCTGCCTCAAAATTTTTCATCCTACTAATTAGAGCAGCACAACAAATTGTTACTTTTTTATCACTCCTCGCATCCTTCGGCTACTGCCGATCAATTAATGATTGATTCATTCCGCGCGCTCTTCGCCGCCTCCGCTGCCAACGCACAAATGCGTTTTCGTCGCCGAGGCCGAATGTGGTGCTTTTGTAATGAACGGCGAAAGAGATGCCTGGGGCAAATGAATAGTTAATTTGCGAAGTGTCACTAATTATTTACCCCCCCCCCCCCCCGATATATTCAAGGTGCATGTGTGTTTCGGACGTCGTCATTTACCCACAATAGTCGTCATTTACTCACAAGAACACCTTTTTGAGTTAATATTCATGAGGGTAATAGAGTTGCAAGGCCTGAAATATGCCGAAATTGCTAAGCACATAAAATTGGTAAATTTTTTGATTGACAATAAATAAATGAAAAACACCAAAATATTCTAAGGTCAGGAAATAAATTTGCTTATTTAAAATTTCTAATAAATATTATTACTAGTACAAGGGCAGGATCTAATTGGGAAATTACAGCCTTTTTGAGTCATGGATTACGGATTTTGGATTTTTCCTTAATTTGATCCGTAACTGGACTTTTGGATTTTTCGAGACGATTTCTTGTTTTTAGTTTTGTACAAAAAATTTTATTGGCTACCCGTATTTTGATTTTTTCATTTTAGCTTTTTGTAAATTCTTATAAGACCCTTCGGTTAGTATTTTGATGGCCTTGCGCAGAATGCGCCTAAAATTTTGATTATTACGCCGTCCGATGGGAAAGCGTGATGAAAGACTTTGATGGTGGGGCCATGGCGTAACAATAATTAATTTCACCGAAATGGTAAGCTTAAAAATCCAAAATAAAAAGAGATTAGAATATAATTAACAAAACTGTAATTAAGGACGGATGTGTTGGTGTAATTGAATATGAAAAAAGCTGAAAAAGCAAAAGAAATGCTACACGCCAGCACTGGAAGTTGCTCAATTTTACCGAATGTCCGGAGTTCTCATCACGCAAAATAGGACAACGGATTAACAAAAACAGCAGTTGTTGCCTTTTTTCATCGTCAATTGCTCCACCGTTAATTTGTTGTTCAAATGAAATGGTGCAATGGAGTCAAACAATGGCCAAATGACAAGTATAAAATTGACAGCAGTAAATCATTAAGAAATTCCTAAGAAAAAAATAAATAAATAATAAAAATAAGCAAATTTACATACTGTTTTGTGTTTTTCCATTTTTAATGAGAATTGCGCCTCAACTTTCGTGCTGAAATCGCTTTGAAGCATTTTCGGTAAACTGTACGGAAGAGGCGACAAAAGTCATTTGGCCACTGCCTGTCCATCTGACGCATTGATACTGTCATTGGGCGGAAATTCTGGAAAACAATCATAAACGAAATGCGTTTTTCCGAGAGATGGCTAGGCCCATGAGAATTGATGGAGCGTAATTGCGCAAAAGGCGGAAATCCCCAAAATATAAATCGATCGATTGTTTGGTTGGGTTAATACACAAATTTGTTGCTCTAATGCTAATGTTGCGCAGAAAAGCAATTACAGGGTGATCGATGTAACTAAAAATAAGAAAATGTTGACCTTAACAATGTGCCGAAAAATTACCCAATAAGTCTAGAGCCCTGAGTGGGACGGGATCCCGCGCATGGAGTTTCCAGGATCCTCGTCAGCATTTCCGCATTTTTGTAAAATTGCAGGATCCAGTCCCGCAAAAATTTTGAGACCCGATCCCGCAGCGCGATCCGCAAATTTTATTTTTTGTCGGGATCACGCGGGATCCGGATTGCATTTAAAAAACATAAAATATTTAACAAATAATTGAATCGAGGCGATACAGCGACTAAAGGAATCTGGAGCCAAATACATCATTCATAAAAATTAATTTTTGTGAGATTTTTTGAAGCTGATTCAAATAAAACCCCCGCCCCGTCCCCGGGGGCGACGAGACATTTTCTCATCCCCGCCCCCGCGACTCTGACCCCCGCCAACCCCCGCCCACGCGAAAAGCCAACCCCGCCCACGGGACTCTAACCCCATTCAAAACCACTGAAAAATTATTAGGATCGATTTAAGATGACAGAAAAATGAAAAAAAGAAGCAAATGGAGAACTGAGTTCCTGTTATACCCAATTTTTTACATAAAAAGACAAGCCCCCGCCCCCCTTCCCACCTCGCTAATTAAAATTTTTATCGGTTTGGGTCTATATTAATAGATTCCGAAATTTTTTGAGCATTTTTGAGTTTGTATTCGAATGCCTTATTATTTTCAAAAAGGAAAATTTTTAATAAATATAAATCATAGCTAATTTTTTGTGCTAATTTTTGTGAGATTTTGAGGTTAAAACATTTTTTAAAACTTGATATTGAATTAAATGTCCATGCTAATTAGAGATGCAATTACATAGTGTAGCGCACCCACCGCCGATACGCCCTCTGGCAGCGGAAGAATAATTCACAAATTTTCTACCAATGTACGTGGTTAAATTATTAACACCGGCTGCGCATTTGATATTAAAATATAATTAGAAATCCATAAGGCGGCTTTATTCGACTGAAGCGGAATTTTCCATTCGATTAATAAAGTTATATAAATCAAAATAATGTCTAAATTATACACTTTTTTTAATTTTTATCCGATATCAAAAGCATAAAAATAAATGAATGAATGAATATCGCGGTACACTCCTTAAAACCAGATCAAAGGTTTTATCATCAGCAAAGACTAAAAGCCAAAATAGGAGCAAAAGAGTCGAAAAAGAGAAGGAGGATCTAATTGGGAAATTACAGCCTTTTTGAGTCATGGATTACGGATTTTCGATTTTTCCTTAATTTGATCCGAAACTGGACTTTTGGATTTTTCGAGACGTTTTCTTGTTTTTAGTTTTTTACAAAAAATTTGATTGGCTACCCGTATTTTGATTTTTTCATTTTAGCTTTTTATAAATTCTTATAAGACCCTTCGGTTAGTATTTTCCGGCCACGAATTCGAAGTCGAAAGAATACGCAGCCAAAAGTGCGTCACGGCCGCCAATACCACCTCGTCAAGTCGGTTTGGTTTGACAAGTACCGAAACGACTGGAAACCGGCTGAAGATTTGGTATATTGTATTTCTAGACCATCCGTCTTCACCCCACCCTCTCCCCCAACTCCCATTTGAGTCAGTTTCAAGAATCGATCGTTGAATATTGGCAACAATACCACGAAGGCAAATAGTACCGCGGGAGAACATGAGCAAGTTGTTGCATTTTTCAGCGTCAATTGCTCCACTGTCAATTCGTTGTTCAAATGAAATGGTGCAATGGAGTCAAACAATGACCAAATGACAAGTATAAAATTGACAGCGGTTAAAGCATTGAGAAATTCCTAAGAAAAAATAAATAAATAATAATAAATAAGCAAATTTAACATACTGTTTTGTGTTTTTCCATTTTTAATGAGAATTGCGACTCAACTTTCGTGCTGAAATCGCATTGAAGCATTTTCGGTAAACAGTCAGGAAGAGGCGACAAAAGCCATTTGGCCACTGCATGGCCATCTGACGCATTGATACTGTCATTGGGCGGAAATTCTGGAAACAATCATAAACGAATGGGTTTTTCGAGAGATGGCTAGGCCCATGAGAATTGATGGCCTTGCGCAGAATGCGCCTAAAATTTTGATTATTACGCCGTCCGATGGGAAAGCGTGATGAAAGACTTTGATGGTGGGGCCATGGCGTAACAATAATTAATTTCACCGAAATGGTAAGCTTAAAAATCCAAAATAAAAAGAGATTAGAATATAATTAACAAAACTGTAATTAAGGACGGATGTGTTAGTGTAATTGAATATGAAAAAAGCTGAAAAAGCAAAAGAAATGCTACACGCCAGCACTGGAAGTTGCTCAATTTTACCGAATGTCCGGAGTTCTCATCACGCAAAATAGGACAACGGATTAACAAAACAGCAGTTGTTGTATTTTTTCATCGTCAATTGCTCCACCGTTAATTTGTTGTTCAAATGAAATGGTGCAATGGAGTCAAACAATGGCCAAATGACAAGTATAAAATTGACAGCAGTAAATCATTAAGAAATTCCTAAGAAAAAAATAAATAAATAATAAAAATAAGCAAATTTACATACTGTTTTGTGTTTTTCCATTTTTAATGAGAATTGCGCCTCAACTTTCGTGCTGAAATCGCTTTGAAGCATTTTCGGTAAACTGTACGGAAGAGGCGACAAAAGTCATTTGGCCACTGCCTGTCCATCTGACGCATTGATACTGTCATTGGGCTGAAATTCTGGAAAACAATCATAAACGAAATGGGTTTTCCGAGAGATGGCTAGGCCCATGAGAATTGATGGAGCGTAATTGCGCAAAAGGCGGAAATCCCCAAAATATATCGAAAATTTTCGATGAGTCATTCGTGTGAGTTCGTGATGACTCATGTTTGAAGAATTTTTTCGAGACCGGGAGAAGAATGGAACGTGATTCAACATCACATCCGAAGGATTCTCCCCCCGCCAAGTACAGCATTAATAATACTGTACTCGTTGTACCGTAGTCTTTACGAATTAAAGACCACGTAATAACTTGAAGAATTTCTTTTGGAAATTCATGAATGAGTTTGTGTACATTCTCATGAATGTAACAATTTTCAGAACAGCAAAGTTTCACTTTCCGAATTTCTTTTGGAATTTTTGCCAAAACACCTTTGTTTGAGCAAATGAGTTTACACTCATTGCATTGATCTGTTGGATATGCACTTGTTTCTGTTCCCCCCTTAACTGGAAGGTGGAACAAACACGCACAAATTATAATAAAGGCCATTTTTCGCAAAATATGGCGTTCAGAACAATATTGAGGGAATGCCCCTCTTTGTCTTTTTTCTTGAAAGTGAGGCGTTTTTTGAATAACAAAACAAAGTAACAACGCTTTGAATTGTATTATTAGCGATTCAATGATTTTAAGTCCAAAATAAAGGACTCTTAAAATTGAGCTAACCATCAGGCTTATGCTGATGGAAAGACAAAATGCCCACAATAAGGCTATTTGCTCTGCTTCGTAAGGAAGAATTTCTTCCCATTCGTTGTCCACTCTTTTGATCCGAATGGAAAAATTGAATGGAACACCTTTCCATTGTTTTTACCTCCACAGAATTCCCTTTCTGTGGAAGATAATTTGGGTGAGTTCTGCTCCCCGATATGAGAGTCAGATTTGGAAGACGTCTGGCACGCCTGATCGAAAACAACTGGGTTTTCGATCATTTTTTGATGGTCACGCCTTTTGACCACGACACGACACATTGTAGAAAGTGCATGTGACTTCTTTGCCACATTTATCAACCCTTTGGTTGATTTGCCGTCGAAAGCATGGCCTTCAGACGGTTTATCCTCTACTCCAGAGGAAACGTATATTTTAGAATAATTGGTTTTGTTTGAACGAGGAGGCTATCCTCTTCGTTTGGATGACTGTTTCCTCTGAACAGTCCTGGTTTCATTTGTCGTTTGGCGAGTGCTCCCTTTTGGAGCATCTCCATAACGACAAATCATGTAGTGGTGTTTCCCACCACACTTCAGACATCTCTTTGGTGATTTGCAGTTTTGTGCTTTGTGGCCTTTCAAAAAGCAATTGAAACATTTTCGTTGCTTTGCGAGCCGTCTCCTGCGTGCTTCTGGTGTTGAATATTTGGGACACCGGCTTGTAGGGTGTCCCACAGCACCACAAAGGGAACAAGTTTGTTTTGTCCCTGTTTCTCTTTGTGAGAATTGTGGCTTTTTCAGTGCTAGAAATGATCTGTCAACTTGGGGAGACATCATCCCCACAGAGTCATTTCCGTTGTTGGGTCTCCAATGACCCTGACGAAATTGGTTGGGAGGGAAATCTTTTCCTCTCCCTTGGAAATTGTTCCCCTGAACTTGATGAGGAAAATTTCGGGGGTTTTCTTCCCCACGGAAGACTTGTGTACATCTTTGTACTTCTTCCTTCACTTCCACAATGGAAGTGATTGCCTTGCGTAGGTCGGAACAATCAAAAGTTCCACCTGAACGCATTTCCTTCTCCACCACCTGAGTGAGGAGATGGTATGGCAATTTGGATTTTATCGTGGAGGCCATGAACTTATTTTGTTCATTTTCTCCAAAATCCGATAATTGCTGACAAATCCTTTCAATTTACTCTGAGAACTGCCTCAGAGATCGAACAGAATCTGACGGTTTTGGAAGGTGGAGCAACTCTGATTGGAGTGTCTCCACAATTGACTTCTCATCCCCAAATCTTTTCTTGAGGATTTCTACCACTCGTGGGTAGTTTTCATCTGAAGGCGGGTACAAATCAATTGCTCTACGAGCAACTGACTTCTCGGGAAGACATCCCAAGAGATAAATGTGTTTTTTGAAGTCTTCAATTTGAAGACTTTCAACTGAAGTCTCAAACAGCTTCCAAAACAAAGGCCATTCTCGGGGCTCACCCGAGAATTTTGGAAGCGAAATGGGCGGCAGCATCACTTCATGCCGCTGCGGAGCCACGACCACTTGTGGCGGGTTTTGAGCAGGTTGTTGAACCTGTGCAGGGTGAACGACGTCCCCCTGCTCTGAGAGGCCTAAAGCCCCATCAATGGTGTCGACAAGCCCTCGGGCTTGGTCGGCCCATTCCATGAAGGCTTTTCCTTCAGGTTTGTAGTCCTTGTAGTTCTGCTCTTCTACCTGAAGAGCAGGACCTTTAACTCGGTGGAAGACTGCCTCCCACTTGTCATTGTTTTTCTCCAACAATGACACTGCTCTACAGAGATTTTGTCTCTCTGCGAGCAAATCGGTTTTGATTTGCTCAGTCAAATCTTTTGTAAGATTTTCCTGAGCCGTCTCAATGTACAATTTGAGACGCTTCACAATCGGCGCGATTGTGACTCGTAAGAGTTCACTCATCTCTTACGAATGTTGGACAAGCTTTGTTCAAAGCTGGACTTCTCTCAATTGAGGGGGTAAGCTACGACTGGAGCTTGACCCCTACGGGGCTCCAATTTTTGTCGCGGAATGGACAAAAAATCACTGGAAAGGAAATCTTTCCCTCCAAGGGAATTCTTTCCTTTCCCTGTCCGACAGGGGCAGTGTTGAAAATTCAAGTGCTGAATTCAATGTCCAAATGTGGACACTGAAACTGAGAGTTCTCTGTAACCCTCTTAATGACCCAACGGGGGTCAAATTAATGGTCTGTAAGAAAGGGCTCCTGATTGTCCCTTTTACAGATTTAGAGAAGATCTTTTCTCTTACTCTTTATTCAATTGAACACAAATACAAATTGTGTTAAATTGGAGTGAAATCCAAAATAAAGAGATGTTCCAAGAAATGAGAAGAACTGAGAGGAAGTGAAAACCTGAGAGAAGTGATGAGAATGAAAATGGGGAGGGCTTTTATACCCTCACAAATCAATGGGGGCGGAGCAAATCACGTGGACAAATGCACACACAAAAATCGATCGATGACTCATAGGGAAAATGAATGCAAAGGGAAAAGGATGACTCATAATTAAAGAAGCGACCGAGAGAAAATTGATTGATAAATTAATGAATAAAAAAACTAATTAAATGTTTGATGAATTTATGTCGCTTTCCGCGACACGACTCAACTTTCGTGCTGAAATCGCATTGAAGCATTTTCGGTAAACAGTCAGGAAGAGGCGACAAAAGCCATTTGGCCACTGCATGGCCATCTGACGCATTGATACTGTCATTGGGCGGAAATTCTGGAAACAATCATAATTCCAGGATCCTCGTCAGCATTTCCGCATCTTTGTAAAATTGCAGGATCCAGTCCCGCAAAAATTTTGAGACCCGATCCCGCAGCGCGATCCGCAAATTTTATTTTTTGTCGGGATCACGCGGGATCCGGATTGCATTTAAAAAACATAAAATATTTAACAAATAATTGAATCGAGGCGATACAGCGACTAAAGGAATCTGGAGCCAAATACATCATTCATAAAAATTAATTTTTGTGAGATTTTTTGAAGCTGATTCAAATAAAACCCCGCCCCGTCCCCGGGGGCGACGAGACATTTTCTCATCCCCGCCCCCGCGACTCTGACCCCCGCCAACCCCCGCCCACGCGAAAAGCCAACCCCGCCCACGGGACTCTAACCCCATTCAAAACCACTGAAAAATTATTAGGATCGATTTAAGATGACAGAAAAATGAAAAAAAGAAGCAAATGGAGAACTGAGTTCCTGTTATACCCAATTTTTTACATAAAAAGACAAGCCCCCGCCCCCCTTCCCACCTCGCTAATTAAAATTTTTATCGGTTTGGGTCTATATTAATAGATTCCGAAATTTTTTGAGCATTTTTTAGTTTGTATTCGAATGCCTTATTATTTTCAAAAAGGAAAATTTTTAATAAATATAAATCATAGCTAATTTTTTGTGCTAATTTTTGTGAGATTTTGAGGTTAAAACATTTTTTAAAACTTGATATTGAATTAAATGTCCATGCTAATTAGAGATGCAATTACATAGTGTAGCGCACCCACCGCCGATACGCCCTCTGGCAGCGGAAGAATAATTCACAAATTTTCTACCAATGTACGTGGTTAAATTATTAACACCGGCTGCGCATTTGATATTAAAATATAATTAGAAATCCATAAGGCGGCTTTATTCGACTGAAGCGGAATTTTCCATTCGATTAATAAAGTTATATAAATCAAAATAATGTCTAAATTATACACTTTTTTTAATTTTTATCCGATATCAAAAGCATAAAAATAAATGAATGAATGAATATCGCGGTACACTCCTTAAAACCAGATCAAAGGTTTTATCGTCAGCAAAGACTAAAAGCCAAAATAGGAGCAAAAGAGTCGAAAAAGAGAAGGAGGATCTAATTGGGAAATTACAGCCTTTTTGAGTCATGGATTACGGATTTTCGATTTTTCCTTAATTTGATCCGAAACTGGACTTTTGGATTTTTCGAGACGTTTTCTTGTTTTTAGTTTTTTACAAAAAATTTGATTGGCTACCCGTATTTTGATTTTTTCATTTTAGCTTTTTATAAATTCTTATAAGACCCTTCGGTTAGTATTTTCCGGCCACGAATTCGAAGTCGAAAGAATACGCAGCCAAAAGTGCGTCACGGCCGCCAATACCACCTCGTCAAGTCGGTTTGGTTTGACAAGTACCGAAACGACTGGAAACCGGCTGAAGATTTGGTATATTGTATTTCTAGACCATCCGTCTTCACCCCACCCTCTCCCCCAACTCCCATTTGAGTCAGTTTCAAGAATCGATCGTTGAATATTGGCAACAATACCACGAAGGCAAATAGTACCGCGGGAGAACATGAGCAAGTTGTTGCATTTTTCAGCGTCAATTGCTCCACTGTCAATTCGTTGTTCAAATGAAATGGTGCAATGGAGTCAAACATCAAACAATGACCAAATGACAAGTATAAAATTGACAGCGGTTAAAGCATTGAGAAATTCCTAAGAAAAAATAAATAAATAATAATAAATAAGCAAATTTAACATACTGTTTTGTGTTTTTCCATTTTTAATGAGAATTGCGACTCAACTTTCGTGCTGAAATCGCATTGAAGCATTTTCGGTAAACAGTCAGGAAGAGGCGACAAAAGCCATTTGGCCACTGCATGGCCATCTGACGCATTGATACTGTCATTGGGCGGAAATTCTGGAAACAATCATAAACGAATGGGTTTTTCGAGAGATGGCTAGGCCCATGAGAATTGATGGCCTTGCGCAGAATGCGCCTAAAATTTTGATTATTACGCCGTCCGATGGGAAAGCGTGATGAAAGACTTTGATGGTGGGGCCATGGCGTAACAATAATTAATTTCACCGAAATGGTAAGCTTAAAAATCCAAAATAAAAAGAGATTAGAATATAATTAACAAAACTGTAATTAAGGACGGATGTGTTGGTGTAATTGAATATGAAAAAAGCTGAAAAAGCAAAAGAAATGCTACACGCCAGCACTGGAAGTTGCTCAATTTTACCGAATGTCCGGAGTTCTCATCACGCAAAATAGGACAACGGATTAACAAAAACAGCAGTTGTTGCCTTTTTTCATCGTCAATTGCTCCACCGTTAATTTGTTGTTCAAATGAAATGGTGCAATGGAGTCAAACAATGGCCAAATGACAAGTATAAAATTGACAGCAGTAAATCATTAAGAAATTCCTAAGAAAAAAATAAATAAATAATAAAAATAAGCAAATTTACATACTGTTTTGTGTTTTTCCATTTTTAATGAGAATTGCGCCTCAACTTTCGTGCTGAAATCGCTTTGAAGCATTTTCGGTAAACTGTACGGAAGAGGCGACAAAAGTCATTTGGCCACTGCCTGTCCATCTGACGCATTGATACTGTCATTGGGCGGAAATTCTGGAAAACAATCATAAACGAAATGGGTTTTCCGAGAGATGGCTAGGCCCATGAGAATTTTTGGAGCGTAATTGCGCAAAAGGCGGAAATCCCCAAAATATAAATCGATCTATTGTTTGGTTGGGTTAATACACAAATTTGTTGCTCTAATGCTAATGTTGCGCAGAAAAGCAATGACAGGGAGATCGATGTAACTAAAAATAAGAAAATGTTGACCTTAACAATGTGCCGAAAAATTACCCAATAAGTCTAGAGCCCTGAGTGGGACGGGATCCCGCGCATGGAGTTTCCAGGATCCTCGTCAGCATTTCCGCATTTTTGTAAAATTGCAGGATCCAGTCCCGCAAAAATTTTGAGACCCGATCCCGCAGCGCGATCCGCAAATTTTATTTTTTTGTCGGGATCACGCGGGATCCGGATTGCATTTAAAAAACATAAAATATTATAACAAATATTTTCCTAATTAATTTTTTAAACTTAAGGCATCAGAAATTTCACACAAATCTATTAAAAATTTTCCTTACGGCAATTATATTTATTAGTCTTTTTGGAGTTCTTTTAACAGATTTTCCTTTTTTAACCTATCGTGCCAAAATAAGCTGGACGAAACTGGTTACATTTTTTTGAGAATTTTATAAATTTCCAAAATTCGCACTCCCGCTCAGGGTCCCGCAAATAAATTATTATTTCCAAAATTACCAAATAATAATTGAGTTTGAATCCTATAACCTTTTTGGGCATTTTAAATGAATAAAAATTAAAGAATGATTAAGATCTTATAATAACAGTAAAGTGGAAAGAGGGTGGGCGTTGAGGTAATAAATTGATAAATTCTTCCTTTTATTCCAAAGTACTCATGACGATTTGGACATGCCGATATAATCGAACCAAATTGATTGAAAGCATTCATTAAAAGAAAACTTAAATGGAATTTCTTCGATTAAAAGCACTCAAAATTAAAATTCTCACATTTCCAATGTGAAATTTCGGGGCATTCAAAAAAGCAGCACTTATAGCAACAATGGTGCAGATTTTTTAATGAAAAGAAGAAAATTAGTCATTTTCGTTGTGCTTACCCAAATTTAATCAATTTGCAACAATGAATGCAGTTATCTCACAAGGCAAAGTAATAATGAATAATTGTTAGGAAACTGTGGTTTATGTCGCTTGGCTTGTCCCAAACTCAAAACTAGGGTTCGAGCCCCGCCCCCGTCCCCGGGGACGGGACGTTTTTTTTTGCATTTGTTATGAGTTCGATACCGGGTGATGTTTTCTTTTAAATTTTTTCTGATTAATAGACAAAAACACCCATAAATTGACTATTCCTGGCATAATTCGTTAACAAATTGAACTCAACTTTTCAAAAACATTCCCGGTGGCGCCGACAGGTGCCGCCAGATGAAAATTTCGTTGGAATTAAAAAGTTCAATTTTCCTTTAGTAAATCAGGAAAATTTAATATATTTTAAAATGCTTTTTTGCATAATACCGAAGAAAAAAAAAATCTATCGGAAAATCTTAATTTTTTGGGGAATATCTCTTAGAAAAAAAAAAGAGCTTAGATTTCAAAATTCGACGGCGGCGCCTATCGGCACCTCCGGCCCCCCCAAAAACTTTTTTTCTTAAAAAATTAGCCCAAAATCCCTAAATTTTGTCATTTTTAGACATACTATGTGCAATTTATGCCAAAAAGAATTGAATCGAGGCGATACAGCGACTAAAGTAATCTGGAGCCAAATACATCATTCATAAAAATTAATTTTTTGTGTTTGAAGCTGATTGAAATAAAACCCCCGCCCCGTCCCCGGGGGCGACGAGACATTTGCTCATCCCCGCCCCCGCGACTCTGACCCCCGCCAACCCCCGCCCACGCGAAAAGCCAACCCCGCCCACGGGACTCGAACCCCATTCCAAACCACTGAAAAATTATTAGGATCGATTTAAGATGACAGAAAAATGAAAAAAAAGAAGCAAATGGAGAACTGAGTTCCTGTTATACCCAATTTTTTACATAAAAAGACAAGCCCCCGCCCCCCTTCCCACCTCGCTAATTAAAATTTTTATCGGTTTGGGTCTATATTAATAGATTCCGAAATTTTTTGAGCAATTTTGAGTTTGTATTCGAATGTCTTATTATTTTCAAAAAAGAAAATTTTTAATAAATATAAATCATAGCTAATTTTGGTGCTAATTTTTGTGAGATTTTGAGGTTAAAACATTTTTTAAAACTTGATATTGAATTAAATGTCCATGCTAATTAGAGATGCAATTACATAGTGTAGCGCACCCACCGCCGATACGCCCTCTGGCAGCGGAAGAATAATTCACAAATTTTCTACCAATGTACGTGGTTAAATTATTAACACCGGCTGCGCATTTGATATTAAAATATAATTAGAAATCCATAAGGCGGCTTTATTCGACTGAAGCGGAATTTTCCATTCGATTAATAAAGTTATATAAATCAAAATAATGTCTAAATTATACACTAATTTTAATTTTTATCCGATATCAAAAGCATAAAAATAAATAAATGAATGAATATCGCCGTACACTCCTAAAATCAGATCAAAGGTTTTATCGTCAGCAAAGACTAAAAGCCAAAATAGGAGCAAAAGAGTCGAAAAAGAGAAAGTACAAGGTCATCATCCCATCTATAGTCATCTCATTCATGTGCAACTCAGTCACAAAATTCACCATCCATTTTATATTACACTTTTCAATTTAAGAGTTTCAAATTAATTTAAAACAATTACCATTAAAATTTCAAAAATAAATCTCTCTAAATTCACACTCGGAAACAGAAAGAGTCTTTTTTAGCCAGAGTCTTTTGATTTTTTAAGATCATTGGAACATTTCGGAAATAAATGAACTACTATTTCCAATAAAACATTTTGAAAGCGGTATAAATTCAAAATATTATAATTTAAAAAAATTTTTTTTTTGGACTTTTTATTTCAATTTAGATTCATAGAACTGAAATTGAGGATCATATTCATGGATCTTGTATGATCAATAGCCCTGATAAATTTTGAAATAAAATTTTTTTGTTGAGAGCTGTCTGTGGATGAAGCGCATTGACTCTCCCCCCAAAAATGGTATGTCAAATTCTTCTCCAAGTTCACTAATTGCTTTTTCATCATCAGTGTTTTTGCAATTTTTCTCTTCTCCTGCGGGGAGTAAAGCCACGGAAATTTGATTCTTTTCACTTTTTCTCACTGTCAAATGCTTTGTTTGATTTTGGCGTCCAAAAATTTTAATTTCTTTACAATTTTTCACAATTTTTTGCTCAATTTTTCCAAATTGTTCAAATTCATACTCATTCAGCAACTTCAGCTCATAATTGGGGAAACTTTTGAACAATTCTTCCAATTTGTAGCTGAATTCAACCTGATAGGTCGAATCAAAGAAGAATGCCCAAATGTGAATCAGACTGTCCAAAACATCAATCAAAATGGCACTCTGTGTTTCTTTGCCAAGATGAAAGTTTGGAATCGATGCAGAAATTTGTTGTGCCAGCCTCCAGTTTTTAGCTAATAATTTAAATTTTATAAATAAAAATATTTAATTTAAAATACCTTCTACGAATACTTTCAAAAAGTATTCATACAAAATCTCAACATATTTCTGAAACTTTTCACATTTCTCTCTTTTTTGCTTCTCCGTAATTCCGTCACATTGCCATTTTTCTTTCAACAAATACAATATGCCAAGATAACCTTCGTACTGTTTCGTCAAATATTCTACCGTATCCCCAATATCGTATGTGCCCTTGCCCTTTCGCTTTGATAACAAGCCAATTTTGGTCCATAATTCCTCGGCTTCTTCTCTACAAATTTCCTCAAATTTTGTCTGTCCTTTGATAAAAGTAAGAAACAGCTCGTCGTCAAGCTAAAACACGGAAATTACGGGTTTTTTTGGATACCACGACGGATTTTGTTACGGTATTTTTAAAGACCTCGGTAAAAAGGAATTACGACTGTCAGTAATTGGAATTCATTTACATTCAGCACAGCTTTAATACCTTTAATTTCTTTAACCACGACGGATTTTTGTTACGGCATTTTTAAAGAGCTCCGTAAATACGAAATAAGGTTGACCGTAATTGGTAATTTATTTAAAGTACCTTCATCCCAGCTTTAATACCTTTAATTCCTTTATCGTTGAAAATAGCCATATCCATTTGAGTCTTTCTTCGTCCGTCCCATTTTTTGAAAGCGTTCTTTTCGCAGTTTTGGACATTTCATCCAAACAATTTTTAAATTTTTCATTTAAACGATATGAATTTTCTTTGCTACCAATTGTTTCTTTTGGGCTCTGTCTTTTTCCTTTCCCGTTTTTTGGACTTTTTCCTTTAAAAATTTCAATAAATTTTTTGCCAATGCCTTTTTCCTGTTTCAATTCTTCGGCATTTATCAGATTTGGCTCTGGCCATTTTTTGAACAATTCCTCCAATCTGTTTTGATATCGTTTTGCGTATTCCGTATCAAAAAAGTATGCAGCAATTTGGCCAAGTCTATCCGCCACATCAATCAGTGATTCGATCTTTGTTTGATTGCCAAATTGGAAAATGGGCCTCACTTTGGGAAATTGTCGGACCACTGGCGAAAATTCAACTTTAATTTTAATAAAATAAAAATTCAAATTTTTAAAAGAATTACCTTCACTATAAAAGCCGAAACAAATAGTTGAAAAATTTTCAAATATTTGCGAAATTTCTCGCATTTTTCTCGTTGGACAACAATTTATCACATTGCCATTTCTCTGTCATTAAATTTATAATGTCATAAAAAAGATTCATATTTTCTCGCTAAATATTTTTTTGTTTGGTCTTTGATTCAGTATAGTCATCAAATTTTTAGCGAATTTATTGCAAAATTTTTCAAAATTTATTTCAGTGGTTAAAATTGTTAGAAAGGCGTTATCATCAATCTAAATTTAAAATTTAGGAATTTCTATTGAGACAAAGGGAGTAGCGAAGGAGGCGCTGATGGGGAGGCCCCTCACCCTCCCGAAATCAAAAAATAAAATTTAAAAGAAACCTAGGCAAATTTTTGAAAATTTAAACAATTCTTAACAAATTGTAAAATCAGATTAAAGAAATAACCTTTAACAAATGTATTACCATTGTGTTCACGGCATAAAATGATTCTTCAACAATGTATTTCTATTTTTCTTTTTGATTTGATCTATCTCTTTCTTTATTTTTTCAATGACTTCTTCGCATTCCCAATTTTCTCGAAGGTAATACAAAATGCCAAGATGCATTTCGGCTTTTTGCGCCAAAAGATGGTTAATCGAATCGAAATTTAAACCGTATTTTGTACAAAATTCACTGAAAGAGCCTTTGACAACTGCAGCCATTGCTTCGTCTTCAAAAAGCGATGATTCGTCCTCCGCCGTCTAATATGAATAAGAAAAACAGGCACTCACTTTTCCTTTTTGGATAAAACGCAAAATTTAAAAAATCAACAAAAAAGACGCAAATTCACTCAACTCATAGAAAGAAAGCCATTTGTAGTAATTGCCCGAGAGTCATCTCGGTCCCGACCCGAGAAAAGTCTCATGTTTTTTTGCTCTTCGTCTCGAGTCTCGGGAATTTTCCCTTCTCAAGCACACTATTATTTTGATGAGATTTTGTCAACAATTCTTTTATTTAGGCCCTCTTTAAATAATCGCGCCCTTTGTGTGATTTTTTATGTAATTTGGTGTGTTACCCTAAAACAGAAAAGTGCCAAAAAAGAATAAAACATCAGAAAAAAAGTGAATGAAATTATTCTATTTTTCACTATGCTAGTAGAATGCCATACCAAAGTTTGAGACCCGGTAAAATAACCTAAAAGCGTTAATTTAAAAAAAAAATCAAAATTTTCGTAGAAAAATTCAGAATCTCGATCTGAAAAGGTGTTTACAAGGACGTCCTTGGAAATGAGCTTTTAAAAATGGAAAATAATCAAAGGAAATTTGACAAATTTTTGAATTTTAGAACATATGGACTAAATTATGGCATTATATCATAAAAATGTAAATTTTTTTTCTCATGGTTGAGCATCATTATTTAGTTGTCACGAATTTGAATTCGCAAATGACACGAAAATTTTGCCAGCTTTTTTGCGTGTCTCAGTCCACAAGCATTGCAATTGCCAAAGAGACCGAATCGACAGTATCACCACCGTAACAAACAAACAACAATTCATAACCATGACCACTACAAACACCACCAAGAAAAACAGCAAAAACAACACTTCTCGAGCGTTCAACAAGTGACGGAAGTGAAAAGGACCAAAAAAGGTGCAAAATTCAAATGATTTTTTAGGCTTTTTTTTATAGGTTTTGGTCACATTTTTGCCAATTTTCCATGCCGGTAATTCTCCGGCGAATTGTTTAATTCGCACATATTAAGTTTCGGTTTAGGAAGAAATGCGCGATTAGGTAATGCCGTTGATCTTTGGCCATGCCGACGCGGAAGCCAAACAAATGATTCACATTGCGGACGAAAACAAAGATGGCATGGCAAATTGTCACCGGAGAAATACTCAACTATTACGACACATTGTGAGCAGGAAGATTTTAAAAATCCGAATAATTCTGCGCAAAATTAATGCTTATGGGGCTTTCTTTGTTTGTTGAAAAAATTTCAATACACTTGATATTTTTTCCGATTTATTAATGAAAAAATAATAAAAAAAGAGAAAAATATTATTTTTTAATTTCATAAGATTAAAGCATTTTTCTTCGTTTTTTAAGGACCACAGAAAACCACCCTAATTTTAACATAACAGAAATCACGCTAATTTCCATTTACCAAACTTACCATAACGCATTTTCGTCGTTGACCAGTTTAAAAAGCGGTAAAGGTAAAAGATAAAAAGTGAAAATGTTGCAATACCCAAAAAAAAATCTTTCTTTTTCTTTGTAAATTAGCATAAATTATTAATTGAATTTTCAAATATAGAACATTGAATTTAATTACCTCTTTAAATATATTCATTCCAAATTTATATTTTCTGAATTGAATATAAAATTTTAATTTTATTTTAGGCTGCAATAAGCACTCAAAATGAAATTCATCTCATTTCCGATGCAAATTCCCAAAATTAAGCGCCCACAGAGCAATTAAATGCCGGACCTACAAATTGTTGCCTTGGAAATGGCAGTGTGACGACCGAACGGTGCGATGATCACTAAATGCGCTAATCAGGAGGGTAGGAAGCAGCGCCTAAGTGGGGAACAGAACAATGGGTGAGGGATGAGCGATCTCAGTAGACAGAGCCCAGTGTGATAGTAAATAAACAGTAACTAGCGGGTGCGTGAACCGTCGGATCTGGGCCTGGGAAAAAGCGCTTCGCGCTTCTTGAGCTTCGCTACCTAGGCTTTGAAACGATTCAAATTGATCGAATTTGTTGGAGAGATTTTTTTGTTGTGAAAAATTTGGATTAAAAAAATTCAGTGATTTTTAGGCCGCTTCGCGGCCTTGAATGGGCGCTTCGCGCCCGTTTTAAATTTAGTTGGACTCAGACGGGCACTTCGTACAACCATGGCGGAAGGGGTACAACCACAGGGGAAGTGGTACAACCACGGGGGAAGAGGTACAACCACAGTGATTAAAAGAGGTACAAAAGTGATGAAAAGAGGTACAAAAGTGATAAGAAGAGGTACAAAAGTGATAAGATGAGGTGAAACAGTGATTAGAAGAGGTACAAAAATGCATTAATTATTTTTGAAAATTGTAAAATAAATTCCTTTTTTTATTCCTTTTTTATTAATTAAAAATAATCTTTAAAGCTTACAATAATTTAAATTTATTTAAATTGATATTAAATTAATTTCTGACTAACTCAAATAAAAAAATATATGTAATGCTTTAATTAAAAAAATATTAATTAATTTTAATAAAATTTTTCACAAAAAAAAATAATTTAAAATTAAAAAATTTTATTTTTTATTAAAACAACAAACACTCTTTTAAATGAATTAAAAGCATTGAAAATAAACTCAAAAAAATAAATAGAAAATAATGTACACCGCCCGGATTCGAACTCCCCCCCCCCCCCTCAAAATGATGCCTCAGAATCCCCAATCACACAGGGATTCTGAGGCCTTAACGATGCCTAAACTAAAACCTAATTTCATATTCGTGATCAGCGACCTAAAATAGCCCTAAAAATATGTTTTTGGAACATTTTATGTGAAAAAATTTTTTCACTCAAAAATCATGGTCACCCCCCCCCCCTTTGGTCCAGAATCCCAAAAGCACTTTTATTTTTATAAGAATTTTTAAAAATGTGATAAAAATTTAAAATAAATTTTATCTTCTAGAGCAAAAAATTGCGGATTTTTGTAGTATTTTAATTTTCCAGAATGACTTTTCAGAACTGAGTTATAAAAAATTTTCTGAAAAATCGAATTTTTCCAGAAATTCTGGAATAACTTTTTTCTTTTTAGAGATAGAAATACCAAATAAATCCCATAAAATTCTCCTTATTTTTTGCTATTTTTAATGCTTTATTGCATGAAAATCGTCCCACAATGAAATGAGCTATGAATTTTCAAAATAAAACCCAAAATCCTGAGGGCCAAAAATTTCCCAAAAAATAAAGTATTTTTAAAAAATTCCAAAAATTCTGAAACGTGAAACAAAGGTCATATTCGTGCTCAGCACCTCAAAATGCCCCAGAAAAATATTTTTTACTCCATTCATCAACCAAAAAAAAATTTTCGAAAATTTCTAGGGGGCCTAGCTTGAAAAATTTTGAAAATTTTCGAACATCTAGGGCACCATTCGATAGAGCTTCGAAAGCGCTACAATTTTGCCCTAAGATGTTTTTTGGCTAAAACCGACCCCTGAAGAGTTATGCGCCCGGGACTCAAATGTTCCGCTCAGGCCAAAAAATTTTTCTATTTCCGGGAAAAATCCAAAATTTTTTCGAAAAAAATACCAGTCGATAGAGCTCGAAAAACTATGTTTTGGAAGTGGTCTCAGTTTTCCCGGGAAAAATCGGCAAAAAATCCTAAAATTCAAAAACCCGAAAACAGTTTTTTAGGCCTAGCTCGAAAAATTTTGAAAATTTTCGAAAATTTAAAATCGGGAAAAATCGAGCTTTTCAAGCTCTACAATAGTCCCGCTGGCGACCCCCCGCTCAGATCAAACCCTAATGAGTTATTCACCCGGGACTGAACTGGACAAAGTTGGTACTGAAAAAGTCTACGCACCTACAGCCTTCCCTATTAAAGGTAGAGGCCTGGAATTTTTTTTGAATTTTAGTCAACACTTCAACTTAGGTCCCTACCAGCAGACTTTTTGAGCTGCATGTTTTAGAAAAAAAGTTACGGGCCCTCAAACGCACGAAAAAGTAAGAAATCCGTCCTTGGTACTCAGTTGGGCGTCGAGAATTTTTTTCTATAGTTTTCCCGGATGCCCCGTCCCAGGGTGCATACGTATGCAAAATTTCAGATTCCTACCTATTCCCGATCCCGAGAAATCGGTTTTAGCAACGAAACCCCTTGTCGATATAACATATATTGAATTACCATTGGTAAGAAGCGACAAAGCCCGTTACCAGGATCTAAAAGTTGAATTATTACCCTACTTTTTTTTTTTACTATTATTGGTTGCTCAAAGTTTTCTTCGCCCAATTTTCGAATTATAGTAAATTGAACCCATAAAAAACATTTTTTGGGGTTTTCTAGCACATATTTTTGCTTGTGATCAAAAATCATGAAAATTTAAAGCTTAATTTAATATTTTGGGAAAATAGTTTTTTCAAAATTTTTGACATTTTCGCCCAATTTTTACCATTTATTTTTACAGTTTAGCTTTTTAACATATTTGAACTTTTTTAGCAGAAATTTCTGGTTTAGAGATTTAAATCTAAGAAAATAATTTAAAGATTGGATTATTTGTGGCGCTGACCACGAATATTGCCTTTGTTTGACGAAATTATGAACGCCGAACCCGAACTCGAACAAAAATAGTTTTTGGTAATAGTACGGATGATATCCCACTTTTTGGAAGAATTTTTTGTTAAGACTTTTTGTTTGAAAATTTCAGGGAGGGTCACAAAACCGAAAAGTACCTCACCCTGTTTTTAGCATATCTTTTGGCATTTTAGTTATTTTGTATATTAGAGGAGTTTTTAACACATTTAAATCCCAGCCGAATAATATTTTCTTTCTTTTTTTTTGAATTCTTTCAATGGGTGTTAAGTGCAAAAATTTTAAACTTTATAGAAAAGTTCTAATTTGTAGATCTAAAATCTGTGAAAATAAAAAATTACTGGAATTCCCAAATTGAATCATTTCTAAAAAATTTATTGACAATTTTAAAAGTTCAGAGTGAATTTGGCAAAAAACTGTCCAACAACGCACTGTTCAAACCATCTCAAAAATTTGTGGAAAGATGAAAGAATCAAAGAGAGGCAGGCAGGCCAATACTTGTGACATTTTTGTGCGGGATCTCGCGGGATCCCATAAAATATTATAACAAATATTTTCCTAATTAATTTTTTAAATTTAAAGCATCAGAAATTTCACACAAAATCTATTAAAATTTTCCCTGCGGCAATTATATTTATTTCTTTTTGGGGTTCTATTAATAGATTTTCCTTTTTTGACCTATCGTGGCAAAATAAGCTGGACGAAACTGGTTACATTTTTTTGAGAATTTTATAAATTTCCAAAATTCGCACTCCCGCTCAGGGTCCCGCAAATAAATTATTATTTCCAAAATTACCAAATAATAATTGAGTTTGAATCCTATAACCTTTTTGGGCACAAAACTTTTAAATGATTAAAAATTAAAGAATGATTAAGATCTTATAATAACAGTAAAGTGGAAAGAGGGTGGGCGTTGAGGAAATAAATTGAAAAATTGACTTGAAAAAAGGATTGTTGTTGGGAAATTTCTATGTAAAAAGTCTAATATAAAATTCATTTTTATTTGGTTATTTATAATAATTTTTTTAGAATAAGACTGCAATTTATTTTAAATGGCAACAAGCATAACTGTCACTTTAACTGATTTGTAAGAGAATTTTAATTGTTCCCAAATAAATTCTTCCTTTTATTCCAAAGTACTTATGACGATAATTGGACATGCCGATATAATCGAACCAAATTGATTGAAAGCATTCATTAAAAGAAAATCTAAATGGAATTTCTTCGATTAAACGCACTCAAAATGAAAATTCTCACATTTCCAATGTGGAAATTTCGGGGCATTCAAAAAAGCAGCACTTATAGCAACAATGGTAATGAAAATAAGAAAATTAGTCATTTTCGTTGTGCTTACCCAAATTTAATCAATAAATTTATATTGCAACATGATTGCAGTTATCTCACAAGGCAAAGTAATAATGAATAATTGTTAGGAAAATGTGGTTTATGTCGCTTGTCCCAAACTCAAAACTAGGGTTCGAGCCCCGCCCCAGTCCCCGGGGACGGGACAGGTTTTTTTGCCTCACCCCGTCCCGCGACTCCGACCCCGCCCCCACGCGTGGGCGCGGGGGTGAAAATACACCCATAAGAATGGTATATTCGTGGGATAGAAGGCACAAAATTTATTCAATTTTGAATTTTTTTTACCATCTTTGACAAATTTTTATGAAATCAAATAAACTTAACTTTTATTTTTAAATATATTTGTGGATTAGTGGTTAATGCTTCAACACTAACAGTACCTTTTGTTATAAATTCGATATCGGGTGACGTTTTCTTTTAAATTTATTTTTTCTGATTGAGAGAAAAAACACTCATAAAAATTGACCATTTCTGGGTTGGCCGGGTCCGGGTATCTGACCGGGTCCAGAGGTTGTTACCCGGCTTTTCCAATACTCGGACCCGGAATGAATATTGTTAGGAAAATATGGTCCATGTTGCATTAAATATCTAAAATTATACTCTAATTATAATTTTTTATCCAACAGCAAAAGCATAAAAATAAATAAATGAATGAATATCGCGGTACATTCCTTAAAATCAGACCAAAGGTTTATCGTCAGCAAACACCAAAAGCCAAAATAGGAGCAAAAGAGCCCAAAAAGAGAAGGTACAAGGTCATCCCATCCATAGTCAGCTCATTCATGTGCAACTCAGTCACAAAATTCACCATCCATTTAATATTAAATATACAATTTTCAATTTAAGAGTTTCTAAGTTTCAAATTAATTTAAAACAATTACCATTCAAATTTCAAAAATAAATCTCTCAGTCTTTTGATTTTTTAAGGTCATTGGAACATTTTGGAAATAGACGGAGTACTATTTCCAATAAAGCTATTTGAAAGCGGTATAAATTCAAAATAATATAATTTGAAAAATATATTTTTTAGACTTTGTTTCAATTTAGATTCATGGAACTGAAACGGAGTATCATATATTCATGAATTATGTATGATCAGCAGCACTGATAATTTTTGAAATAAAAATTTTTTGTTGAGAGCTGCCTGTGGATGAATTGCCTTGACTATCCCCCCAAAAATAGAAATAAAAGAAAAAAGTTAATGAAAAAGATGGTCTAAACCCACAATAAATCTTCGTAATAAAGCCGAAATTCGGAATAAAAGGAAATCACTGCACCAGCCAAACCAACACTTTGCTCATTTTGCCAATTCCTTCCTCCGAGTCAAATTTTTTCATTTTTTCTGCCTTTTCTTTCATCATTATGTCAAATTCTTCTTCAAGTTCACTAATTGCTTTTTCATCATTTGTGTTATTGCAATTTTTCTCTTCTCCTGCGGGGAGTAAAGCCACGGAAATTTGATTCTTTTCACTTTTTTTCACTGTCAAATGCTTTTTTTGATTTTTGCTTCCAAAAATTTTAATTTCTTGGAAATTTTTCACAATTTTTTGCCCAATTTTTCCAAATTTTTCAAATTCGTACTCATTCAGCAACTTCAGCTCATAATTGGGGAATCTTTTGAACAATTCTTCTAATTTGTAGCTGAATTCAACCTGATAGGTCGAATCAAAGAAGAATGCCCAAATGTGAATCAGACTGTCCAAAACACCAATCAAAATGGCACTCTGTGTTTCTTTGCCAAGATGAAAGTTTGGAATCGAAGCGGAAAATTGTTGTGCCAGCCGCCAGTTTTTAGCTAATAATTTAAATTTAATAAAAAAAATATCAAATTTAAAATACCTTCTACAAATACTGTCAATAAATATTCATACAAAATCTGAACATATTTCTGAAACTTTTCACATTTCTCTCTTTTTTGCTTCTCCGTAATTCCGTCACATTGCCATTTTTCTTTCAACAAATACAATATGCCAAGATAACCTTCGTACTGTTTCGTCAAATATTCTACCGTATCCCCATTATCGTATGTGCCCTTGCCCTTTCGCTTTGCTAACAAGCCGATTTTCGTCCATAATTCCTCGGCTTCTTCTCTACAAATTTCCTCAAATTTTGTCTGTCCTTTGATAAAAGTAAGAAACAGCTCGTCGTCAAGCTAAAACACGGAAATTACGGGTTTTTTTGGATACCACGACGGATTTTGTTACGGTATTTTTAAAGACCTCGGTAAAAAGGAATTACGACTGTCAGTAATTGGAATTCATTTACATTCAGCACAGCTTTAATACCTTTAATTCCTTTAACCACGACGGATTTTTGTTACGGTATTTTTGAAGACCTCGGTAAATACGAAATAAAGTTGACCGTAATTGGTAATTTATTTAAAGTACCTTCATCCCAGCTTTAATACCTTTAATTCCTTTATCGTTGAAAATAGCCATATCCATTTGAGTCTTTCTTCGTTCGTCCCTTTTTTTGAAAGCGTTCTTTTCGCAGTTTTGGACATTTCATTCAGAAAATTTTTAAAATTATCATTTAGACTGATATGCATTTTCTTTGCTACCAATTGTTTCTGTTGAGCTCTCTCCCTTTCCTTTCCCTTTTTTTGGACTTTTCCCTTTAAAAATTGCAATAAATTTTTTGCCAAGGCCTTTTTCCTGTTTCAATTCTTCGGCATTTATCAGCTTTGGCTCTGGCCATTTTTTGAACAATTCCTCCAATTTGTTTTGATATCGTTTTGCGTATTCCGTGTCAAAAAAGTATAAAGCAATTTGGCCAAGTCTATCCACCACATCAATCAGTGATTCGATCTTTGTTTGGTTGCCAAAATGGAAAATGGGCCTCACAGTGGGAAATTTTCGGACCACCGGCGAACACTCAACTTTAATTTTAATAAAATTAAAATCAATTTTTTAAAGAATTACCTTCACCATAAACCCGAAACAAATAGTTGAACAAAATTTTCAAATATTTGCGAAATTTTTCGCATTTTTCTCGTTGGACCACAATTTTATCACATTGCCATTTCTCTGTCATTAAATTTATAATGCCATAAAAAGATTCATATTTTCTCGACAAATAGGTTTTTGTTTCTTCTAAATTGAATTCGCTTAGATTATTGGTCTTTGATCCAATATTAGTCATCAGATTTTTAGCGAATTTATTGCAAAATTTTTCAAAATCTATTTGCGTGGACAAAATTGTTAAAAAAGCGTTGTCATTAATCTAAATTTGCAATTTAGGAACTAATGCTTTCAATTGAGACAAAGAGCGTACCGAAGGACCAGCAGGCGGAGGGGGGCTGAATGGGGAGCCCCCCCCCCCCCCCCCCTCCCGTAATTCAAAAATAAATGTTTTAAAAAGAGGGCAAATTTTTGAAAATTTTAAACAATTTTGTTAACAAATTGTATTAAAATTATCTAAAAAATTTCACGAGCACTTAACGGCACCGCCGGACTACCAATTTACCATATTTTAAAAAAAGAACCCCAAAGTGGCAAAAAATCGTCATTTTTTTTTAGCGAAAAACGGCTACAAATCCCTGTAAAACACTCCTCCTAATCGGGATTTATAAAAAATGCATCCTTAAAAAGCGAACTTTTGAATTCAGCCACACCCCCCCCCCCCCCCCCTCAAGCCAAGTGTTTGGCTACACCCTTAATTGAGACATTAAGACCGAGTGGTTGGTAACTAATTTTAACAATTGAAAACAAATCAGATTAAAGAAATAACATTTAACAAATGTATTACCATTGTGTTCACGGCATAAAATGATTCTTCAACAATGTAATGAATTGGTGATGGTTTTGCGGAGTTTTTGGCATTCTTATTTGCTCTTTTCAGATGTTCTTTCATGGCTTCTTTAAATTTGGAGTGGATAGGGCCGTATAAATTGTCAAATTTTGCTTCCTCACTCAAATTCAGTTGTTCCGATTTGAATAAATACTCCCGGGGATATGCTTTATTAAAATTTATGGCATAATTTTTAATTAATTCTTCTTCATTTAATAATTGAGTTTTTTTGTATCCGTAATATTTTGTCCACCAAAAACCATGTCCATACTTTTGAGAACTTCGAACTGAATCGTAATCGCTGTCAAAAAAGCACCACCAAATTCTGGACAAAAGTTTGATGGCATCAAACAATGTTCCCTTGCTTATAGTGTACGGCAGCTGGTTATTCATTCGAAAATCGCAACTAATCTTTGAAAATCCAATTCTTCTTGAATTAAATTAAAATTTGGCTTCTCCAATTTCGGAATTTGTTTGGCTGAATTCGGGTCAATCCCTTAAATTTTTTGGTGCTAAGTCGTTAACTAAAAACTGGCAATGGGTGCTTCCTAAACAGCTCCCGGCTTTTATCGACAGTTAAAATAAAAGCAAATTTTAGTATTAAAATAAATATTATTGTTTATTAGTAGGGCTGGGAATTTAAGTCAAATGACTTTTTTTTGCTGACACTAGTGTTCTAAACTCTGTTTGAAGCTTCTAACATGCATTTTTTTGTGACTTTTTTTTACTTTTTCACACCTTTTGGGATTTTTATGACTTTTTTGAGTTTTTGCGACTTTTTTCGTGATTTTTCTGGCTTTTTGAGGCAAAATTTGATTTTTAGCGAAGAAAATGCCGAAAAATACAAAGAAAATTCCGAAAAATAAAATTTCGATAAATAAAAAGGCAATGAAACCTGGATGAATTTTTTCTTAATTGTTGGAAGAATCTCTTTTTTATGCCTATTTTAGGTACCTATTTATAAAATTAAGTGCATAAAAATACGATCAAAATGTTATTCTATAAATTATTAAAAATGGGGTTTTTTTAACTTTCGCCTAAATTTTCAGGACTTTTTTTCATTTTTTAGGTGCTTTTTGGATTTTTTTTTTTTTGTAACTTTTTGGCTATTTTTTATGACTTTTTTAGTCGACTTTTTGAATATTTTTAGTGACTTAAATTCCCAGCCCTATTTATTCGTTTGCTATAATTTTATTATAATCAAAATTTTTCTCTAAAAATCAAAATATTTTTTTTTTCTCGAAAAAACTTAAAATTTTTAGTAAATTTTTCTGCTAATTTTTTCAAGTTTATTTCAAATTTTTTCTAGGAACGAATCATTCTGATCTTTTTTGAGAAAAAAAAATCTTGGTTTTAATTGAGAAGTTTAAAAAAATTTGTACGGACTGTCATTTCCGTTTAGGACCGACCCGGCAGCAATTTTTTATTTTTGAATTATTCATCAAATAACAAACCTTTTACGTAGGCTCCAACATATTCCAAGAACAAATATTCATACAAAATAAACACATGCTTACGGTATATTTCACAATGTTCTTGCCAAACTTTGTCCAGAAAAGGCGTTAAATCTTTTGTGTAACTATAACCATCATCGCTCTTCACCAATTACCATTGTACTTTTTGATTTGCTCTATCTCTTTCTTTATTTTTTCAATGACTTTTTCGCATTCCCACTTTTCTCGAAGGTAATACAAAATGCCAAGATGCATTTCGGCTTTTTGCGCCAAAAGATGGTTAATCGAATCGAAATTTAAACCGTATTTTGTACAAAATTCACTGAAAGAGCCTTTGACAACCGCAGTCATTGCTTCGTCTTCAAAAAGCGATGATTCATCCTCCGCCGTCTAATATGAATAAGAAAAACAGTCACTTTTTCTTTTGGATAAAACGCCAAATTAAAAAAATCAACAAAAAAGGACGCAAATTCACGCAACAATTCTTTTATTAGGCCCTCTTTAAATAATCGCGCCCTTTGTGTCGATTTTTTATGTAATTTGGTGTGTTACCCTAAAACAGAAAAGTGCCAAAAAAGAAGAAAACACCAGCAGGTGATGAAATTACGTTACAAAAAGAGATGATTGACTTTTCTAATCATAACTATTTCAATACTTAATTAAATTCTATGAAATTTTATAGAGTTATAGAGGAAACTAAGAGCTATCAAAGTATAACAAAAATATTTAATTATTTTACTTGTAAGGAAAGTTATTAAACGCGAAACGTAGTGTGTTTTTGTGGGTATTTCATGTTACAAAGGTCGAATATTTTTTCAAAAAAGGAAATAGAATTGTCATTATTTTTAACCGGTAAAAGTAAAAATAGACAAGAAACCAACAACAAAGAAATAGTAAAAATTTTCCAAATATTTGATGATCCCTAGCTCAGTGAAAATAAAAAATTTTTAACGAAAATATTATTGAATAGCGCAGCAACTTAGCAAAAGGAAATTTTTTAATATCATCTTTTTAAATTTTTTCGGAATTTTTTTAAAAACATGCTCATGTTGTTACCCTGGCATGGGTGCTGGTTGAAAAGTTACCTGCAGCTGAGGGTTAGTTAACCGGGTTAAGTTACCCTCAACTCAGGGTTGCTCTTTTAGTACGGGTAACGGGTAGGTTAACCCGCAGGGGCCGTAGTCAAAGAAGGTGGTTATTTGACCAGGTCATTTAACCATGGTTATTTAACCTGGTCAAATAACCACCAACCATGAGAAAAACGGTAGTAAAAGAAGATGGTAAATTTTCTGCTGGAGCAACCAGCAACCACTATTATTTAACCGCCAACCATCTTCTTTTACTTTACCACCAACTTTCTACCGTGAACTTATTAAAATTTTAAATAAATAGGCAAAATAATGTTTAAAGTACCTTGAAAATTGGTAGAATAAATAAAATAATAATTATTTATGCATTAATTTTTTGTATAATTTTTTTGTTACTATTTAAGATATTTCGGCATTAAAAAGGTTATTTAATTGAAAAATGATATTGTTTTTTTATTATTTTAATTAATACATTGTTTTTAATATAATTACTTAATTTAAAAATTCGAAAACCACTTAAAATATAAAAATTATGGGTAAGTTTGGTTTTTTATCTTTTAAAAATATTTAACGATAGAATTAATTAAAATTCTTTTTATAGATCGATAGCGGAGACTTTCCTCTATTTAATAAATCTTATTTGGGACTTTTATCTTGTTTTTCTGATTTTTGGCAGATTTTTAAGAGTTGGTGGTTACGGCTGCTACCATGGGCAGGGGCAGGGTTGGCGTTTTACCATGGTTACATGGTTAGGTAACCACCGACCATGTTCTTTTACTGTGCGTTCACAAACCACCAACCATCATGGTCAAATAACCAGGTTAAACGACCATGAACCCGTGGTTGCTCATTTACTACGGGTAAACCATGATGGTAGTGGTTATTTAACCATAACCACCTTCTTTGACTACGGCCCCAGCTGAGGGTAGGTTAACCCTTACCTCGTTCTTTTGGTACGGGCCCAGAGGTAAAAGTGAATGAAATTAATCTTGTATTTTTCACTATGTTAGTAAAATGCCATACCAAAGTTTGAGACCCGATAAAATAACCTAAAAGCGTAATTTTTTTGAAAAACTTTAGACTTACCGCTGCATTTACTTCAAGAATCGAAAATAAAAAATAAATAAAAATTATTAGCAACATTTCTAAAAAATATATATAATTTGAAATATTATTGCTTCTTTTTTATTATATTTTTTATAAAATTAAATAGAAGCCAATTTCCTGCACAATTTATTTCTTTCGTGCGCCTAATTTATTTGCTTCTTGCGACTACTGCCAACTCATTTCGATTAAGTAGAAAGATTCAAAAAAAATTGTTATTGCAAAAATGAGCAAATCTCTACTTATAATGTAAATATATCGATGGAAATGCTCTTCACTCATAAGACCCATTGACATCACAGAAAAACAAATGTAAAAGGTAGGATTTTCGTTTTTGTATAATTTATATATTTGTATAATCGTAAATTTGTTTTGTTAAGATAAAAACTGGGATACAATGACCAAAAAAAAATAAATATACAAAATATCTTTTTGGTTTTTATTCATCTCGAGGCCGCCAGGCAAAACTGAAATTGGACAACAATTTAAAAAGCGGACTAATAAATCTAAAAAAATTCCCGGTGACAACAAAAAGTTGCTCTCAACGAAGAGTAACAAATACAGCAATGCCAAACTCGATCCATAGATAATATTTGAGTTTTATGTTATCGGAGGTTGGAAAAATTCTGTCATAGCAGAGAAATTTTTTGTTTGCTGATTTTAAAAATCACTCAATAGTTGAGTGTTAATTTGCATTATCACTCGAATGAGAACTCGGTAGCTTAATGGTAGAGCTGCCCACGGAAAGGGTGCATGAGTGGGTTCGATTCCCACCAGCAGAGGTTTAACATTTTGCCCATTTCTTATTATTCTAATATTTTTCTAAAATTTAATTTTTTAAGATTTTTAATTCAAAAAAAAATAAATTTCCAAAATTTTGAATGAATTTAATTCTGAAATATAAAAGCACAGCATTACAACGAAATTTGATAGGTCGCCCGAGAGAGACGGCGCTCGTCGAGCGGGGAGAAAAGTATCGCTTCCCCCATTTTACCCCCCCCCCCCATTTCTATCAATCTCCCTCAAAATATTTGGTCCCACTAATTAGGGCAGCTCAGCAAATTGTTGCTTTTTATCACTCCTCGCATCCTTCGGCTATCTGCCGATCAATCAATGATTGATTCATTCCGCGCGCTCTTCGCCGCCTCCGCTGCCAGCGCAAAAATTCGTTTTTCGTCGCCGAGGGCGAAAGGCGCTTTTATAATGAGCGGCGAAAGAGACGCCCTGGGGCAATGAATAGTTAATTTGCGAAGTTTCACTAATTATTACGTTCCCCCCCCCCCACGATATATCCAAGGGGCAATTGTGTTTCTGTTGTCGTCATTTACCCACAAAGCACTTTGTTGAGTTATTATTTTTGAGGGTAAAATGTTGCAAGCCGTGAATATGCCTTAATTTCTAAGCCTACATAATTGGTAATTTATTTTTATTGATAATAAATACTTTTTCTAATAAAATTTCCTTGCTAAGGTTTTACGAGTATTTTGGATCAAAATGTTTTGAACCGGAACAATAAATTTTGTAGGCTTTATTTATTTCATCAAATGAAAAAAGATCAAAATTTTCAAAGACACCAATTAAAATATGTTTATTTTCAATTTCTAATAAAACTATTACTATGTACCAGGACTGGACCTAATTACGGATTTCTATTACAGATTACAGAAATTACGGCCTTTTTGAAGTTACGGATTATGTATTTTTGGGATTCTTCCTTAGAATCATTTTTTTGTTGATTAGGTAGTCAAATAATTATTATTTATCTAATTTCTCATTTGTTTTATGACGAAAGCTTTAATATCTCTCTAATAATGATAAAAGATCAATTAGTGATCAATTTTACCAATAGTACAAACAACGGGAATTTAATTTTCAATGTCAAATCTCAATTTGCTAATTTTTTGATCCCGCTGTTAGAGCAGCACAGCCGGCCAAAGAGACGCCAGAGGCATGAGGGTTAATTGTTCTGCGGGGTGCAAAATATGCCTTAATGACTAGTCTACATAATTGGAATTTTTTGAATAATAAATAAATTTCTAATAAAATTTCCTTGCTAAGTTTTTGGTCATATTTTTTTGAAACGCAACAAAATTTCTTGAAATTTTCAGGCTAAATTTATTTAATCAAAGGAAAAAGATGCCGTCAATTTTTTTCAAATCTACCAGTAAAATGTGCTTTTTTCAATTTATAAATACTACTACTACTACTACTACTGTATACGAACTTTCATTTTTTATTTCACCAACTCAGCTACAGTATACTTTCCACCGGTGTCACCGAATTTGAATTCGAGACATGACACGAAAATTTTGCCAGCATTTTTGGGTATCTCAGTCCACGAGCAACAACAGCAAAAACAACACTTCTCCAGCGTTCAACAAGTGACGGAAGTGAAAAGGACGAAAAAAGGTGCAAAATTAAAGTGATTCTTTAGGCTTTTTATAGGTTTTGGTCACATTTTTGCCAATTTTCGTGCCCGTAATTCTCCGGCGAATTGTTTAATTCGCACATATTAAGTTTCGGTTTAGGAAGAAATGCGCGATTAGGTAATGCCGTTGATCTTTGGCCATGCCGACGCGGAAGCCAAACAAATGATTCACATTGCGGACGAAAACAAAGATGGCATGGCAAATTGTCACCGGAGAAATACTCAACTATTACGACACATTGTGAGCGGGAAGATTTTAAAAATCCGAATAATTTTGCGCAAAATTAATGCTTATGGGGCTTTCTTTGTTTGTTGAAAAAATTTCAATACACTTGATACTTTTTCCGATTTATTAATGAAAAAATAATTTAGAAACGCGAGAAAAATTATTTTTTTAGTTTTATAAGAATAATGCATTTTTTGGTTTGTTAAGGACCACAGAAAACCAGAAATAAATTATGTTTTTATTACATAAAACATCAGCAAAAGAAAGCAACCATAACATTCATAAAGAAAAAAGTTTTATTTAGATAGGATTCGCATCTTTTATGCAATTTTAGCACATTGACCAATCATTGCCCTTTTTCTTGCATGTTTTGGCACATTGATCAATCATCGTGCATGTTGAATGCCTGATTTACTCTAAGTGCCTTAATTCATTAATCCATTTACCCTTCATAAATTTATTTTTCACCCCAATTCCTGGCTTTATTTTAGGAACTTGGTGTCCAGTTTTCCGGTGTCCAATTTTCCTTCGGTGTCCAAAATTCCGGCGGTGTCCAGTTTTCCGCTTGGTGTCCAATTTTCTGGTGTCCAATTTACCGGTCCCCATACAAGGGGTGTCTCGAGACCCCCCCCCCCCCCCCTCGTCGTAAGAGGCCTCGGACACCCCCCCCCCCCCCCCCCTTCGTTCATCGTAAGGGCGGCGGCTGGCTGTAAAAAAAAAAGGGGGGGGGGGGTAGTCGTGGAGGGGGGTCGTAACGAAGGGGGAAAAATTTGCACAACCTTAGAGAAATCAATAAAAATTCAAAAAATTTTCCCGGCAGCGCCTATCGGCACCGCCGGACCGCCCGCCACACTCCCTTCCCAAAAAGTTTTTTGGAAAAAAAAGCGCCGCAAACAAAAAAAAGGTGGTTTGAGAAGCAATAAAAAAAACAAGTCCGTCGCCGGAGCAAAATGTGGACCTTCGTATGAAAAATCGGTCCCGAAACACGCCCCCCCCCCCCTGTCCCAATCGTCTGTCGTATGTCCCTTGGGCTGAGACACCCCTTGTATATGTATGAACAGAACAATGGGTGAGGGATGAGTGATCTCAGTAGAAACAATCAGTAATTACCATTGGTAAGAATCGACAAAGCCCGTTACCAGGATCTAAATTTTAGCAAAAATTTCTGGTTTAGAGATTTAAATCTAAGAAAATAATTTGAAGAATTCCCAAAATGTGTATCATTTCTAATAGATTCTCGTCTATTTTTTCAAGTTCAGAGTGAACTTGCAAAAAAGACTATCTGCCATCAACTTTCCGGTTTTGTGACCCCCCCCCCTGAAATTTTTAAATAAAGGTCTTTTCTTGGGTTATTTGTGGCGCTGACCACGAATATTGCCTTTGTTTGGCGAAATTATGAACGCCAAACCCAAAAACTCGAACTCGAACAAAAATGTTTTTTGGAAATAGTACGGATGATATCCCCCTTTTTCGAATTTTTTTTTGTTAAGACTTTTTATTTGAAAATTTCAGGGAGGGTCACAAAACCGAAAAGTACCTCACCCTGAATTGAATCATTTCTAAAAAATTTATTGACAATTTTAAAAGTTCAGAGTGAATTTGGCAAAAAACTGTCCATCAACGCACTGTTCAAACCATCTCAAAAATTGGTGGAAAGATGAAAGAATCAAAGGGAGGCAGGCAGGCCAATACTTGTGACACCGAGGCAAATAACTGCAAAATTGGAAAGGCCAAAATAATTATTTTATTAATTAAATCCAAACGGTGGTAAAAAAAAACATTGAAAAATTATCAGAGAAAATCACTTTTTCTTTTTGAATTTGTTAACATTTAGGTAAACTGCACTTTTGATTTTAAAATATAACCATATGGCTCCTCTCGACGATAGAGTCGAATGGCACCATTTTTATGCCCAATAATTTCTAGTGAAAAAGCATTAAAAAATCAATAGGCCAAAAAAAGTTCGAAAAAGCGTAAACATAAAATATGGATCAAAAATGCCCGAAATATGGACTTAAAAACTCAAAAATGGCAAAATATGGACCAAAATATGGACTAAAAACTGCCAAAAATAGGTTTTAAACCCTCAAAAATCGCAAAAAATGTGTATGTATATATTCAATGTTGCTTAAACAAACTTAAAAAATACCTTAAAAATTACAAAAACTCAAAAAAGCCAAATTTTTATTAAATCCTAGCTCACAATTGCAGACCAAATACATCTCAAAATTTTTGTAATAATCTCATTCTTTGTCAGCAAAAATTTTCGGAACCGAAAAATATTAATTTGCCAAAATTTGAAAAAAATTCTCTTTTTAGGGGAGTATTTTTTTTAATTTCCAAAATAGGGGTGATTTTTCACTTTTTTTCATTTTTCTTATAAAAATTCTATATGGACTAAACACCCTTCACCAAATCAAAAATTTTAACGTTGAAATGCTATTTTTAAGCCCCTTTCTTCATAGCATATGCGCAGAAAAAATATGTTAATCCATATAATTTACAACCCTACTTATTAATTTAACCAAATGAATCTAAAAATTTAATATGTTCTCGTCGCGCTCAAAGGCCGCAAATTCCGGCGCGGGACACTTTCAGAGCGTGAGCGAAAATACGTCCGTAGAAATGCGTCAGTGGTACAAATATTTGAAATAAAGTTACATAGCATTAATTATTTATAAGAAGCGTTTTGAATCCCGAACCTCGGACCGAATTCGAACAAAAAGTCGCAAGACTAAATTCTCGAAATTAGTGTTTTTGATTTTAAATGGGTTAAATACACGAAAATAAACTGAAAACCATCAATCCTTCAATAAGAGATAATTTATGCCGTTTTGAACCGAAAATGCTAAATTCGAAAAATGGACTTTTGACTTTTTGTTCGAATTCGGGGTCCGAGGTTCGGAAATGGCCGAAATAGATACTGGATTCGCGGCTAAGGCGCGCCATTCAATGCAACGGGAGAGTGCTGCTAATACGAGGCTGGAAATGCCGACGAATATCGGCATGAATTAATCAATTAATTAATTTTTTTATCGAAAAATGTTTTTAGCGCTCACTGGCAAAAAACACAAAGCGCCAACAAAACAGCAGCAAAAAATGATGCCGAAACTTCACAGATTTTCAAATCCGAGAGCAAACCAAATTTGGACAACCCGGGAGAAGGGGTAGAGAAGCAATTAGTGATTTCAAATTACTTTTTTTAAATTAATGATTTTAATTTTAATTTATTTTTGTTCCCGCCGTCACTGGTCTCTCGTCTCGAAACTTCGGCACTTTTTTGGGACATCGAACGCCACGAAAACCGTCAAGAAACTCTGAGCCAACGTAATGAACTGCTGAGGCCGCTGAGGACAACAATGCCGGACAATTAGTGGGAAATTATCAATTAAAATCAATTACTAATTGTCTTAAGTGGTATTCTGTTGGACTCGGATGTGCCGTCAATGGAACGGCATTTGGCGGAGATTCGGCAAAGTTTGTCCCAGCTGAAACAATTCCGTCTCAGCGGGCCGACCAGCGAATATTTCCAGTGGGAATTTAATTATTTATTTATTTAATATTTTCAATGTTTTAATTTAAATTTCAGTTCGACTCGCCACTCTCAATCAGTGTTCAGCAACAACAGAACATTGCGTGATCATCAACAAATGGCCGGAATAAGTGCTGGTGAATTTGGGAAATCTTTCCCACCGCCTTCGATGGTGCAAATTCGGTCGCGTCTCCTCAACATGGAATGGCACATCGAAGGAAGGGTAAGCCGGGAGGGAGGGGGGTGGTTGAAATTTATTGCAAATCAGGAAAATTCATTCAAAATTTTTTAAATAGAATCCTATTAAAATGCTAGGCTAATCACTCTCCCGAACAGAATGAATGATGGCCGGAAACAAAAAAGAGGAAAAGGAGCTGATCACAAATTAACCAATGATATTAGTAATTAATTGAAAAATTATAATAGCCTAGTAATTAATTGGACACTTAACCTTTCCCAATTCATTTATGTTCGTGAACTGTTGGACGAGTACCGTAATCGGCGTTCCAATTCGCATACGGTGCTCACTCGTCGCCAATTATCTGCACCACCCTCCGCTTCAGTGTTTAATCGCGCGCATTTTGTTCAAGAGCAGCCCATTAATTACCCATTTATGACGATGTTCCTCCCCTGGGGCAACATCATCAGCTGCAGCCGAATTTGGCAGTTTTAAGAACATTCGCAAAGGATGGCACAAAACGAATTCGCAACTGCTATAACAGCTGCTCGAGTGATTGGTATGGTAATTAGTAAAAAAGATTCAAAATAATCATTAATTCATAGACAAACTGACGGTCGTTCAACAAAATGTACGACTACCGTCTCCACCACTGCCTACCGTATCATTGCATCAAAATGCACTAATTTGTAAGCCATGGGTCTGCTGTTGGCACCGGTGTTGGTGGTGGTAGTGTGGTGACATTTGAGCCGGTCCGTCCACTAATTCTCGGCGGTGCCACAGCTGGGCAAGAAGAAGCACGGGCGGAGGTTGCTGCTTTGGATTCACAACAGTATCAACAACAACAACAGGGAATTACTGTAGCGAAAAGCCAAGGGATACTGTACATGAGAGGAACGAAAAAAAAGCAAAAATGGAGGATTCGTATAGTAAATCATTCTATTATAGCTATTCACTTTTATGATAAATCAGTGGAATGGGAAAAATAAAACACAATATGTTATTTGTCCCCGAAAAGGAGGAAACGCTTTTTCATTCCTATTTTTGGATTCTATGAAGCCAAAAAATGTTATTTAAACTTATTGATAAATTACATAATTTGGCTTCAAAAATTATTTAAAAAAAAAATTAAAAAATGTTCGTTATTTAAATAATTCTTATTGCTATGATTTTCACTATATAGGTAAAAAGCATTTAAAAACATAAATAATATTAATTTGCAATTATTTATATTTTAACAGTCAACCATTTTTGCGTGTCAATCATCACAATTGGTGCCACCAATTTCAACTTTTCCTGTGCCAGCAGATGTTCTTCCAATGCAGCGAGGAAAATTATTGTAATAGTTTTTCTGATTTAAAAATAGAAGTCATATTGAATAGCCTCGATCCATTGAAAATAAATAATTTAAAAATACCCCCAGCTTAAGCTAACCCATCAAAAATTTTCGTTTTACTGTTTTCAAGGGTCGCAGATCAGGGGTGGGAGGCACAGAAAAAAACCGCGACTGCGCATTCAAATTGCCGCTGGTCGCGCATTTATTAAAAAATTTTCCTATTTTTAAACCATTAAAAAAATTTTTGGGTGGAAGAAATAAGCAATTCATAACTTCAGCGCATTTGGGATCAGAAAATCAGATTTTAACAATTTTTTTACGGCGCATATTTCCAAAATCTTTTGTCTGGCGGTGCCGATAGACGCCGCCGGGAAAATTTTTTAATTTTAATGCGATTTGTTAACAGAATTTTGTCCAAAAATGACCAAGTTTTGCCACAAATCTTATATAAAATAGTGATATTCTAACATAAAATTCAAAATTAAATTTCGCGCAAAAAAAAAAACCGCGCCCGCGCATTTAATTTGCCGCGACCGCGGATCGCGCAAAAAAAAAAAGCCGCGAATCGCGGATCGCACATCGCGGCACGGTCCCAGCCAGGGCTGGACGAAATTTCGTGTCGTTTTCGTTTCGTCCTACATTTTCGGCTCTTTTTGAGTTTCGTTTTCGTGTTTCGTTTTTGTCCGCTAAAGTTTTTTCGTTTCGTTTTCGGTTTCGGTTTTCAAAATTTTTTTTCGTTTCGTGTTTCGTTTTCGGTTTTTAAAATTTTGTATTTTCGTTTCGTTTTCGTCAGAGCAACATTTACGAAAAAGACGAAAATATTTTACACCCTTAAGAATGACTTTGTTGCTAAGAAAAAATAAGTTTTATCATTGAAGTATTGTAGTTTAGTGGTGAAAACAGCGGGTTTATGTTGTGTTGTGCATTAATGTTCGATCCCGCATGCACGCACCTTATTTTACCGATTTTTTATCATGTTTTTACCGATTTTAATTAGAAAATCTGCATGAAATAGCACTTAAATTTTCAAAAATTTTCCCGGCGTCGCTTATCGGCACCGCCGGACCCAACTCCCATTCACCAACTTTAAAAAAAATACACCGCAAAAAAATGTTTGAAAATCTGTTTTTTTTAGCACGGTTTCACAGAAATGTACGATTTGCTAATTTCTTCCCCAAAATTGTGAAAATCCATAATGAGATATTAAAACCATAATATTTAAATACCTTTTTTGGTTCTAGTCGGTTTTATGCGTCCCATGAATGACCATCCTCAGTTTTTATTTGGCCATAACTTTTTGCTTACTTGGCCAATGCCTATATTCTTGGTATCAAACGAAAGCTTAAGGTCTATAGTAGCTTTTGTATAATTTTATTTTTTGCTAAAAGCAATAGACAAAAAATTATTCTCGAAAAAATTGAATTTCGTGATTTCTCATTGTAATTTGTTTTTTAATGCAAACAGTATTTGCTCTTTTCTTGCATTTATAAAATCCCGAGACTTTTAGCTCTCATTTGATACCAAGAATATAGGCATTGGCCAAGTAAGCAAAAAGTTATGGCCTAAGAAATTGAGGATGGTCATTCATGGGACGCATAAAATGGCGTGGGACGCACTCCTTTCCCTGAAGTGGCGCAGATTCATTTGAAGAACATTAGCTCAAATTATGGCATCTAAACCATCAATTTTATTTTGTCGCATCCTTTATTGTTGTTGTTTTAAATTCAAATCTACGCCTAAAGTGCACTATATCCAAAAAAAATGACATTTTTGGCGAAAGTGGCATTTCCTTACGAAGTGACTCATCAATCATCCCGAAATAATGATGAGCATTAAAATGTTGATCAAATTCTCTTGATTTGCCCTCAAATTTGTCAAATATGCCAAAAAATAAAAACTGATATGCCGAGATGATTTTTCTTTATGTTAGCAGCCGCCGTTCCTAGCCCAAGTTGCGGTCGCTGTCGCGATAAAACAATGCATAATGAAATAAGGACGGTATTTATTCGTTTATGTGGGGAAAGTGAATGATGTTAATTTAGGGAAATTTTTATCCAGGCCATGGACCGCGGGTTGAGGTAGAACCAAAAAAAGGTTTGAAAAGCAAGCAAAAAAAGTCGATTCCCTTTACAAAATTGACCGCTAACGTCACCCCCTTTTTATGTATACATAAAAGTATTGGTAAAGCCCTAATTTATTGATTTGTGGGTGAACAAAAATCAAATACAACAACAATAATCAACATTTATGTCATATAATCTCATCAATCAATTCTTCTGCTGTTTCTGATCACCGCTCGGCCCGGGGGAAGCAGCGTCGAGAAGCCTTAAAAAACGAAAACCAAAATTAGCATTGATATGTTAAAAAAACTGTTCACCCTTCGTCGACTCCGCGGTATTGGATGGAAAAATCAATTTTGTTGTTCTTTCGTCCATAAACCAATTCAGTCAATGCCTTTTCCAATTTTTCCTCACTTCCTTCTGCAATTGAACAACGGATGATCTCAAAAATATCTTCATTGTCCTCAGTTCCAGTTGATTTTGTCATTTTCAATTTCTCCCCAGTCAATTCGTTGGTCATTTCAAATGGCACAACGGAAGAAAACGAAGAGGACGGCATAAAGGCAACAGTAATGTTGAAAGAAACAGCAGAAGAAGCGACGGAAAATTCCTAAAAAGACAAAAATAAGAAAAAACAAATTTAGAACAAATCACCGCTTTGATTTGTTCCACGATTGTCGACCATTGTTTCCCCGTATCTTCCAAAATGTGCACAAAAAACAGCTTTGGCAATTTGTCCGGATGAGGCGTGAACAGCCATTTGGTCAGCGCTTGGCCATCCGACGCCTTGGCACTGTCATCCGGCGGAAATTCGGGAAAAAAGTCGTCCAAGATATTGACAATTTGAAGAGACGGACAATTGAAGAGAAAGGACGGGGCAAATTGGCGCATATGACGAAGATCATTGATGCTCAAATACAACAGACGAATGGTGTCCTTGAACATCGGCAAAATGGTAAGCACAACGAACTCCGAAATGCGAATATATCCAGTGGAAATGTACAATTTTGTCGAACAAACGGAGAAAAGACGGTGAAAATGGCCAAGAAAAGTGAGCACATCTTGGTCGATGTAGCTGAAAATCAGAGAATAAATCATTTACAAATTCAATTTAATTTTTACACGATCTCAATGCTTCCGAATCCGATGAATTTTTTCGGTAACGGATTTTGTGGCATTGGCAATTCTTTTCCATCGGAATTGACAATTTTCATTTCCTTTGCGCCATGTTCTCCGATTTTGCCTCGAATTTCCAAGCTGCCCATTGGCCATCGTCGCGTTTTGCCTTGAATTTCCAATTTGCGCAATGTCCATTTGCGGGTTTTAAAGTGTTCATCGACGTAATAGTCAAATCGGTGACTAATCAGCGCAATGCCAAAGCCAAGCTGAGAGCGTGGAAGCAAATCGAACACCTCAAGCCAACAGTCGGCAGCGATGAAGCTGAAAAAGGAAAAGCAAAATGATTATCATGGGAATTCAAATTTAGATTAGTTATTTACATTGCTTTATCCATTTCTTTCTCCGCTTCCTTTGGATTGTCAGACATTTTTTTGAATTGTAATCAAGCAGAATTAGGAAAAGAAGTGAACTGAATAAAAAATTATCAAATAAATGCGGATGGAATGAATGGGGGTTGAAGGAAATGACTGGAAAGAGATTTGGTCGGCTTTATATACTAGGGTTCAGCTGAAGAAAGGGTGATGGGGAATTACGGTAAATGCTCGATTAGAACCCCATGGGGTTATATTGTTCAACCCCCCTCCAAACGGGGATTATGTTCGAGAGTGGGCTTCTAATCGAGCATTTACGGTAGGTAGTAATCGTTTCTGATGAATTCATTTGAACTTTGATTAGAAAGAACCAATAGGGGGAGGGGTAGATGAAAATTGCTTATTTTGCAAAATGTAGGAATACCTAATTAAATTTTGGAATAAATTTTAGGGAAATTTGGCATGGAAAAATTGCTGAAAATTGACAAAATTCAATATTAAGTACTTGTGTAGTGTATAGAATCATTTTGATAAACAACAAATGTGTTAAATACTCATAACTAGGGAGTCCAATTATATGGAAATCCATATTTTTTTTTGCTGGACTCTGGGAGGCCTGCTGAAACGCACGAAAAACATGGTTTGAAGTAGAGCCTGGTAAAAAAAACTTCCGGGAGCGGGATCGGGAGTTCAAAATTTTCCGGGACGGGAGTCCCGAACGGGAATCACGTAAAAATCCCGCTCCCGTTCGAATCCCGCAGAAATTTTACGGGAGTCCCGGGCGGGAGCGGGAGTAATTCGAAAATTTAATTAAAAAGTAACAAAAATATTTTCCGTTTTCAGTTTCATCTCTGCCGATTAATGGTTGGATGTGTTCGATTTGCTGCCGCCTTCTCAGCTTGGCCTTGGCATTGCGCTGATCAGTCACCGCTTTGACTATTTCGTCGACGAACATTTCAAAACGCGCAAATGGATATTGGGCGAAATGAAAATTCGATGCAAACCTGGGCACTTTTGGCGTTTTGGTATCCCCCGATGCTTGCAGTTTAGGGGTCCCGCAAAAACTTACAAATTAGGGGTTACCCTTTTAGTTTGCAAAAGTTTTCGTGATAATAGCTTATGAAAACTCGTTCCCGTTAATTGGTCTCAGATCGAACCCCAAAAACTCCTAAGAATTTTAGTAACAGCAAAAGTGTCCAAAACTGAAATGGACAGCGCAGATGAAATGGAAATGATCAATTCCAATGGAAAAGCATTGCCAATGCCACAAAATCCGTTGCCGAACAAAATCGTCGGATTCAAACGCATTTCGATCCAGTAAAAAAATGGATTTGTAAATGATTGATTTATGACTATTCCTGATTTTCAGCTACTTCGATCACAATGTGCTCACTTTTCTCCACCGTTTTCACCGTTTCTTCGCCACTTGTACAACAAAATTGACTATTGCCACTGAAGATATTCAAACTTTGGAGTTCGTTTTGCTCAACATTTGGCCAACATTCAAGGACACCATTCTTGAGATGGATTTGGACTCCATCGGTTTTTATCAAATTCGCCAATTGGCCCCGTCCATTCTCTGCAATTGTCCATCCCTTCGCGTTGTCTCTTTCCATTTCGACATTTTGCCTGAATTTCCGCCTGATGAAAGTGCCAATGCGTCGGAGGGCCAAGCGGTGGCCAAATGGCTGTTCACGCCTCGTCCCGACAATTTGCCGAAGCAGCTCATTGTCAGCACTGAGGATTTAGCTGTGGACCAATGGCTTTCAACATTGGAACAGATTAAAGCGGTGATTAGATTATTTGATTGTCCAATTTCATTTGCTTTTTTCCCCTATTTTTTGTCTTCATTTTAGGCATTTTCCTCTGCTTCTTCTCCTGTTGCTTTCGTCATTGCTACAGGCGGTGAGAGAAAATGGTTGAAGGAGGAGATATAAATCCAAATGCTAATTCTCTCATTTTTATTTTTGTCTTTTTTAAGTCTTCTCGACGGTTCTCCCAGGCCGAGTGGTGATCAATGATCAGAAACAGCAGAAGAAATGAAATTATGACGCAGGGACATTTCGACGGTAGGGGCCAACTCGGTCTCGCCAACTCCGTCTGGCCAACTCCGTCTCAGTAAAAAAAAAGTATAAGAAATTTTTTTCAACGAAATTTTTTATAAAATACCCCTAAGAAATTAAAAATTTTCTCAAATACATCCGCTAAATCTTACCAGCGAATACCTGGTCAGTTTAGAACTTTTAAGTCAAATCCAATAGAGCGACATTTTGAAAAAGCCTGGACCTGGATTTCCTGGACAAAAATCCAGTAAAACAGATCCAGGTTGCCGAAAAATGACCTGGACCTGGACTCAGGAAACAGGCTTGGATACAGGTCCAGGTCGGTCTCTAAAATCCAATATAAATATTCGAAATTTGAGTCCGGGGTTCTGAATTAGGCAAACCTATGGTCAGATTCTGATCACTGATCAGCACCCTCGAAAACCCCCCGATTGGTGATTTTGAACCATAATATAAAAGTAATTAGGGACCACAATTATGCACCATTGCTCACCATTGACGGAGTTGGCCCGTGGGACATTATGCAATTATATGAGTAAGAATGGAATTTTATTTTTGTTTATTTTATTCTGAAATAGGGTTAAGCCCCGACCCCGAGCCCCCCGGCCCCCGACCCGACCCGAGACGCTTTTTGGACCGATCCCCCGACCCGACCCCCGACATGTCGTCCCCCGAGGTCCCCGACCCCCGACTTTTTGCCCCCCGACCCCCCGACACTATTTCGGGGGATTGTGGACTCCGAGCGTTTCAAAAATTTAAAAGTTAATTCATCCACGAAGGCGGGAAATATTGAAAAATTTTGAGATTTTGAACAAATTTTCTTAATAAAATACATTAAAATTACGAAAAACTTTCCGGCGGTGCCTATCGGCACCGCCGGCCCCCCAAAACCATGGTGCCGATCGGTAATTTTTAAAATATGAACATCAAGGCCGAAAAATAAGATTTTAGGGTCAAAATAATAGTCTTTAGCAATATTTTTCAAATCAGTATATTTTTGCAATTTATTTGATCAAAATGCTATCAAATTTTAGGCCGGCGGTGCCGATAGGCGCCGCCGAGAGAATTTTTTGAAAATTTGAGTTAATTTTGCCCACAAATTTTCACCAAAAAATGACAATTTTTGCGCGATTTTGAGCCAAATTTTAAGAACAAATAAGCTTTGCGAACCGGCGGTGACGATAGGTGCCGCCGGAAACAAAAATTGAAAATTGGGAGTTTTTGGTACATTTTTTACATAAAAATGGCCATTTTAAAGTTTTTTTTTCTCAAAAACCACGAAATAAAATGTTAATCAGAAAAAATTTAAAAAGTTTAGGTGAAGCCTGAAAATAAGAAAATCTTAGAAATAAGGTCAAATTTCAGTAAATTCGGGATCAAAAGATCAAAAAAATTTTGCGGCCGACCTTAAAATTTCTTGAAAAATAGTGACATTATGCCATAAAATTTCAAAATTATAAATATATTTAATAAATCAGAACAATTTTCGTCGCTACCTCAAAATTAGAAATTCTTATAAATAAGAACAAATGGAAGCCGCTGGTTTAAAGGCCAGCAGCTTGGACTCACTCTTGCCGGCGCTAACGAAATCAGATGAGTAAAGTGAAAAAAAGGAAGATTTACGAGCATTTAATAATAAAAATTGAGTTTTTCGTTAAAAAATTTCGTTGATCACTACCCGATCGGGGTCCCCGACCCCCGACAATTGAGCTCCCCCCCGACCCGACCCCCGACATGTCGGCCCCCGAAGTCCCCGGCCCCCGACTTTTTGCCCCGCGAGGGCTCGGGGCTTAACCCTATTCTGAAATGTGAAAAAAAAATTTGTATATGGTGCCTAAACTCCACAATAGCCAAAAGTATTGTTAAAATCAGCTAAATCCTGTTCCCAGCAAACTCATATGAATATGAACCCAAACATGACTTAAAAGATCCTTTGCCAAAAACTAAAATTGCCTTTTGTAACGGTTCAAAATCCGAAGAAAATTCGCAAAAATAGTTTTTTATGAATTTATGAGCAACAATCAAATACAACATATTTAAATTCCAGTATAACATTTGGGTCACATAATAATCGCATCAATAATCAATTCATTTTAGCTGTTCTGATCAGTGATCACCAATCGGCCCCGGGGAACCGTCGAGAAGACTGAAAAGAAAAACAAAAATAAGCATTTGGAATTTTAAAATTGTTAATTACCCATCGCCGACTCCGTCGTCTCCAAAGAAAAAGTCAATTCGGTTCCATCGGTCGTACAATTCATTAATCATCTGCTGCTGTCTCTTATCATCGGGCACAATTGGACAACGGATGAGGGAAAACCCATTTAAATCTACTCCATTTTCTTCTTCTTTGGACAGTGTCAGTTTCTCTTGAGTGAATTCGTTGGTCAGTTTAAATGGCACAACAGAAGAAAGTGACGAGGACGGCGGAATTAAAACAGAAATGCCGAAAGAAACAGGAGAAGAAGCAGCGGAAAAGGCCTAAAACGAAGACAAAATATTTCAAAAGCGGATTAAAGTTTAATTAATTAATCACCGCTTTGATCTGTTCCATGATTGCCGACCATTGTTCTTCCATGGTTGAATCCATATAGGATCTGAGCTCCTTCGGAAAATTGTCGTGACGAGGCGTGAACAGCCATTTGGCCACCGCTTGGCCCTCCGACGCATCGGCAGAGTCATCAGGCGGAAATTCGGAAAAAATGCCGTTGCATAAAATGAAAAAGTCAAGGGATGTACAATCGGTGAGCATTGACGGGGCCAATTGACGCATTTGACGAAAAGTGATGGATTTCAAATCCATCCAATGAATGGTGTCTTTGAGCATTGGCCAAATGTCGAGCACAATGAACTCCAAAATGTGAACATTCTCAGTGTGAATGGAAAGTGTTGTTGAACAAAAGGAGAAAAGACGGTGAAAACGGCGAAGAAAAGTGATCACATTTTGATCGATGAAGCTGGAAATCGTAAGAAAGTTTATTGGCATAAATCATTTAAAATTCATTTTTACCAGATCCAAATGCTTCTGAATCCGATGACTTTATTCGGCAACGGATTTTGAGGGAATGACAATGCTTTTCCATCGTAATTGACAATTTCCATTTCAATTGCGCCATTCTCTCCAATTTTTCGTCCGATTTGCATCGTGTCCAATGTCCATTTGCGCGTTTTGAAGTGTTCTTCGACGAAGCGATCAAATCGACGGCTGATCATCGCAACGCCAAGGCCAAGTTGAAAAGGTGGAAGCAAATAGAATCAAGCCAACAGTCGGCGGAGATGAAGCTGAAAACGGAAAAGCAAAATGATTATCATGGGAAATCCAAATTTGGATAAATTGTTTACATCGCTTTTTCCATTTCTCTCTCCGCTTCTTTCGGATTATGCGACATTTTTGCTGGTAATTATTAAACAATATACCAAAGAAGTGAACTGAAAAAAAGTTATCAAATAAATGCGGATGGAATGAATGGGGGTTGAAGGTAGAGAAAGGCAAAACAACTTTTTCTTAAGAAAAAAATTGTTTCTTCGGAGATCAACATTTAAGTTGTTATTTAATTATTAACAATGTTCATTTTGCCAACAACGTATAAAACAACTTATTTTTAAAATTTCCGTCAATCTTTGAAAATTTACTTTAGCGGAAAATATCACTTGGGAGAGAGATAAGGCAAAATGAGAGAGTGCTGAACTTTCAGTACTGGTTAGACAAAACAATTTTGATGAAGGAGGGTAGAGAAAATATTTTAAGAGAGAGTGCAATCGGAAGAAAGCTTAGTTCCCTTCTTTGCTTATCCTTTGGGTATAGACGGAGAATTATCATTATGTTTCTATTGTCTCTATGTCCTTGAATCTCTTCCGATTACCCTCTCTGTTAAAATAATCTTTCTCTGTTTTTCTCTGTCTTTCTTCATTAAAAATGTTTTGTATGACTGGGATTGAAAGTTCAGCACTCTCTCATTTTGCCTTATCTCTCTCCCAAGTGATATTTCCCGCTAAAATAAATTTTCGAAAATTGACGGAAATTTTAAAAATAAGTTGTTTTATACGTTGTTGGCAAAATGAACATTGTTAATAATTAAATAACAACGTGAAGATTGTTCGCCCGAATAAACTAATAAATAAGTTGTTTTGCCTTTCTCTAGTTGAAGGAAATGACTGGAAGGAGATTTGGTCGGCTTTATATACTCTAGTACACGAAAAGAACGAAGGATGGGATAATGAACATCCGAGCAAATAAGCTTTGCTTTTCATATTGGGGAATACCTTTTGGTCCCCTCCCTTAGAAAAAAAAAAATTCAGTTATTAGAACGGATTTTTAGGGCGGGGTTTTAAGGTAACTGAACAATAATCTCAAATTGGGATAATCAATGAAAATAAATCTTAAAGAAACAATTTCGTGTGCTGATTTTTTTAAATTTCTAAGTATTGGTAAAGCCTAACTGAAAATCAAAACAACAACAATTAAATGGCTGAGAACCAACATTTCGATCACATGGTAATCACATCAATAATTATCAATCATTCACTTCTTCTATTTCTGATCAACACTCGGCCCGACGGAAGCAGTATCGAGAAGCCTTCAAAAACTTTTTATCAGAATTTGGATTTTAAAATTGAATTCACCCATCGTCGACTCCGTCGTCTCCAATGTAAAAGTCAATTTTGTTCTTTTGAGTTGCCCAAAACAATTCTTTCAGCGCCTTTTGCCATTTTTCCTCGCTTCCTTCTTCACTTGAACAACGGATGAGCTTAAAAACATTTGCTTCTAATTCAAACGGTGCCAATGTCAATTGCTCTCCAGTGAATTCGTTGGTCCGTTTAAAAGACGCAATGGAATCAATCGGAAAGGGCGGCGGAAATTCAATGTAAATGATGAAACTGACGGGAGAAGAAGCATCCGAAAATGCCTAAAAAAGATGACAAATTAAAAAACGAATTAAATTGGACAAATCACCGCTTTGATTTGTTCCAAATTTGTCGACCATTGTTCCATCGTTGAATTCACAATATCGAGCTGCTTCGGCAAATTTTCCCGACGAGGCGTGAACAGCCATTTGGCCACCGCTTGGCCATCCGACGCATTGGCACTGTCGTCGGGCGGAAATTCGGGGAAAATGGCGCTATCGATAGAGACATTGTGAAGAGACTAACAATCGTTGAGCATTGACGGGACCAATTGGCGCATTCGACGAAGAGTTGGAGTTCAAAGTCATCAGATGAATGGTGTCCTTGAGCATTGGTCAAATGTTGAGCATAACGAACTCCGAAAAGCGAAGACCCGATTTTCACTGTATTTTGGGATGCCAGATCACCATGAAGGAGTGATCTGACCAAGTTGGTATAAAAGACTTTTTTGATCAGCATCGAAAGTTATACTACACTGGTGGAAAAAAGTCTTTTACCAAACCCCCGAAAAATTTGTTCAGTGGCTATTTTTGTAATTAATAAGTTGTCCAATATACATAGTTGTAAGATTTTTTTGTAGAAATACCTGTGCTCAAGTGGTATGCAAAATTTTGTCAAATTTTGTTCACAAACTTTTGAAATATTGGGACAGGAACAGGAACTGATCATTTTTGGGAGGGAAAAAAGTCTTTTACGAAACTTGAAAAACTATTTCAAAATGCTCATAAAAATCTGAAATAATTCATGCAGGCTTATCTTTTGGTGATGAATAAAAAAGTCTTTTACACCAACTTGATCAGACCACTCCTTCATAGTGATCCGGACACCCTAAAATACACTGAAAATTGGGAAAATTTTCAAAAAAAATTCTTAGGGGGTTGGGAAAATTTTTTGGGAAATTTTTAATATGCTCATTGGATAGAGCACAAAATTCTCTACCGAATTACCTTTTGAATGGTTGGGCTATGATTTGTGCATAAAAAGTTTTACTTGGTTGAATTTTGATGATTATAAAAAATCATTATTTTCTACCGTATTTCAAGGGAAAATGACCAAAAATTGATCATTTTTAAGAAGATCAGTTTTTCAACCAAGTATAACTTTTTAAGTACAGGTCATAGCCCCACTATTCCAAAAGCAATTTGATAGCCAAATATATGCTCTATCCAAGAGCATATTCAAAATTTCCCAAAAAATTTTCCCAACCCCCTAGGAATTTTTTTTGAAATTTTCCCAATTTTCAGTGTATTTTAGGGTGTCCCGGTCACTATGAAGGAGTGGTCTGATCAAGTTAGTGTAAAGACTTTTTTTATTCAACACCAAAAATAAGCCTGCATGAATTATTTCAGATTTTTATGAGCATTTTGAAATAGTTTTTCAAGTTTGGTAAAAGACTTTTTTCCCTCCCAAAAATGATCAGTTCCTGTTCCGGTCAGAATATTGCAATTATTTGTGAACAAAATTTAATAAAATTTTGCATACCAATAGAGCAAAGGAATTGCTACAAAAAAGGTCTTACAATTGTATATATCGGACTCCATACTATTTCAAAAATCACTACTGAGCAAATTTTGGGGGTTTGGTAAAAGACTTTTTTCCACCAGTGTAGCATGTATTTTTTTCACTTTTTTGGCATGTTTTTGGCTGAAATAATTTTCTTCGAAAATGTACACATTAACTTTTGCACCACTAAAAATTGGGTGGTTACAACAAATTGGGAAAACTGTTTCGAGATGAATCAAAAACGCATTAACCTTTGCTCCCCACTGTATTGTCAACGCAATCATAGACTCACCATTCAAAAGGTAATTGGTAGAGAATTTTGTCACCTTTCGAATGGACAGTTAAAATTTTCCAAAAAATTTTCACAATCCCCTTGCAATTTTTTTCGAAAATTTCCCGATTTTCACTGTATTTTGTGGTTGCCGATCATTGTGAAGGAGTGATAAAATTTTGTGCTGTAGGCCCAAACCCACAAGTACCGATGCTTCTAATTGTAAGACATTTAATGTGCTTTTATTTTTTCAAATTTTAAAAAGCCAAGAGAGCCACAAAAACAAAACATGATGAAGAAATCTCATCTTCATCGTCGTCGTCCCTCGGTCCCCTCCGTCGTTCCGGCGGACGATCATGCTGACGTAGACCCAAGCTCTCCAATTCCACAAGGCGACGTTCCAATTGCAGAAGTTCGTTGTAGAACAGACCCCATTCTCGCCCCGTTGCAGTGTGCAGCCGATGTCGAATAACATCAATTCGCGCAATTGTCGCTGTACGTTCAGCATTAAGTTGTTGTAAATTATTCATATACTAAAAATGGCAATGGTAAAGTTTTGTGGTTTCCTCGAAAAAAATTAAAAAATTTAAGAAGCTATTTCCTATTAAAATTAGGGGTTTCGGGGTCGGGAATTATTATTTTTTTTGTTAGTTTGACCACTTTCCATGATCCGATCGAGTTGAAATTTTAACTGTACGTAGCAATTCTGAAAATATTAAGATTCTAACAGTGACAAGACTAAAAAGGATGTCGGAAAAAAATTTACGAATTTTTTTCATTTTTTCGCCCACAAAAATTTTGTGTTTAATGAAATTTTTCTTGCATAAAATGAATAGAAAATGCTTAAGAGATGTCTATAGGTTAATTTAGTGTTGGTTGCTTCCAGTTTGATTCAGTTGGTCACATGTCGGTTCATGGAGTGGTCAAACTAACAAAAAAATAATAATTCCCGACCCCGAAACCCCTAAAAAGCAATTTTAAGCAATAAACATGAAAGGAATGGGACGAATCGGAAAGAAAGTAGGGCAAAATTTAACATTATGCATAAAACATGAAAATTTGCACAAAAGAAAGTGCAACAGAATGCAGATGGGATGGGGAGGACAAAAAATTGAGCAAATTTTTCAAATTTTGCATTTTATTCAATAGAACAACAAAATTCGGTTGCGGTGGGGATCAGCGGAGCTGTCAGTTCTCCGTCTGGGACCAATTCCGTCTTAGTGCCGTTTTAAATATGTTGGACCAAAAAAAATTGTAAACAGATTAATTGTCTGAAATTGTGTCTCTACCAGTGATGGCATGGAATTCCGGCTTCCGAAAATTTTTGGCGCCTCGGAATGACATCCCTGGTCTCTATTTCATACTCACCCAATGCATTTTTTGTCTCCACTCAAATAAATGCTGACATTGTTCAAATTGTCCGAATTTTTGTCTTCCCACTGAACCATTTGTCTAATTTTGCATCGCTTCTCTTCGTTTTTCCAGTGTCACTTTTTCTTTGATTCATTTGTTGACCAATTCAAATGGCACAAGTAAGTCACAGAATATGACTGTTAGGCTGCTAGGCCTAAACTTTACCCATGCCGAGTCCCGGGTCCGAATCCGAACAAAAAAAAAACGAAATCCAAATTTTTAAATTATTAAAATAAAATAAAATTTATTTTTGCTCAAATTCTTTTGTTCGTGACTGTATGTAAATAAATGCGGGAATTGCATGGTATTTAACGGGCTTGGCAACAACACGGTTACGGCCTCATGGGCAAAAGCCCGTAAAACCCGTGTCCCCCTACCCAAAAATTTTTTAAATTTTCCCAACCCATAGGATTTTTTTCGGAAATTTCGCGATTTCATTCCGTTTAGGGTTTTTTTCGTGAATTTTTATCTTAATTTTTTAATTTTTTTTTGTTTGGGCGCCAAGTGCGCAAATTGAAAATTGGATATTCCGCTTTTACAAGGTGGAAAAAGAAATTGCTAAAAATTCGATCATCTGATTCTTAAAATGCAATATAAAAAATTATTAACAAAATATTACCCAAAAAGTTAAAATTGACAAGAAAAATCGTTTTCAAGTTTGCCCCCAATTTTAGGTAAATCGGTAAAAAACGAATACCCAAAATATAAGGGAATAAATAAATGTTCTTACTGTAGAAATTGCAATAAATCCAATTATTTGCTTTTTGTCTTATAAAATATCCTTTGTTTTGACCAATGTATCCTATTTTGGGAAATTTCGATGCTACCGCAGAATTATTTATATTCCCTTTTTATTTTATTATTTAATTTTTTCTTTTATTTTGCATGAAAAATTTCAATGCTCCCAAAATGAGGAACTCGGCCAAAAGAGTTGCAACGGATGTGAGCCGAGTTCTGAAAATGTGAGCCCGGACATTTGTACACAAATATTCTGTAATTGCTCATGCGACTGTTTGAAGGGAATTTTGCTCGACAAAAAAACGAAAAATTAATGCAAAAAGAACAATGCCTGTACAAATTAAGTGAAAATGAAATTAACTAATTATCCAAAAATAATTTTATTTTGAAGGCATAAATTGTCTTTCATTAAATTTAAGTTAAATAAAATTAAATTATCCCGCCGTTAATTTAAATATTAAATAAAAAAATATTATTTCACAAATTTAAACATTAAACAAATTAATTCATTGTTTCATTAATTTTTCGGGGACCTAAGAATGTTGGAGTTGTCATTTTAGTAGAGTTCAAGCCGCTTAAAACATAAAAAAGAAGAGTGGCGTGATTTAGTGACAAGCAGGGGCAATTTTATAGAATCGAAAACTTTTTTTACAATTCGCTGAAAAAAAAGATTTTGAGAAAAGCCCCGCGCTTATTGTCGACTGTAAAATAAAATTTTCTTAAATTTTTATAAGATTTATTAGCGGATTTGGCCAAAAACATTTAATTCTTGCT